>OY282582.1:5733534-5762396 GCA_958299025.2 Drosophila histrio
TAAACATAAAATATAGACCAAAAATACGTATTTCATTGTTGGCCTACTTTTTCGTTCGTCAAGACGTTTTGTCAGTTATTGCAGTGTTGCTAAAATAGTGTTTTAAATAGAGTTGCTCAGAAAGGTCCGAACGACTTAGATGGACCGAGCTGCTGCTAAACGTAGTCCCTAGAGTGTGAGTGAGACGGCAATGAGTGCCCTCACAATGTGCGTGGTCATTATGTTTGACAATCAGAATTGACCGCAGGAAAGACAGCCTCACTTTCTCTCGGGAATTCGTTGAACGCGCACAGCTCGTGATTAAAACTTAAAAGACAAATAAAACATTTCTTAAAAGACAAATAAATCATTTCCAACAAGCCGATCAGTCGAGCGGGCGCGACAGTAGGATACCCTGTGCAGGTCTTAAATTAAAAGTATTTTGGGAAAAGTATTTTAATTATAGTGGAATTGCTCTGTATGTAGTCTGGCAACACCCCATGTTTCTCTCTCTTACACACAGCTGTTATTCTATTGCTCGCCAAACCATTTGTTTTTGAAATTTAAGGCAATGTTTATATATATGGATTTTGGTAATTCGGAAAATTTAAGTTATTGTAATACTATGATAGAAACGTAGAACTGTCAACCAAACGTGTTAGCAATCGCAAATATAAATTAATATAATAATAGTAATTATTCTGTTTGTCAGTGCTGGACAACTCTCAGACTGCTGTAAGATAGTGTTGGACAACTGGCCAATTATAATGAAATAATGGCAAGAAAAGAAATTCCCTAATATCTCTTTTAGTTGTGGGTCGATCGCTATGAAACTTGAATCAAATTGCTTAGCGGTGTCGTACTGTACATTTAAGCTATGTTATCTCAACGAAGATGAGTGTAAACAGTAGCAAATATTAATTTTACATTCCCGAAAGAAAGACAAGGCGAGCGATAGTGCAAAAAAGATTGTCATATGTGCTCTCGCTCTTGCCAACCACTATGAAATAATGGCAACAAAATAAATTCCTTAATATCTCCTTTATTAATGAATCGATTGCTATGAAACTTGTAACAAATTTCTTAGCGTTGTTCAACTGTTAATTTAAGCTGTGTTATCTTAACAAAACTGAATCGCTAAAATTAATTGTACATTCCCGATAGAAAGACAAGGCGAGCGATAGTGCAAATAAGATTGTCATACACTCTCTCTCGCTCTTGCCAACAACTATGAAATAATGTTAATAATAGAAATTCCTGAATATCTCCTTTATTTGTGGGTCGATCGCTATGAAACTTGCAGCAAATTGCTAAGCGTGGTTATTCTGTTCATTTAAGCTATATTATCTTAACAAAGATTGTAAACAATCGCTAATATTAATTTACATTACAATGTATACTTCTGAGTGTGGCCGATGGATGGCGCTACATGCCACATGACACAATGCGCCACACAGCGGCCGACAGTGCAAAACATCAGATTATCATATGCTTTCTCGTTTGCGCAAATGGAATTTTTATATGGTCTCTCGCTCTGGCCAAAAAATGGAATTAAAACAAATTCCTTAATATCTCCCTTATTTATGGATCAATCACGATGAAACTTGCAGCAAATTGCTCAGCGTGAGTTATACTTCAACTATAAGTCATGTTAGGATGAATTATCTTGGAATTTGAGGTTTTCTTCTACTTGCATGGACGGGGGGTGAGATATCGAAAATTGAAAATAAACTTGATCTGCGTATGGTATTCAGGAACCTACATTCCAAATTTGAAGTCTCTAGCTTTTATAGTTGCTGAGATCGACGCGTTCATACAGACAGACGGACGGACGGACGGACGGACAGACAGACGGACATGTGTCAATCGACTCGGCTATTGATACTGATCAAGAATATATATACTTTATATGGTCGGAGATGCTTCCTTCTGCCTGTTACATACATTCACACAAATTCAATATACAACTTTTGCCCATTTTCAATGGGCACAGGGTATAAACATTACTATTATCAATATAATTTTTTTTATATGACTGCATGTTGAGTGCTCAGGTCAAAATAGTACTTAAAAGAAAGGCAGAAATAGAAAAGGAGGTTTTAAACATCTGTTGGCTAAAGTTGTATTGAATTGTTCCGATTCAGCTCGTTCGTACGACTCTTCAGAGTGAACGACTGAACTAAATCCCTGACTATCGTTCATTCGAGGTATTTGAGTCCTAATCTCCTTCACTCTGAATCGATTCCCAAAATGATTATTTCGTTCGATTGACTCTTTCTTTCAGTTTAGCTCTATCGATATCGACAAATATTAAGCGATGTATCACATTTATTTTTTGTGCAAATACTAAAATGGCTTTAAATGTTAATAATGTTCAAAGCAACGCCTCAAAGAAGCTACTCGCAAACTCAACAAGGCTCTAAAACGAGACGAAGAAGACACTCAACGTCGTGACGCGTCGGTATATAGAGCAACTATCGCCAACCAGCACAAAGAATTTACTGTAGAGGGTTCATTCAAATCTAAGCGCACCGACCGAACCTGTCATTCCTAAAAGAGACCCTTTAGGCAGCTGGGCCCGCAGTGACAAAAACAGAGCCAACACATTTGCTTCTCATCTACGAAATGTGTTCCAGCCAAATCCCGCAACTAATTCATTCGAACTGCCGGCATTACCAACTCGCTGCCATACATACAAGAATGATAATTAAACTTCTAAACTGCGCTATTTTCCTCGTTTGTAAGATCTTCAACGCAATCACAAGACTTGGATACTTTCCAAAAAAATGGAAAAAAATACTATTCTAATGATACCGAAACCAGGAAAAGATCACAAAATACATTCATCGTATGACCAATAAGCTTACTCTCATGCTTGTCAAAACTTCTGGAAAAATGCCTCCTTGCGCGGATAATCCCATACTTGAGGACAAACAATGTAATTCCAGCACATCAATTTGGCTTCCGGGAGAGCCATGAAACTATCGAGCAAGTCAACCGAACAACATCAGCAATACGTACTGCAATCGAAAACCGGGAATACTACAATGCGATATTCCTCGACGTCTCTCAAGCATTTGACCGGGTCTAGCTCGACGGTCTCATGCATAAAATCAAAATAACACTGCCTGAACATACTCACAAGCTATTTGAGTCGTACCTCTACAACAGAGTCTTCGCAGTGAGGTGCAACGCTATTACATCCGACGACCACAGTATAGAAGCTGGAGTTCCTCAAGGCCGCGTACTGGGGCTAACACTATATGTTCTATTCACGGCGGATATACCCATAAACGGGCGACTAACAACATCTACGTTTGCTGAATATACCGCTATCTTGAGTCTCTCTAGATGTCCAGTACAAGCTGCAGCACAACTAGCTGACCACTTGGTGGTGGTGGAAAAGTGGCTATCAGACTGGCGTATTAAATTAACGAGCATAAGTGTACACACGTGACGTTTACTGTTAATAGGCAGACCTGCCCTATACTAACATTATACAATACGCAGCTTCCCCAATCTGATGTAGTGACGTATCTTGGCATACACCTTGGCAGGCGACTTACTTTGGGGAGACACAGCAAAAAAATGCACCTAAACTAAAAGCTAATAGCCTACATTGGATTGTAAATTTTCGTTCGCCTCTATGCTTGGACTACAAGGTTCTAATTCGACTCTAAAACCAATCTGGACCTACGGCCTACTTTGGGGAAATTCAAGTAGCAGCAACATCATACAGCGCGCACAATCCAAAATCCTAAGAACCATCACTAGGGCGCCATGGTATGTTCGTAAAAAAACATTCACAGAGATCTAAACATTCTTCCAACAAAAAGCGAACTACCAGTTCAAACTATCTTTGCACCCAAATCATCTTGCAACGTGCTTATCTCTGGTGTGCAACCGAACACGCCTCCAACGCAACGACCTACCAGGCCAGCAATAATTCATTAGGGCCCTTAAACTCGGACTCAGTCAACATGGCTGTTACCTAACTTTTTATTTTTAAGATTTGATAAACTTATTGTTAGTCTCCCTCTGGAGAAGATTCAATTAATAAACAGGGGACAAAATGCACGGGAAACGCGTTTATTGTAAGTATCAGCATTAATTATCAGTGGAGGATTAATCAGTAATTTACAGTGTCACTTGAATCTGCGGCATCCAACAATTAATGTTGAGCGCCCCAAACAGAAACAAGCTTATCTACTGCTAGCTCTGATGGTAGGTTAGTATTACTTGCTGGTCAGTTAATTCTATCAATTTAACTTTTATTAGTAAAACAAGCCGATCAGTCGAGCGGGCGCGACAGTAGGATACCCTGTGCAGGTCTTCAAAGAAAAGTATTTTCATTATAATGGGATTTAAATATATCGCTTGAAGTCGATTTTGCTTTTATCGAGTGTAGGTAGCTTGCGATAGTCTGGCAGCACTGGACTGCAGCTGCTGATTGTTTATGTTTAGCGCCACAGCACCACGCGTCTTTTCGTTCATTATATCGTCGGCGCGGCGCAGCGACTGCGCTGCTACTGTGCTGCAACGCATCTGTTGCGCTGCATAAATTTGTTTCTTGAATAATTTCTGAGTTCAATATCCGATCGTACTGAAACTTGTAGCACACATTGAGAGTAGGATACTTACCATGTGTGCCAAGTCTCTAGCTATAAAACTGCTCTTGTTATCAGCTTTTCCGAGTTATGGGCGAAGGGGGCGTGGCATCGCGATGAAATTTTCAGGACACATTAAGCCCTAGATTTTTATCATGTGTGCCAAATCTCAAGTCTCTAGCTTAGACATTGCCTATGTTATGGTGATTTTTCTAACTTTTAAACCAACGGGACTTGATATCGAAAATTAAAAATAAACTTGATCTGCGTATGGTATTCTGGAACCTACACTCCAAATTTGAAGTCTCTAGCTCTTATAGTTGCTGAGATCCACGCGTTCATACAGACGGACAGACGGACGGACGGACGGACGGACAGACAGACGGACAGGTGTCAATCGACTCGGCTATTGATACTGATTAAGAATATATATACTTTATATGGTCGGAGATACTTCCTTCTGCCTGTTACATACATTCACACAAATTCATTATAGCCTTTTTTGCCCATTTTTAATGGGCACAGGCTATAAAAATTTTAAACCAGTCGGAAAGGCTACAGTCGAAGTCGACTATGAGAGACCCTTTACTTATTCTTCAAAATGGAAATAAGAGTAACACTAATAGTTCCCATAGCGCGTTGTTACGTCAATATGCTCTTCTTCTTCCTTTGGTCCGACACTGAGTAATATTGAGTTTTGAATAACTTCCGAGTTTATTATCCGATCACGATGAAGTTTTCAGGATACATTGATAATTGATCTGTTTGCCAAAATTCAAGGCTTCAGTTGTAAAATTGACCAATATATGGGACTTAAAGTTTTTTTTTAATAACTTCCGAGTTTATTATTCGATCGCGATGGAATTTTTAGGATATATTGTGATCCTAATCCTGTGTGCCAAAATTCAGGACTCAAGCTTTAATATTTTTGGTTTTATATGATATTAAAAATTTTGTTTTCGATTCTTGGGGGCGGAAGGCGGTGTGGCAAAATTCTAAAACCAACTTGACCTTTTCGGGGGCCACAGGAGTATTGTCATCAAATTTGGTGACCCTAGCTCTTATAGTCTCTGAGATCTAGATGTTCATACAGTAGGACAGACGGACATGACGGACATGACTCGGCTGGTAATGCTGATCAAGAATATATATACTTTATGGGGTCTGCCGGAAATCCTTCGACCTGTTACGCACATTTTGACAAACTTAATAGACCCTTTTTACTTTTTTAAAGTAAAGGGTCTAAAAAACATAAATATTTGTCATATTTGGTAAATTATATGCATATGTGTTAAGCAGTTTTTCTAAGAAATTGAATTTTGACCAGTTGTTGTCTAAGAAAGCTTTGCCCGATTTTCGAGATCTTACAAGTCCTTTATAGATGTGAAAATTCTCTATAAAATACTTTTTAAACTTTATATACTTTATTTGGATCAGAAGATATGATTTTTGCAACAGGAAAAGTCAGATTCAGCCACTGTACGACGCCCTATGCGCGGTGCACGGCGTTTAGCGACCACTGGTCAAGAACCACAGGATTTGAAATTGATTGGTGTACCAAAATAAATAACGGATTGCTCTATTATTGAAGTGAAACTTCTTTACGCGCGGGGGTACGGGAGCCCCACCACCGCTCACCGTTCACTGTCGCTCTCTCACTGTATCTGCTTACTGAGGTGAGGGAGCCTCTGACGAACGTTCTTTCTTCTCTCTTTTCCTCTCTCTTCAGCCAACGACGCCACGCCAATCATCAGCTGATTGGTTAGTGAACTGCGCCGTGAGTGTAATACAAGTTGTATTATACAACGAGTGAAATACGGAATTGATTGTGGTTAATTCGATATGGAACAGAATTTTAGTGTCAAAAATGAATTGTGTCGAGATAGGAGTGATAAATTATGGTGTCAATTTACATATATCTCGCCAAGTAATACGATTGGGTGTGCGTATACATTTTTTAATTTGGCGACGATTTCAACATTTTAATGAATAATTAGCATTTATGCGCCTTCTTAAATCCGAGCAAATGTTTTACAAATAAAAATCAATGACTACATTAAAATATGTTACTTTAGTATCATAAATGATTTAAGTTCGAAAAACCTCATTTTTATCGTTTCTTGCTTTAAAAATATTTCAAATATTTCGCAATTTGCAATCGACCTGAAGAAAATTTCCTTAGGTTAGGGGTTCAGTTGAAGATTAACAAATTTAAAGGTTTAAACCAGCTTTTTAACGTTCGGTTTAGGATCAGCTTGGAGCCTTGATTTAAGTACGTGTAAGAAATGTTCAATCATGCTCAGACATTGACTGGCATCGTTACGATTTTTTCACTTTGACTGAGCGAGCGGAGCGTAATGATTTTAGCGTTGGTTCCAATCGAACGCTCAGTTCGATTCACATTGTCCGAAATGATAATTATCGTTTATGATCGTTCGTTTTGTTGGCTGACGAAGAACTATCGAAACCGCCGACTGTTTTTATTTGTTCGGATCGCTCATGATTAGCGAGCAATAGCGAGCACGCAGCAGAATATTCGGTTACAATGAAACATAAACTCTGTTTCATAATCATACGACGTTTTCGAATTTGAACTTTAACGAAGTGCAGCTGGTGATTAAAGACATTAAAGAAATTAAAATCAACCGAAAACCAAACAAAAACCAACCAAAAACCAACTCAAGCTGCTTTTAGGTGACACAGACCCCTGTTCGAGCTGGTTTTAAAATCTCTAATACTTTGGCTACAGATTTTCTCAATTTCAGTAATATAAAACTTGCTATGCACAATAAATGTTACTGTTTTGGAAAGGTTATTAAATTTCCGAAATATCTGTATAAACACATTTCAAAAGTAAACATTACTTAATAAATTTTTTGTAACTATTCAAAATTTCTCGAAAATCTCTAGTACAATATGCAATTCGTTGTTCACGTGCAAACCTCCCGAGCAAGAGAGATGCCACCTAGTTTTGGAATCAATTTAACATGATTCGGAGTATTTAAAATGTAATTGTAGTTGCGCCTAATTATGTCTAATGAACATAACAATATTGTAATTTAAGTTGACATAGTTGCAGCTCTATGCAGTGAACAGTTTAGTGTAGATTAAATAAAATTACTACAGCACATCATTTTTTCATTAAGTGGCAACTATACAGTGTTTCTGATATGTGAGAATTTATACAGTAAGAAGAAGAGCGGGTTTGTTTACAAAAAGTGACGAAAGCTAGCAAAATGTAAGTAAAATTTTATTGCTCTTGATTTTTGCTATTATTTTTTTAATAATACGTGATACATAGGGGAAAACATCGTACACCGCAGCACGGATAAGCATCTCGACATTGCGAGAGAATATTACCGTGGCGACAGAGTGGCAGAAGCGGCGGCATGGATTGAGCTAATCAACGAGCTGAAATGATCAATGGCCAGCAATCTTGCGAGAGGCATTTTTAAATTTGCTTTTAAGACTTCAGCGTTTCACAAATGTAAGCAAATACAATTGGCATTCACAAGCAATTAAACAAGTGACAAGAACACAGGGTTGTCACGAAACTTAAATTTTTTTGCGGGCAATACATGTAAGTTTGTTGTATTTAAATCACAAGCCAGAAGCCACAAGAAAAACTATTTTCCGACTTATAAAATATATCGCTTATACTCTGGTATCGACTTTGAAACAAGACTAAAAATAGGAAATACATTTAAAACACTTTGTTTGCAAACAGTAGCAACTCTTTGCTGCCGTTCTCGTTGTTCACGATTACTCCGACCAAATACTCCGAGAAATAAAATCTCCCAAAGTTCTGTGTCACCAACGGTTTCGTTTGAGAGAATTACAAACCAGCTCGAGTCAAAATCTCTAGAGATTTCTGTGGCACCCCTGAATATGGCAAGTTTCATTACTTGTACATATAAAAACATTCGAAGTTACCCAGATCGATTTTGGCAATATTTACGCATGTCAATCGAGTCATTTGACTTGCTGTTAAGGCTTTGAACAGCCGAAATCAAAGATTCTGCGCAGATTTTTTGCATTGTATGCAAGTCGTGGCTCAGTGATGCATTACAAATTAAAACCGATTCTCGTACTGAGCGACGTCGCTCAGTGGCTGCGTGGCCACTCCAATGGGGATTCATAAGTTTTAATATATTACGTCGCTCAATCGCTTAATGCGTGGCCAATGCCTAAAGAGGCTCAAAAAACTCATTTTTCTATTTATAGCCTATCAAAATGTACGTGGCCTTAATAGCAAATCAGCAAACCTATTCCTTAATAGTAGATCTTTCGACTTCGACGTAATTTGTTTTACTCAGACCTAGCTCGAGCTTGCTATATCTGACTTATCTATTCTTTCTTCCAAATATTCTATATGAAGATGTGATATATGAAGATAGATTCGGGTCTTGCCTCCGAACAGATTTCGACCCCTCCCGATAAATAACTAATTTGTGTTAAAGTTTCTATATACAAATACTGGGGTGGGGGTGTTTTGCTGGCCGTAGATTTAGGTCTTGCCTCTGAGCAGATTTTGACTCCTAGAAATCCCAAAATATACAAGTGGAATTCTAATCGAAAAAAACATGGGATTCCGATCTCTTGTAATGGTTCCTCATAAGTTTAAAAAACTAATTTTCTCTCTATCTATAGCCTATCAAAATGTACGTGGCCTTAATAGTAAATTAGCAAATCTATTCCTTAATAGTAGATCTTTCGACTTCGACGTAATTTGTTTTACTCAGACCTAGCTCGAGCTTGCTATATCTGACTTATCTATTCTTTCTTCCAAATATTCTATATGAAGATGTGATATATGAAGATAGATTCGGGTCTTGCCTCCGAACAGATTTCGACCCCTCCCGATAAATAACTAATTTGTGTTAAAGTTTCTATATACAAATACTGGGGTGGGGATGTTTTGCTGGCCGTAGATTTAGGTCTTGCCTCTGAGCAGATTTTGACTTCTAGAAATCCCAAAATATACAAGTGGAATTCTAATCGAAAAAAACATGGGATTCCGATCTCTTGTAATGGTTCCTCATAAGTTTAAAAAACTAATTTTCTCTCTATCTATAGCCTATCAAAATGTACGTGGCCTTAATAGTAAATTAGCAAATATATTCTTTAATTGTCAATTTTTCGACTTCGATGTAATTTGTTTTACTGAGACGTGACTTGACCCTGCTATATCCGACTTCTCTATTCTTTCTTCCAAATATTCTATGTGAAGATGTGATATATGAAGATAGATTCGGGTATTGCCTCCGAACAGATTTCGACTCCTCCCGATATTGAACTAATTTGTGTTAAAGTTTCTATATACAAATACTGGGGTGGGGGTGTTTTGCTGGCCGTAGATTTAGGTCTTGCCTCTGAGCAGATTTTGACTCCTCGAAATCCTAAAATATACAAGTGGAATTCTAATCGAAATCACTATATTGTCATATTGTCATAATAACTATTTGCAGCGTTGTAAGTTGGAATGATCTAAGGATCCTAAGCATTTCTAAATATTTGTCAACTTTAAACCCAAATCTGTAGCCATACCGTCGTTTGTTATCTTCAACAATGTTCAACCAAATACTGATTAGTCCTGATTTGTTTACCGACTGTTTCCAAACCACATACTCTATGAGTACTTTCACAGCCGGTTAGCCCTATCTTTACAGGTTAATCAATTCTAATTGTATTTATAGCCCCGTATTCACCGAAAGCTCGATTTTGTCCGATCTTAAACTGGTTGAGCCAGTACACTCGCCAGATTCTGATGGTGTAACTGGTTCCGTACTCAAGTATAGTGCGGAATCTTTAAGTAAACCACTACTTAAAATTTTTTCATTATCCGTAAATTCCTAATCTTTCCCTGAATTATGGAAAGAGTCATACATTATCCTTCTTCATAAAAAAGTCACTAGGTCTGATGCTCAGAATTATAGGGATATTTCCAAGTTGTCTGCCATTCCTAAGTTTTTCGAGAAGATAATAACTTCTCATCTTCAATATTAATGTTGTTCTATTATTTCACCAACGCAGCACGGGTTTGTGAACTATAGATCCACTACCACTAACCTACTGGAGTTC
The DNA here is from genome assembly GCA_958299025.2 of Drosophila histrio. NCBI lineage: Eukaryota > Metazoa > Arthropoda > Insecta > Diptera > Drosophilidae > Drosophila > Drosophila histrio. The sequence goes on from OY282582.1 coordinate 5,744,202, forward strand.
ACTTCGTTTGTGATTAAAAGGTTTAAGAAAAAGATGCAAACTGTCGTTATTTACACAGATTTCAGTAGAGCCTTTGACTCTGTAAATCACTCACTATTACTTCACAAGCTTGATCTTTCCGGTTTCCCGAATAATCTTTAACTTTGAATCTCTTATTACTTAAGTAATAGAAAACAAAGTGTTGTATTAAAAAAACTATACTTCAAATGCTATTAATGTTACCTCTGGTGTACCGCAAGGTAGTCACCTCGGTCCATTACTTCTTACGTTGTTTAGTAATGATCTTTCGTCGGTCTTATCCCATTGCTATGCTTTCATGCATGCCGATGATGTCAAGCTCTATTTATCGTTTAGCGGCGATCGGTCTTCTAGCCTTTTGTAAGCTGACTTAGATAGTTCTGCTCTATGGTGTGAGGCTAACTTATTTAATCCTAATAGTTCAAAGTGTAAATCTATGTCATTCCGAATTCGCTTAATGGCATTACTCTTGAATGGTTGAATGATATTGACGTAACAACGCGATATGGGGTACTATTAGTGTCACTCTTTTTTTTGCTATTTTTGTTTGTGATTTTGCTGATTTGCTATTTACTGATTATTACTACCATTGTCATTCCGTACCGACTTAATTTTACTCTAACAATATGTCTGCTGATATGGTCTGTTATTTCAATAAGTGCCAAGTAACCGATAATAGACAGGAGTTTATTGCTTGCTTTTTCTGAGTCCGAACATTTCATCTTAAGTGCGCTGGGTTGTCAGTGAAGGTTAATGAACCAATGTTAATTTTTTTGACATGGAGAATTTATTTAATAATACATCTTTGTTGAATGATCCTCCTAAGCGGAAAAAGACTGGCTCTAATACCCGACAGATGTATAATTCCTTTAATATCCCGCCTATTGACCAGGCTCTGCCACCATTTCCCGTTGTTAGTCAGCAGTTGGCCACTCTCGCTATCTCTACTACAAACGCTGCAATGAGAGTTTGCTCACCAGAAGCATAAGCATGAGCCCCTCCAGGTTATCCCACCACTTAAACCTAAGAGACAAGTTTTTGTTTCTTGGCTTGCCAATGATCAGGCTGCGTATGATGTTAAGGTTTATATCCAAAATAAAATACCAGAGTCTGACATTTCGGATGCCGATCTCTGGTGATGGTTCCTGTGTAGCTCAAGTATCTGTCTCAACATCTAAAGCTTCGGCCACGCATTAAGCGATGAACGACTGAGCGGCTGAACGACGCTCTCTTAAGCGACGTTAATGAGCGATCGCTTTGAGTTAGGTGGCCAAGCACTTAGCGACATCGCTCAAGTAGTTTAGTTGTAATTACGACTTATTTTAAAGAACTTCTACGCTGTCTTTCCGAAAGCTGTATTAGCAAACACGGGCAATTAAAAATATTGCGAAAGCGTATCCTTCGTGTTCATCCCATAAACCGAACAACAGATGAATCAGGGGTGCCACAAAATTCCAAACCAACCGAAAGACAACCAAAAATCAACTCAATCTGATTTTAGGTGACACAGACCACTGTTCGAGCTGGTTTTAAAATCTATAATACTTTGGCAAGAGATTTGCTCAATTTCAGTAATATAAAACTTGCTATGCACCATAAGTGTTACTGTTTTAGAAAGGTTACTAAATTTCCGAAATATCTGTATAAACACATTTCAAAATTATACATTACTTAACAAAATTTTTGTGTAAATATTCGAAATCTCTGGAAAATCTCTAGTACAATATGCAATTCGTTGTTGACGTGCAAAACCGTCCCGAACAAGAGAGATGATTAATTTAACATGATTTGGAGTATTTAAAACGTAATTGTAATTGCGCTTTATTATGTCTAATGAACATAACAATATTTAAATTTAAGTTGACATAGTTGAGCCTCTATTGAGTGGACAGTTTAGTGTAGATTAAATAAAATTACTGCAGCACATCTTTTTTTCATTAAGTGACAACTATACAGTGCTTCTGATATGTGTATTTATACAGTAAGAAGAATAGCAGGTTTGTTTACAAAAAGTGACGAAAACTGTCAAAATGTAAGTACAATTTTATTGCTCATGATTTTTGCTCATTTTTTTAATAATACGTGATACACAGGGGAATACATCGTACACCGTAGCGGAACCCAATTTTTTTAAATTTTATGGAGAAGCATCTCGACATTGCGAGGGGATATTGCCTTGGCGAAAGAGTAGCAGTAGCAGCGGCATGGATTGAGCTAATCAATGAGCTGAAAAGTTCAATGCCCAGCAATCTTACGAGAGACATTTTTAAATATGCCTTTAAAGCTTCAACGCTTTACAAATGTAAACAAATACAATTGACATTCACAAGCAATTGAAAAAGTGACAAGAACACAGGGTTGTTATGCAAATTAAAGTTTTTTGCGGGAAAAATATTTTAATTTAAAAAAAAAATAAAAATATTTTCCGGCTTATAAAATATATCGCTTATGCTCTAGGATCGACTTTGAAACAAGAATTAAAATACGAAATACATTTTAGAAAATTTTGTCAAAATCTCTAGAGATATCTGTGGCACTTCTGAATATATCGGTTCGAGCAATCGGTTGTGTTGTAATTCCTTTGGCGCCTGTTCAGAAATGTTTGCACAATGCCGAAAGAAGTTCAAAGACAAAAATTTCGTGAATCATGGCTAAATAGGCCCGAATTTAATAATTTGATTTTTCGTGATGCATTAACACTAAAATTTAACAACTTCGTGCTCATGTGGTTGACCAAAAACCATACGCTAAACGTACAACTACAGAATGTCCCAAAAATATTTAAAATTTATAGGAACGTCCTCAATATATTGCTGAAAAACTTTTGACGCGGAAGATACCTTAAAATTATTGTTATAATAATTCATAACTATGTATTTGTTCTGTTTCTGCACATAAAAACTTTCAGAAAATCTGAATTTAGTGTTTGTCCTCTTTTTTTGTCCCTTTTACAAATTTTGCCTTTTTTCTGTCTTTTTTGAGGTGTCCGTCTAGCCTGAATTTTATACCTTGTGCCCATTAACAATGGGCAAAAAAGGGTATAATGAATTTGTGTGAATGTATGTAACAGGCAGAAGGGAGCATCTCCGACCATATCAAGTATATATATTCTGAATCAGTATCAATAGCCGAGTCGATTGACACCTGTCCGTCTGTCTGTTCGTCCATCTGTCCATCCGTCCGTCTGTATGAACGCGTGGATCTCAGCAACTATAAGAGCTAGTGACTTCAAATTTGGAATGTAGGTTCCTGAATACCATACGCAGATTAAGATATCATGCCCGTTTCTTTTAAAATTAGAAAAATCACCATAACATAAGCAATATTAAGGCTAGAGACTTGAGATTTGGCACCTTTAATAAGAAGCTTGGGCTTAATGTGCTTTCATAGCGATGCCACGCCACCTTCACCCACAATTGCAAAAAGCTTATAACAAGAGCAGTTTTATAGTTAGAGACTTGAGATTTGACACACATGGTAAGTATACTACTCTCAATGGGTGCTACAAATTTCGATCGGATATTGAACTCAGTTATTCAAGAAACAAATTTATGCAACGCAGCAGATGCGACGCAGCGCAGTCGCTGCACCGCGGTCACGATATAACGAACGAAAAGACGCGTGGCGCTGTGGCGCTAAACATAAACAATCAACAGCTGCAGTCCAGTGTTGACAGACTATCGCAAGCTACCTACTCTCGATGCAAGCAAAATCAACTTCAAGCGATATATTTAAATCCCATTATATTGAAAATACTTTTCTTTGAAGACCTGCACAGGGTTTCACACTGTCGTGCGCGCTCGACTGATCGGCTTGTTTCTTCATATATTTCAAATAAATTATGTAAATAATATACCTAAAATAAATGAATAACTTAGAAATACAAAAGATTAAGAATTAATAAAAGAGAGCTATGATATATGTATAGTTGACCTAGAAATTTGAAACTTAGAGAATAAGTGATGAATGCTTTAAAAACCTTAATTTTAAATTTGCATTAAAATATCTATTCATTTAATCGAGTTATTAGATAAATTCCGCTGGCAGAGCTGTTTGGCCCACTGTGCTACGGTGCGGAATGGTCGTTTTTGGCAAAATTTAAACGTGTTTCCGTTAAAATAGACCTTTTATTGAACACTTTATCTAAATATAATATTAACATTTCATTATGTACCTAAAATATTAATGTAAACCACGACAAACAGCTACTTATTATGCAATTCATAACCCTTTGCTATGTTGTATGACTAAGCATACAATACATAGAGGCGTCAAACAGCGATTTTCGTGAGCGCAAAATTTGCTGCAAGCATAGAACCCCAGAATAGCCGAAGTTATAGCGCCCCGTTCGTGAGTTGCCGAAGTCGTAGAACCCCAGAGCGAACGATCGACACTCAAAAGAACGAGAGCGCACTGCTCAGCGCAGCAAACGATTTCAGTCTTGGACAGACACCAGAATGATGAGCACGTCTGTGACGCTCGCTCTCGCATTTCGATTCTGTGTGTGTGTCCAAGTATGTACACTACGTTTGCTTGTATGCGTGAGCTCTATGAAACATGGCAATGCTTTGTTTCTCAATTTTTATAATAATCCACTTTTCTAAAACATTTATAATAAATGATAACTCTTTTAAAAATAATAAGAATAATTATTAAATAATACAAAATGAAAAATAAATATTTTCCAATTAAAGAACAAATGACTCGACGGGGAGTCGAACCCACAAACAGAAATGTCCTCCGACAACTTAGCCAACACGGCCAAAGCGACACTTAAGCTGCAGACGTCGAAACGGATAGATGTACACACAGCACCGCCATCTGATCTTCGCTTTCGTCGCCAGAACAAAAAATTGACAAACAAAGCATTGCCATTGCGGTGTTGCCATGTTTCATAGAGCTCACGCATACAAGCAAACGTGAGCATGTACATACTTGGACACACACACAGAATCGAAATGAGAGAGCGAGCGTCACAGGCGTGCTCATCGTTCTGGTGTCTGTCCAAGACTGAAATCGTTTGCTGCGCTGAGCAGTGCGCTCTCGTTCTTTTGAGTGTCGATCGTTCGCTCTGGGGTTCTATGACTTCGGCTACTCACGAACGGGGTTCTATAACTTCGGCTATTCTGGGGTTCTATGCTTGCAGCAAATTTTGAGCTCACGAAAATCGATGTTTGACGCCTCTATGTATTGTATGCTTAGTGCTAGTATATTAGTTTTGTCATTTTTGGGAAAAATAATGATCGAGAATTAGTTTAGCATTCTCTTAAGCCCTATTATGGGCCCTATTATGCTGTGCAAGGATTATTTTATTCTGTTCGACTTTATTTATGACATCAGTTACCATGCGTTTTGTATGGCGAAATGTGGTCGTCGGGTATGTCTCTACTAACTTGTGTTACACAAATGCTAATGTTGGAAGATCGCATAAGATTGCATTAACTACATCTTTTTGACAACATCGCGTACTCGTTGAATAAGCGATTCTCTATCTGAGAAGCTTATGAGGTGTCCGATATTTTCACCAAACATAATAACCGTACGATCTGAGTCAACTTGGGTTTCTTCAATTATTATTTGGTTTCGAAAATAATTGACTGGTTTATCGGATGTTTTTATAGTGTAGGTGAGTGATATTCTTCTGTGTATTGTGGCAATATTTGATTGCACATCGTCCTCTAAAGCATGAATGCTATGTCGGGACAACGCATCAGCGACATGGTTTTCTTTGCCTGGTTTGTAAAAAATTTTTACGTTATTTTCATCTATGAAAGCTTTCCAACGCTTCATTTTCGCATTTTGATTGCGATCTGAGACCGCGAAAGTCAGGCTGGTGATCTGTAAAAATGTTCAAGTGTTTTACTCAGTATAGGTAGTTTCTGAGGTTTTTCAGAGCCCAAACTTTAGCGAGTAACTCCCTTTTGTTGGTTGCAAAGTTTGGTTTACTATCCTTCAAAGTCCTTGAAATTATGGTTATTGGTTTTCCATCTAGAAATAGGACGGCTTCTTATCCAAAGGACGAAGCATCTGTTGTTAGGTCAAATGCTTTCTAATAATCTGGATAAAGTAGTACAACGTTTTCAGACGCAAGAATCTCTTTAAGTTTCTCAATCGCCTGACGTTACTTTTCATCAAAGACTATTGGTATTTGCATTGACTGATAAGCGCTTCATTCAATTTGTCCAAGAGCCGTGCTATGTGCTTGACTTGGTCATTCATGCTCTCAGAAAAGATGATTACGTCGTCCACGTAAACAAAGCATGATTTCCCAATCTGTTCCCTAAGCACGTCGTCAATGGCTCTCTGAAAAATGCCATACGCATTTTTCAGTCCAAAGGGAAGTCTGCAAAATTCATACTTCCCGTTTCCCACCGAAAAAGCTGTTTTTTCTCTATTTCTCTCTGCGAGTAAAATCTGGTGGAGGCCTGACTTGAGATCTAGCATCGTAAAGAATGGATAACACGTTGGGAATAGGGTACTTATCGTCTATTGTTTTCAGGAAGAGTTTTCGAAAGTCTATTACCAAGCGCTTTTTCCTGTTTCCCTGCTGGTCAGTCCCCTTTTTCTCAACTACCCAGACGTGGTTATTATAAGGTGACCGAGATGGTTTTTAGACCCTTTACTTTAAAAAAGTAAATAGGGTCTATTAAGTTTGTCAAAAAAAAAATGTGCGTAACAGGTCGAAGGAAGTCCGGCAGACCCCATAAAGTATATATATTCTTGATCAGCATCACCAGCCGAGTCGATATAGCCATGTCCGTCTGTCCGTCTGTCCGTCTGTCCGTCTGTCCGTCTGTCCTGCTGTCCTGCTGTATGAACGCCTAGATCTCAGAGACTATAAGAGCTAGGGTCACCAAATTTGGTGACAATACTCCTGTGACCCCCGAAAAGGTCAAGTTTGTTTTAGAATTTTGCCACGCCCCCTCCCGCCCCTAAAAATCGGAAAGCCCCGAATAACTCGAGTAATTTAAAAGATACAAGTTCCAAAATCGGCATACATAAAATTTACTTTCCTTTCGATGCGTACTGAAAATTTCATCAAAATCGGACAATAAACACCGGAGATTTGAAGCAAACAAATTATCGAATGTACAATGACAGGAAATGTGCAGGAAATGTGCAGATATGTTAAGATTAACATTTGTATGTTAAGATTAACATTTGTATGCTAAGATTAACATTTGTATGTTAAGATTAACATTTGTATGTTAAGACTAACATTTGTGTGTTAATAATTCAAGTGTAACATAAGCGAATATATTTAATTAATCGGAAGCTAATCTGAGCAGCGTCAAATTTATTTAGGTTTATATATAAGTCTGTATGTTTGTAACTGTTATTTCATTTTTGAAGAATAAGTAAAGGGTCTCTCATAGTCGATTTCGACTGTAGCCTTTCCGACTGGTTGGAATTAAATTTCCTTCGAACTGCTGTTAGTTATTATTTTTTTGTTTTTAAAGTTCAATTGAACGTCGGTCTGTTTTAGTAACTCAAGTCCGATAATTCCGTCGATTGTCATTAGGTTTGGTAAAATGAAATATATATGTGACATATATGTCGTGCGGGTTCCGAAAAGGTGCATCTTCTGGAGCCAAATAGTTAATTCTTTGCTGTTTGGGTCCAGTGAACCTGGCGGTTCCACTGTTTGGTCGTTTGATTGTCTGTCCAACGTTGTTGTACGTATTAGTCTGGTTATTTTGTTCGTTCTGCCAGTTATTGTTTGAGTTTTGCCTTTGAGGAAGATTCTGTCCCTACTTTGTTGCTTTTGCTTAAATTTTTGAGCTCTTTCTTCCATATTTCGCGCAAAATTACTAGCAAAATTGCACCTTTCATGGCTGGATTCAATCTTCTGGGCCAATGCTAGTGCGGAAGGGAGATCGATTGGTCTTGCAGTGAATAGAACGTCGCTTAACGACTTTCTAACTTCTAATATGAAAACACGATGAGCATCTGCTCTATATTTTTCATTTAATGACGCAGCCGCAGTGGTATCGTAGGTCATAATTGTTTTGTTGATGAGAAGAGTTAGTTTTTTCTCCACCTCATCGTAATATTGTAGCAGGGAAAGGTTTCACTGACGAAGCGTTGACATTTCCTGTTCAATTAAGTAAATGGGTCATTTGTCGGCGTACGTAAAGTCCAGTCGATCGGATAATAAACTTAGCAGTAATCCATAAACAATCAGAGCAGAGACGTATAACGAACGAAGGCGACGTGTTTGTTCATGCATGCATGCGTTTTAACGTTATTTTATATGTACATACGTGAATCAATAAGGTTTGTATGCAGCCAGATTTACATTTTTAACCGTATTTTTTTACCTTTTTTACAAGGAAATCATTTTATTCTTTTTATCCATTGTTGTATTCGATATTTACTATTAATATACGAAAAACATCAGCTGATTTGTTAAGCGTTAAATTTACATCAAAAAAGTTTGTATTCAAAAAGTTTTTAACAAATGTTTTCTTCACGTTTGAAAACAAATGTACAGTAAAGTTAAATGTAATGTTGCAATTTGATATTAGCTCTTCAGTTTTAATAAAAAAAAATTTGCAAAATAAATACCAAAATCAAAGATTTCATTATAAAACTATTTGTTGAGATGAATTCTCAAAGAAAGATTGCCGAAATTATTCGGCAAACCCATTCAACGGTCCAAAAGGTGGTGGAAAATTTTTAATCAGAAGGAACTACCAAGACAAACTTAAGATCCGCAACATGCGGAAAAAGCCTTTTATCAATGCCGTCAACCGTACCAAAAGACTTTCATTTGCGAAGGAGCATGAATCAGTGGACCAAAGCTTCTGGAACACCGTCATATTTTGAGATGAGAGTAAGTAAAACATCCACGGATCAGATGGACGGAAAAAAATAATGGCGAAAAGTAAATTCCGAGCTGGAGCCACAGAATATGATGGGCACAGTCAAGCACGGTGGTGGGTCTGTACTTGTCTGGGGTTTTCTGGCAGCATCTGCAATTGGCAAGCTGGTAATGGGAAAATGGACAGGTTTGGATATTTGAACATTTTGAAGAACAATTTACTCCGAAGTGCAGAGAAATTTGGCCTTGGAGACTCGTTCGACTTCCAACAAGATAACGATGCTTTTGGAGGAGTGGAAGAATATAGCCTTAGTGTGATCATGACTCTTGAATGCTCAATGAGATCCAGACTCCAAGCACTTTAAAGCAAAATGGATACCCCACCAAATATTAGAATCTTTAAAATTGTTACTCTGTTATATAATAACTGTTGTAAAACGGATTGAATTGGTTTTGCATACATACTATTTTGATGTATTTTTAAACCCTTTACTTTAAAAAAAAAGTAAAAAGGGTCTATTAAGTTTGTCAAATTTGGCGTAACAGGTCGAAGGAAGTCCGGCAGACCCCATAAATTATATATATTCTTGATCAGCATCTCCAGCCGAGTCGATATAGCCATGTCCGTCTGTCCGTCTGTCTGTATGAGCGCCTAGATCTCAGAGACTATAAGAGCTAGAGTCACCAAATTTGGAGTGTAGGTTCGTCTATGGGCCAACCAGATCAAGTTTAACTTAAAATTTTGACACTCCCCCTTCCGCCTCCGTAAATCGAGAACAAAATTTTTGAAATCTCATAAAACGAAAATTATTAAAGCTAGAGTCCTGTTTTGGCATACACGATGACCATCAGGATCCCAATGCACCCTAAAATCTTGTCGCGATCGGATAATATTCTCGGAAGTTATAAAAAAAATCTTAAATTTTGGCACACAGGACAAGCATCGGGGTCCTAATGTATCCTGATTTATTCAAGACTTAATATTACTCAGTGTCGGGCCAAAGGAAGAAGAAGAGCATATTGACATTACAACACGTTATGGGAACACTTAGTGTTACTCTTATTTCCATTTTGAAGAATAAGTAAAGGGTCTCTCATAGTCGACTTCGACTGTAGCCCTTTACTTATTCTTCAAAATGGAAATAAGAGTAACACTAAGTGTTCCCATAAGTGTTCCCATTGAAAAAACCAAAAACATATTTTAAGGTGGGTCCCCAAATGTATCGAATATAGTCGATTTGGGAAAGGTCGATTGTGACTTGAATAGTGTTAAAGCAATTTTTAGTAAATTTCATTCGTTCGTTAATTACACAAGGGAACAAAATTGAACTTTTTGTGTGTTATTTTGAAATGAATAGAAGTTTTTAACTAATTTGGGGTCGCTGATTTCAAATCTGATCTCAATTTTTCTCCATCAGCTCGCGTTTTTGAGTTACAGGTACTTATCGAATTTTTGACTTTTTTCTTTCAATAAAAGTAAAAAAAATTATAGCTTTACTCCTCATTAAGCGATGAATATGATTATGATATTTTTCAAAGGTAACACTTAAATCTCTAAAGAAAACATATAATTTTGAAAATCGCTCAATCGGGAGTAAAGCTATGATATTTTAAGCCTTAAATTTTTGGAAAAAAATCAAAACATCGATAAGTACTTGTTACTCAAAAACGCGAGCTGATGGAGAAAAATTGAGACCAGATTTGAAATCAGCGACCCCAAATTAGTTAACAACAGCCGTTAAGTTTTAGAAAACAAGGCAGAGTTTAAAACAAAAAAAAAAAAAGGAAAAATTCAAATTTTTATTTTCCTCGGGGAGCCAATTTAGCTTTAAAAAAAATGCATATTATGGTAGCTTTCCATGTACATTTAATCTATTTCAATGACCAACACAAAACCCAAGTGATTGCATTGCATTCAAAATAAACCCCCCAAACACGAAAATTTAAGAAAATCATATAAAATAACATTTTTCGATTTTTAGTAATTTCATTGAAATGTTAACAACTTATGAATTTGTCAACCGATTACCTTGAAATAAAGCTCCTTTTATTCAAAACATGTTAAACTGAACGTTTTTAGACTAAAGCTTTGCTATTTGCTTTTATTTTTTTTCTTAAGAATTTAAAAAAAAAAATTTTTTTTTTGCCTAAAAATTTCTTTTTTTTGCAAAACATCGACGATATACCTGAAACTACTGGGCAAAGTTAAAGCCAATGTAGGCACGGCTTAAAGTTAATATTGTTGACGATTTTTGGAGATTTTTTAAAACTGAATATTGTAAGCCGTTTTCCAGATATTCTAATATATGTACAGGCAGTGCCTTAATTTTGGAAATAACGGTATTTCGCGCTGATAGAAAAAAAACAAGTGCAGATTTGAATTCAGCGCCCCAAATTACCTTAAAAACAATTATCAATTTTAAATCAACAAATACCTTGTTCCCTTGTGTTATATAGATAGATAAATCCGATGTTTTTTAGTACCTATGTATTGTACTGTTACAGTTGTAGGTACAGCTTTCCTTTTGAGTTTGAATTTTGATTTATAAAAAGTTAAATGCCGAGGGTACAATTTTGTCTGCCTTACAGGAGGTGAAATTCTAGCCTGTAATAACGTGAGCCATATAATAACCCTAAATTTGTTGTTAGAAGTTTCTGGAGTAATCCCGAAGATTATGCTAAGAATCGGCCCAAAGGGCGAAAAATGAAGTTAAGTGACCTCGACAAGTGTTTTATAATAGGTTGGCGGCTGCTGCTGGCAATAAGGTATCCAGAACCACGATTTGCCGAACTAAATCGACATGTCCACACGTCACCCCAGGTAAACTGGCCAAAGTACCCAAGCTTAAGGGATTACACAAGCAGATGCGCAATGAGTTTGCAGAACAAACCATTGAAATAAATTAAGCAAATGTCAGCTATTTTCCTCGGTTGATTTTCCTGGTGAAAATAAATTGTAGTTGTTGTTCAGATAATTTTTTAAATGAAAAAAAATTAATTTTGATGGCCCTGATGAACATTATTTTTATTGGCGAGATTTACGGAAAGAGCTTCAATAATTATCCAGGCGTGATTTCGGTGGCGGTTCTGTTATGATGTGGGGCTTTTACCGAGTCGCACAACTATCAATTGATCTTCACATCCTATCGGATTAATAGTGGAGATAATGTGAGAATGCTAAAGAATACCTTATTGCCATATTTTGAGGTAAATAGGGAAATGCCTCTGGCCCTACAGCAAGACAAGTCCCTATCCATGTCAGCCGCTAAACCAAACGGCAATTGGAATCGTGAGATATAAATTATTTGAAATAGCCTGCTTGTTTACCGGATCTGAATCCCATGGAAAATCTTTGGGTCATTTTAGTACTCCGTATTCTTGTCAATAATCGGAAGTTTAACACACTTAATTGACTTGACTGCCTTAGGACTGAATTGCTAAAAACAATTAATGTGGTCCATACGGAACCGATTAGTAGTGGTTTTAAAAATCATGGAGTATATTCTATACATTTATAAGAAAAATATTATTTTTTTTCAATCGGTTCTTCCATTAAGGTGTAGTATGATATTGAAACAACAAAAATACGTATCGAAACTTACTTTCAATAGGAAAGAACGATAAAAAATAGTGCAAAAGAATATTGGAAATACAACGGTGCATTTAAACCTTAGATATAAGCATTATTATGTAAACTCGACTCTAGAAGGTTTTAACCACCAGCTGGTGGCCGTTAAAATTTGAACTCTAAAGCATCGTATGATTTTGAAACAGAGTGTATATCCCCTTTTTTAGACCCTTTACTTTAAAAAAGTAAAAAGGGTCTATTAAGTTTGTCAAAATGTGCGTAACAGGTCGAAGGAAGTCTGTCAGACCCCATAAAGTATATATATTCTTGATCAGCATCAACAGCCGAGACGATATAGCCATGTCCGTCTGTCCGTCTGTCCTGCTGTATGAACGCGTGGATCTCAGCAACTATAAGAGCTAGAGACTTCAAATTTGGAATGTAGGTTCCAGAATACCATACGCAGATCAAGTTTATTTTTAATTTTCGATATCAAGTCCCGTTGGTTTAAAAGTTAGAAAAATCACCATAACATAAGCAATGTCTAAGCTAGAGACTTGAGATTTGGCACACATGATAAAAATCTAGGGCTTAATGTGTCCTGAAAATTTCATTTCGCGATGCCACGCCCCCTTCGCCCATAACTCGGAAAAGCTGATAACAAGAGCAGTTTTATAGCTAGAGACTTGGCACACATGGTAAGTATCCTACTCTCAATGTGTGCTACAAGTTTCAGTACGATCGGATATTGAACTCAGAAATTATTCAAGAAACAAATTTATGCAGCGCAGCAGATGCGTTGCAGCACAGTAGCAGCGCAGTCGCTGCGCCGCGCCGACGATATAATGAACGAAAAGAACGAATCAGCAGCTGCAGTCCAGTGCTGCCAGACTATCGCAAGCTACCTACACTCGATAAAAGCAAAATCGACTTCAAGCGATATATTTAAATCCCATTATAATGAAAATACTTTTCTTTGAAGACCTGCACAGGGTATCCTACTGTCGCGCCCGCTCGACTGATCGGCTTGTTTTTGTATTGAGTCGTACATGCTCCTAAACCAGAATATGGGTGATAACCACCAAAAATCAATTTATTATATTTTACATATTTCGGAAATTTGTTAGTGGGAGAAGATTATTTTTGCTCAGCATTATATTTTATGTAAGGTTTTCATGAATTAATTGAGATTCTTAGACAAAATATATAAGTAGTCATTTAATTAGTATTCTCGAAGGACATAATCAACTGTACACAAAAATATTTAATAAAGAATGAAATGTTAATAGAGAAATTACAGTAAACATGATTATTATTATTTTTCGATTATTATAAAGAACTATAAATATAATTGAACAAATTATTTGAAGACCATTAAATAATTTTTTATACTTTTCACAATTTAACTTTATTGCAAGTGCATAAAATGCACATTAATATTATTGATTAAATGTTTAATGTCGAGTGACATCCAGGGAATACATACTATTTTACCCTAGTTAACAATAAAACTGAGAGTTCAGTCGAACAAATATTTCGTAGAACGGATCTCGAGATATTGCAAAAAAACACTTTTCGCCTTAGAAAAAAGTGTGTCTAATTGATAGTAAATATATTTCGGTGTTCTAAACAACGATGCATTGAATGTTCTTCGAACATTTCGTTGTCACATTTTCGGTTTGGTTGCTATTTAGTTAGATTAGTTGTTAGTATTGTTATGAAGATAATCGTAAGTATTATTTCAGTTATGATTATTTATTGTTTGTGCCTTCAAAAGATGCCCTTTTTGTTCGGACTCCTTGGTGATTGGAATGATTTCTGAAATAGTAATTTATGTTAATACACAAACTATACCCTGTGCCCATTAAAAATTTACAAAAAAGGGTATAATGAATTTGTGTAGATGTATGTAACAGGCAGAAGGAGGCATCTCCGACCATATAAAGTATATATATTCTGAATCAGTATCAATAGCCAACACGATTGACACCTATCCGTATGACTGTCCGTGCGTCCGTCTTTCTGTCCGTCTGTATGAACGCGTGGATCTCAGAAACTATAAAAGCTAGAGACTTCAAATTTGGAATGTAGGTTCCTGAATACCATACGCTGATCCAGTTTATTTTAAACTTGCTATATCTCACTCCCCCACCCACGCAAATCGAAGATAACTAACACAGCCTCAAATTTTAAGATAACTCAGCCTAATATAACTGAAGTATAACTCACGCTGAGAAATTTGCTGCAAGTTCATGGCGATCGACCCATAATAAAGGAGATGTTAAGGAATGTGTTTTAAATCAATTTTTTGGCCAAAGCGAGAGAGCATATGAAAATCCCATTTGCGGAAATGAGAATGCATATGTATGATAATATGATGATTTGCAATGTGGCGCAGTGTTACCAGACCATCGCAAGCTACCTACTCGCGATGCAAGCAACATTGATTTTTAAATCCCAATATAATGAAAATACCTTTATTGAAGACCTGCACAGTGTTTCCAACTGTCGCGCGCGCTCGTCTGATCGACTTGTTCTTAACCTTACCTTACCAATTAGCACACTGTTAGATTAAGTAAATCCATTAAGTACAACGTCGTCGCCTTGATTTTTAATGCTGTTAATCTATTGGGAAACAAGTTTTTTAAATCTTAGTGAAATAAAATCGTAATAATGTTTACCTTAGATTTTACTTTGCTTTCATTTTTTATCACTTGCCTGCCACGAAAATAAAATAAAATACGTTTATAATACGAAATAATGCATCACATAAATGCTCAGTTAAACTTCATACTTTATTGTGTATCTTCTTTGCTTCTGTTCTTGCAAGAGCATGTCCACTGTTCGCTCTCCGAAACTCATTTTGTATGCTTCTTCTTACTTCGGAGCGGAGTTATCTGATGCTAAACGTAGTCCCTAGTGTTGCTGAGTATGAGATACATAGAGATGGCGACATGAGCGCTTTGAACATGTTGGTCCAAAGTTAGGACGCTAAAAGAGTGGCGCTTGAAATTGGGGTTATTGTGAAATAAATCGGCGAATAGCACACACAGGGTATTCGTTGCTGGAAAGACGCTATGGATTCAAAAATAATTGCTATGGAAGGAGAAGAACTAAACCTTGATTTGACATATATAATTATTCTTATTTTTCAGTTTAGTTCAAGTATCTTCAAGTCCGATCGATTACGAAAAAAAAGAGTGGATGCGTTTAAAAATCGCAGAGTATATATAAAAGTTATGGATATTTTTGTAAAAAGTACAAGAAAAAAATATTTTTATTTAACAAAAACGAAAATTTTCATATAAGATAAAAATAGCAACAAAAGCTTAAGTGTGACAATTATTAAAAAATTATTAAAATTTAGTACCATTACATATATATTTTTTATCAACTAGAGACACATATTTTCTAAAAGCGAATGCATTTTTTTTGCAATATTTCGAGATCCGTTCTATTGATACATTCTTCGACTGCACAAAAAATACCAAAATGTGGGGATACACATTTCTTTTGTAAACTACTGTTGTTTGAGAAAGCCATTACCAAATGCACGGAACTGAAAATCAACGTGTATAAAATTTTTACTGCTTTATTTATATATGTTATATATATATAGTAACATATGTATTGCACATAGCCACCATAACCACTTATAAACATTCACACGCATTCCCCCTATCATATTATAAAATATCAATTACACAAACAACTTGGTGAAAATAACAATTCGAACGCTCCCACGATTCGGACAATAACATAAACATCCGTTAGAATCGCTATTCGCACCAAGGGTCAAATCTGACGACGTGGCACAAATCCAGGCTGTCGCGAAGCGCCCCAAATATTTCAGCTCAAGAGAGAGATCCATAAGATCTCTGTTTATACAAGTGCAGAAAGCTTTTACTCCGAAAGCTCACAGCCGAGGTTTGCTAAGCGCCGTCAACATACTTTACAATTAGTTTTAAGTTTTGGATCTAAGCGTTATGATTTAATAAAATTATATTTTTTTTTTAAACGCGATTCGTGTATTTCTTATTGGCGCAGCCGGTAGGATATTGTTAAGTCATAGTAAAACCGTGATCCTATTACAATCTAGTGATAAAGGAATCCTTGTACGACCCAGTGATCCTTTTAAGATTGATTTCGCGAATTAACGCAAAATAGAGATTCGGACAAACTTACAATTTTTGACATAATTAATATCCGCCAAAGAACCCGTGTGCAGTTAATTAATTGAAATCCAATTGTGGCCCGCTTGACAATAGTGTGACCGCCACTAAAGTGAAGTTTAATTAATCGCAAGTGCACAGTGCAGTTCACCTAACACCTAAGTCTCTCTATACTGAGCAGTGTGTGGACAAAAGTAAGTGACCCGCTTGACAAAGCTGTGACCGCCACTAAACAAAAACCAAAAATATACGTGTGTTTAATAGCCACATTAAAATAAAAGTTGATCGTTAAGGGACAATTTCAGTCCTAGGCCAATTAAATAAAAACATTTCTGTGCTTTAAACCATTACGAATAAAACTAAACCTACATAATGGCAACACCACCAACACAATTATCAGAGCTGTATCTGAAGCAAGCTTTGGGGCAAATCAGACAAGTGCCCGTCTTCGAGGGACAAACCGATGACCTTACGGCTTTCATCAGAAGGGTGGATTTTATAATGAGCCTTTATCCTACGGAAGACGTTCGCCAACATCACATTATTTTTGGAGCCATCGAGCTGCAGACGTCTGGAGCAGCGCAACGTGTGTCACAACTAACAGGAGCAACAGCCTGGATGGATCTGAAGAGAGCCCTCATCGAAGAATTTAAAACACAAACACCATTCGAGGAACTACTTCGTCGCCTCTACAACACCAACTACAAAGACAGCATTCGTAAGTTCGTTGAAGAACTAGAACATAAGTCGTTTATTATCTCAAATAAGTTAATGTTAGAAAATAGTCCATCGAACACCTTTATTTATACAAATGCCATGAACAACACAATTAAAGATGTTATTACAAGGAAATTACCCGATAGAATATTTATGACCCTTGCTAGGTTCGATATCACAACACTATCTAAATTAAAGCAAGTAGCTCAAAGAGAGGGACTTTACGAAAATAACTGTTCTGACCGTACGAAACCTAACTCTAATAACAATTTACCAAGCAATTCCAACAATACTGATTCTCGCAGGAATAAGGGAAATCAGAGTTTCTATCCCGTGGCAAGCCCACCAAATCCCCAGAATTTCACCTATTCTTCACAAAAACCAAGTGAAATCTACCGTCTACCAGCCTCGGACCAAGATCAAGAAGAAATCCCTTTATTCGAGTCATCATGAATGACCAGCATCTTAAATGCGTAATCCACGATAAATCTAATGAAAAGAAATTATCTGGATTTCCCGATAAAAAAATACCAACTAAACGTTCAAACTATCAACGGAAATGTAAGTCTAAACCAATACATTTCCTTATTCCTTAGCAAGCTTTGCCCTTTAACTCAAAAATTTTATATACACGAATTTTCAGAAAATTACGATGTATTATTAGGCAGGGAATTTCTTGAAGCTTGCCAGGCAACAATTTATTATAAGGAAAAAACTTTAATCTTAAATGATTACCCGTTCATCATGAGATATAATCATGAGGACTTTGCAAAGGACAAGACCGCATTTAATTGCCTTGATCCGCCACATACAAAAGAAAACATAATTGATTGCCTTGACCCCCCTTCCACAGAAGATAGGCCATTAAATTTTTCAATTGACAATGAACTTGAAGA
>OY282582.1:5762596-5916216 GCA_958299025.2 Drosophila histrio
TAATTTTACATTCCCGAAAGAAAGACAAGGCGAGCGATAGTGCAAAAAAGATTGTCATATGTGCTCTCGCTCTTGCCAACCACTATGAAATAATGGCAAAAAAATAAATTCCTTAATATCTCCTTTATTAATGAATCGATTGCTATGAAACTTGTAACAAATTTCTTAGCGTTGTTCAACTGCTAATTTAAGCTGTGTTATCTTAACAAAACTGAATCGCTAAAATTAATTGTACATTTCCGATAGAAAGACAAGGCGAGCGATAGTGCAAATAAGATTGTCATACACTCTCTCTCGCTCTTGCCAACAACTATGAAATAATGTTAATAATAGAAATTCCTGAATATCTCCTTTATTTGTGGGTCGATCGCTATGAAACTTGCAGCAAATTGCTAAGCGTGGTTATTCTGTTCATTTAAGCTGTATTATCTTAACAAAGATTGTAAACAATCGCTAATATTAATTTACATTACAATGTATACTTCTGAGTGTGGCCGATGGATGGCGCTACATGCCACATGACACAATGCGCCACACAGCGGCCGACAGTGCTAAACATCAGATTATCATATGCTTTCTCGTTTGCGCAAATGGATTTTTTATATGGTCTCTCGCTCTGGCCAAAAAATTGAATTAAAACAAATTCCTTAATATCTCCCTTATTTATGGGTCAATCACGATGAAACTTGCAGCAAATTGCTCAGCGTGAGTTATACTTCAACTATAAGTCATGTTAGGATGAATTATCTTGGAATTTGAGGTTTTCTTCTATTTGCATGGGCGGGGGGTGAGATATCGAAAATTGAAAATAAACTTGATCTGCGTATGGTATTCAGGAACCTACATTCTAAATTTGAAGTCTCTAGCTCTTATAGTTGCTGAGATCGACGCGTTCATACAGACAGACGGACGGACGGACGGACGGACAGACAGACGGACATGTGTCAATCGACTCGGCTATTGATACTGATCAAGAATATATATACTTTATATGGTCGGAGATGCTTCCTTCTTTCTGTTACATACATTCACACAAATTCATTATACCACTTTTGCCCATTTTCAATGGGCACAGGGTATAAAAAGACAAAAATGGAAAATATTTCGGAAATTAGTGCTAACCCGACAAATACATAAATTAAATACAAACCAGTCGGAAAGGCTACAGTCGAAATCGACTATGAGAGACCCTTTACTTATTCTTCAACAATGAAATAACAGTCACAAACTTACAGACTTATATATAAACCTAAATATATTTGACGCTGCTCAGATTAGCTTCCGATTAATTACATATAATCGCTTATGCTACACTTGAATTATTAACATACAAATGTTAATCTTAACATACATATGTTAATATTAACATACAAATGTTAATCTTAACATACAAATGTTAATCTTAACGTATCTGCACATTTCCTGCACATTTCCTGCCATTGTACATTCGATAATTTGTTTGCTTCAAATCTCCGGTGTTTATTGTCAGATTTTGATGAAATTTTTAGTACGCATCGAAAGGAAAGTAAATTTTATGTATGCCGATTTTGGAACTTGTATCTTTTAAATTACTCGAGTTATTAGGGTTTTTCCGATTTTTGGGGGCGGGAGGGGGCGTGGCAAAATTCTAAAACAAACTTGACCTTTGTGCAGCCCTTAGGAGTATTCTCACCAAATTTGGTGACCCTAGCTCTTATAGTCTCTGAGATCTAGGCGCTCATACGCCAGCACAGACGGACAGCAGGACAGACGGACAGACGGACATGGCTATATCGACTCGGCTGGTGATGCTGATCAAGAATATATATACTTTATGGGGTCTGCCGGACTTCCTTCGACCTGTTACGCGCATTTTTTTTTTGACAAACTTAATAGACCCGTTTTACTTTTTTAAAGTAAAGGGTCTAAAAATCCACCTTTTTACTGAGAGATACAAGCTAAAATAAGTAATGACGTTTGTGCCATAAAATTGAAGTTGGTTTCGACTTTGACCTGTAAGGATACAAAAGTCTGTGAATTAAAGTAACACTAATATGTTTCCGAAAGAATATTTCGCAGATGAGTTTTTTTTATTATTATTGATTTTACGTTTTTGTTCAAAGTGGACCTTTCTGCGAAAATTTCCATATGTAAGTTTATACAAATGTATTTACAATCTATCAGGGATTGAAACTGAGAGTTTTGAGGTAAAAAACATCAAAACCGAAAACAAATTCTGGAGGACTGAAAATCCCAGATATACTATTTTTGAATGGATTATCCTGGAAAACGATACATTCTTCAAATTATTTATTAGTTTCTTAATAAAAATCAAGTGATATTCTTCGTTTTAAATATTATAATCATTACGATTCTTACATCTCGTATTATGAAAACTAACGATAACTAAATAAGAAATCGTTTTTATTTAAATAAATTTATGAGTTTTTAAAATTTAGGAATGTGAAAACAATGGAAAAAATAATATAATATTTTTGTATTGTATATTATTTGGGTTCAGGTGTTTTTGAAACAGGTCCGCAAACCGTACCCAAATCTAGCCTTCAGATCTCCGAACTAAAATTTCACAAAATTTTGGACGTTTGCAGCCTTTTTGAGATTTGTATTAAACGATATATAATTCACAAATACAGGGAATATAAATATGTTTAAGCTTTGATAATAAAATCATGTGTATCACCATTCTTTAAAACGCTTTATTTAAAAATTAAATCAAATGATGTCTTTACCAGTAAAAACTAATTTTGCTTAAATATCATATTAAAATAACTAATTCGTAAGAATTCCAGCATCAATTCGCTATATAAGTATGTTTCATTAGCAACAAATTGAGAGTAAGTTAAAGATCCAAAATATTAAAAAGGCTACTTCGTAAACTTGATCATCAACAATAAATAGCCTCTGTTACATGTGTGTTATATTTGCGATTCATAATTTTTTTTTTTGATTTCTTCGACTTTTACGATTATCTTTTTAACAAAAATGGAAACTTACCTGCATGCCAATAATAGCGTATATGAAAAATAGCATTGCTATAAGCAAACATACATATGGAAGGGCTTTAAATGATTGTACAAATGTCCACAGAAGAATGCGTATTGTGTATCCTTGACGAAGTAATTTTATAAGACGTGCCGCACGAAACAAACGCAAGAAGCCGACGTTGATTGAGTTAGACTGTAAAACATTTTTGGTCAAAATAAGAAAAAGAGAGAAACCGAAAATAAGCAGTATTAGAGTTTTTGTGTTCCATTTTAATACATGAATTCAGATTTATTCGTAATTGACGGCTGGTAGCTCGGTTCGAATATAATCTTAGATTGTGTATCTTCTCTTAATTTTTTTTTTAAGTTCAGTAGCTGTTATGGTAGTAATAGCGATAGTAAGTAGTAGTACTAGTAGTACCTAACAAAGTACATACACAATTTTATTTATAGTGGTATTAAGTTGTTTAATTGGGTTAGTAGCAATTAATTAAATAAAAAATAAAATTTCATTATATATACATTATATATATGAAGATTATAAAATTCTAAATAAAATGTGTATTTCAAAAGGTTGTAACTCAAGTAAATATAGCAAATGCAATAAACATACTATTTTATGTTAAATTTAATAGAAATCTAATTAGATAATTATTATAGAAGTATGGAAATCTCATCGTGTACGATTGTTGAAAAGTATGAGAATGTGTGTTGACTACCACACAATCACATCATATCATGATTTTGCATGTTTTAGATAATAAAGTATCACAAAACAGTTCAAAAGTGCGTCATGTAAAATATTTTAATTATATATTTGTGTATTTAAAAGTCTAATCAATTTATATGTTATATTTGAAAATTAAAATATAAAAATATATTATCAAAACCAATAAAATAATTTGTTTACATCTGTCGGTATGTACATTATTATTAAATTATTTAATCTGTCTTCAGACGGTCCCTTTTTGAGTGCCACTTTTTGTTAAAAAAAGCCATCGCTCTCTAGTGAACACACGACATTTTAGAGCTTCGGTCAAAAAGCGAAGCTGACCGATGAAAATAGAATAATTGTTTACAAATAAGAAGTTGATACGCGTTGTAAAGTTGACAATCATTTGTTCGAAAATTATTTTAAACCATTGACCAAAATATCTTACTTATCAGCTGTTGCATTTTTTGCAAATAGAATTTCATTTAAATATTTAACACATACAGTCGACGGCATAAATATTTTGGCAAAACTAAAGCTAAATCTACTCATAACTTGAACTTACTTCATGTGTTACGTATGAAAGCAGACGTTTCCGAACCTAGAAAGTATATAAATGCTTGATCAGCATCAACAACCAAGTCGATATAGCTATGTCCGTCTGTCTTTCTGTTTCTATGCAAAATAGTCTTTCATTTTTAGAGATATCTGGATGAAAATTGGTAAAGATCAGACTTTTACCTGCAGACAGTACATATATCGGAACCGGCCGGGTCGGATCACTATATCATATAGCTGCCATAGGAACTATCGGTCGAAAATCATAATCATAATTATGTGTGGCTAACTTTTTTATTTTTCAACACACTTCATCCAAACTCATAGATAATGCATCTGGTCATGTCTTATACAGCCTGATCGAATTTGGTTTAAATCGGATCACTATATCATACAGCCTTCAAAGGAAAGATGTAATTTAATTCTAACTTTAACAGAATAATATCCTGCAAATGATAAACGGTTTCATCAAGGATTCCCAGCATCTGCTTATTCCGTCGACGATATACATGTGATTTTATTCGCAGAACGCATATAGATGCAAATCACTTATTCGTGGCTTGTGTGAACTGGGAGTCTGCAAGGACAACTTACATTGGAAATTGACGTGGACTGCAGCAGGGACTGCAGTGTGTGTGCCTGGTGAAGCGCAGGAAAACACGAGTTAAACGTTTCCACCCAGCTAGAGAATTGTCGTGATACCTGGAAATGCCAATTGAGCACTCACCCAGACGAAGCGCGAGACTACAAGCAAATAAAATGGATCAACATGATACTACAGGAGACGCAGCGAGAACGCCGACACCTACAGGGAGACCTGTTGCTGCTCGCTTGGCGAGCCATGTGAATGGCATGTCGGTATCAGCGCCATCTTGCTACAAGACCAATAGCCACGCTACACCATATTTCATCGCACCACTACATATAAGTCCCATGCCTACTCCATAAACTGTGGTTTATGGATCCATGGCGTCAGTAATGGGTGTACGAAAGTTGCCGGATTTACCAGAATTCTGAGGAAACCAGGAAATATTGGGCGCTATTCTTCTAAGCTTTCACGGAGACATCTGCAGCGTATGGATGCACCGATTTGGAGAACAACATACGACTTCTAAAAGCTTTGAAGGATGATGCACGGAGACGGCGAAGTTTCTATTGATTCACCCAAGCAATGTGACATCCAAGGTATGAACGACCGAAGAAGCTCATACAAAACCAACTGCAAGGCGTACGAGATCTGCCACCAATCCACGAGCAGCACTTAGCAAAGATCGTGCCGTTTGCCAGTCAGATCAGCAATCTGGCAGCGTTCATGCATTCACTTCCAAACGGAGAGCATCAGCTGAGCAAAGCGATCCTAATGGACGAGATGATTGCGAAACTGCCACCAACCAGAAGAGTGGAGTGGGTGAGGCACGCCAGCACACTGTTTATTTACCCGAGCATCGCGCATTTCAGCTGAATATGTAAACGTTATTTGCACAATAACCTACGTCGAGGTAAAGAATACGAAGCGTCGATTGATGCACGTAAGCACGGATCGACGGGAACAACCCCGGACCAAACCAATATATGAGGCGCAACATTCAACGAGTAACTGTAAAGAGTTCAAGAGAGCTTCCACTGCATCTAGATGGCGATACATTCATTGTGCTTCTCATGTCTTCGGGATGGGCACAGGGCCGGGATCTGGCGTGCTGACAATAGATGCAATGTGGATGGATGCCAAGAACGACATCACGCCTTGCTACACGAGTCAACTAACAACTATAGGAGAACTCCAACAGCAGTAAATGCTAGAGACAAAAGTGATGATCAGCATTCAGAAAGCAGTACCCGGAGCACTAGCCGAAGATCACCGAAGGCCACAAAGGGACAACGCCTGCTATTTCGTGTACTGCCAGTTACGTTGTTTGAAGCAGGAGGCAAGAGGGTGGCATATGTACTATGCACTCTTCGACGAAGGCTCATCGGTATTCATGATCGACGACGTACTGAGACGGGTGTTGAACCTATCTGGAGAGCGACGACAACTTAACATCAATTGGTTTGGTGGCAAATCGCCGAGCGAACTCCCAACTATCGTCCACTTACAAATCAGTAGAGCAGAGAAACGCCAACGCTATGATATGCGTTATCAGTGCGGGATTTAAGCTTACCGATGCAGAACTTGCATCGAAGCGACATTCAAGGATTAATTGATGATGAGCGTCTCCCAATTAAGCCGTATGATGATGCAGTACCGAAACTTTTAATTGGATTGGATCACGCACACCTGGGATGGCTTATGAAAACTTGGATGCTTTCCATGAAGGGGCACTAAGACTCTGCCACCATCATCGCCGATGTCGTACCATCTAACTGTGTCACAGGAAGATGCCGTACGTGCTGCCAGCTGACTACGGTAAAATTGAGTCAACGATTTCACACAGGAATTTTTTTGGACTGCGACAATATCGTAATGCCATGGAGCTACGTTTGGCGTTTGGTGAGCATCGTGAGGAAGATGAAGCAAGATACTCACTTTGGCTTAGCGTACAGGCAAATTATTAGGGACTACGTCGCAAAAGGATACGCCCGACGCTTGGAGCAGGAGGAGATAATATTGGCCCCTGATAACAAGCTCTGCTACTTGCCACACTTTCGTGTGATTAACCCAAACAAGGTTTTCGACGCGGCGGCGCTTTTCTGTGGAGACATAAAGGAGATGTTTCATCAGGCGATGATACGGCCGCAGGACAGATGTGCGCAACTCTTTCTGTGGCTGGACGGAGTGACCAACAGGACCCGGAGGTAAACGAGATGATGGAGATGACGAGGATCGCCTAGAAGGCAACGGATGGCCGTTTAAATACACCGGCCTAGATTATTCTTTACCACTGCTCGTGATGGCCAGTCGACGGAAAGAGAAGCGATAGGTAGCCTTGTTTACCTGCCTGACAACAAAGGCCATCCATCTGGAGCTGGCCCACGACATGTCAACTGACTCTTGCAAAATTGCCATGCACAATTTTATGTGTCGTCGTGGTCCAGTTGCGACAACAGAACTTATACAGGGTAAGCTTGCTACGCGAGGAATAGAATGGGTATTTGAATGTCCGTCGAGTCCATACGAAGGAGGAGTTTGGGAGAAAATGGTGCAGTACGTCAAGAGAGTGCTGCGTCACACCGTGAAGGCGCCTAGAGAGCACGTGTTGCAGAGCTTCTTGATAAAGGCGGAGAATGTGGTCAACTCTCGCCTGCTTACACACTTTCCGTTCGCAGTTGATCAGAAAGCCCCTTTGACGCCAAATGATCTGCTAAAGGGTGCAGCTGACGCACCAGATACACGAGGCATCGACAGCAGGAAAAAAATTGAGAAGTGCACCACGAGGAAACAGTGGCGTATAGCCCGACAGGTACAGATTCTGGAAGAGATGGGTCCAGGAATATTAGCCGACACTCGTACGGCGCGAGAAATGGTGCAGGCGCACCGAACCAATCCGCGTAGGAGACTTTGTTTATATCTGTGAGCCATGCCACGCAGAGAGTGGCAAAAGGGTATCGTCGAGGAGGTTTACACTGGAGTTGATGGAGTGCGCCGACGTGACAGCGTACGTGTCACAGACGACAACCGAGCCAGAATAATAATGCGTTCCGTCTCCAAGCTAGCTGTGCTCGATATGAGTGAAGCGGTCACTTCACGGGGGTAGGAATGTCGCGGGACGATATTCCATTTTTAATGTTAAGGCTATGTTATAAGTTATCGATAGTCTTAGTATTTTTGGTGTCGGACGAAAGGGTCACACAGGTTTCTTATGGGACACAATTCCGCACTTTCTATGCAACGGCTAAAAGTCAGTGATGCGCCCAGTGTAATTAATTAAAACCTGAATGTTTATATATAAGTATTTATTAATTATAATTGTCATCACCAATTTTTAAGTTTCTTTTGCTTTACGATTTGTATACCCTGTCCCTATTAAAAATGGGCAAAAAATGGTAAAATCAAATTGTGCAAATGTATGTAACAGGCATACGGCGACTTCTCCGACCCTTTAAAGTATATATATTATTGGTCTGTATCAACAGCCGAGTCGATTGACACCTGTCCGTCTGTCTGTCCGTGCGTCCGTCTGTATGAGCGCGTGGATCTTAGCAACTATAAGAGCTAGAGACATCAAATTAAGAATGTAGGGTCCTGAATACCATACGCAGGTCAAGTTTATTTTAAATTTTCGATATCTCACAATCCGCCCACGCAAACCAAAAGAAACTATCTCAGCCTCAAGTTTTCAGATAACACACCTTAACACCTAAACATATAGTTGAAGTTTAACTCACGCTAAGCAATTTGCACATAAATAAAGGAGATATTCAGGAATTTGTTTTAAATCCATTATTTCATAATTGTTGTCCAGAGCGACAGTGCATATGAAAATCCCATTTGCGCAAACGAGAGCGCATGTGATAATTCGATTTACGCTGTCGTCTGCTGTGGCATTGTACATTGTGCTGCAAAAAAGCTGAAGGTTATAATGAAAGTTTTACACTGTGTGAAAAGCTGAATGATACTGGTTAACGTAAAATTTATATTAGCGATTGCTTACACGCATGTGTGGTTATCTGGCAACTCTCCGAAAACCAAAGATATTTTTAACTGAATAGTTTAAATACAATACAAAGAAATTTTTGTTCATAGAAAAGGAATTCAAATGACATTTCCATTGATGGCAAAACTTACATGAAGTAAGTTCAAGTTATGAGTAGATTTTTATAGCCTGTGCCCATTAAAAATGGGGCAAAAAGGTTGTGGGAATCTGGAGTGGGCAGCGAGATCGCCAAGGAGAGCGGCGACCACATAACATGAGTGTCGAGAGAGGCGAGAGCTCAATTGTAAAAGAGTAAGCGAACTAGACAGACGTGTGACCGCAATTACAATTAAACGAAGTTTGACTATATTGAGAATATAATAAAGTGTCTATTTAATTATCGGGAGATTACGGGTTGTTACAAAGGTTATAATGAATTTGTGTGAATGTATGTAACAGGCAGAAGGAAGCATCTCCGACCCTATAATGTATATATATTCTTAATCAGTATCAATAGCCGACCGATTGACACCTGTCCGTCTGTCTGTCCGTCTGTCAGTCTGTCCGTCTGTCCGTCCGTCTGTATGAACGCGTGGATCTCAGCAACTAAAAGAGCTAGAGACTTCAAATTTGGAATGTAGGCTCCTGAATACCATACGCAGATCAAGATTATTTTCAATTTTCGATATCAAGTACCGTTGGTTTTAAATTAGAAAAATCACCATAACATAAGCAATGTTAAAGCTAGAGACTTGAGATTTGGCACACATGATAAAAAGCTTGAGGTTAATGTGTCCTGAAAATTTCATCGCGATGCCCCGCCCCCTTCGCCCATAACTCGGAAAAGCTGATAACAAGAGCAGTTTTATAGCTAGAGACTCGAGATTTGACATAATAAGTATCCTACTCTCAATGTGTGCTACAAATTTCAGTACGATCGGATATCGAGCTCAGAAGTAATTCAAGAAACAAATTTATGCAGCGCGGCGGATTCGTTGCAGCGCAGTAGCAGCGCAGTCGACGATATAATGAACGAAAAGACGCGTTTGTTCATGTATGTATGTTTGATTTGCCATTCGTCTGCTGTGGCGCTAAACATAAACAATCAACAGTCGCAAACCAGTGTTGCCAGACTATCGCGAGCTACCTATTCTCAATGCAAGCAAAATCGACTTCAAGCGATATATTTAAATCCCATTATAATGAAAATACTTTTCTTTTGAGACCTGCACAGGGTATCCTACTGTGGCGCCCGCTCGACTGATCGGCTTGTTTACTTTAGTTTTGTCAAAATATGTATGCCGTCGAATGTAAGTACAAATTTACGTAAGCACTATAGTATTAAATATGTTCTTATGCGTGCAATAATGTTACAGCTATTTACTGTTGCTTGTTCTATTGTAAATTAGATAACGGCAATAAAATTTTATTTTATTATGGTACTAAATGTCATGTTGGCTTTTAATGATAGTTAACATAATTGATACATGTGTTTGTGATTCTCAATTACTCCATTTATAATAAGTACCTTTAATCTTAAAGAATAAAAGGTTTCATATGTCCACAAACACTTTTCTATTAGGAAGACATTACCAATGCGATCTGAATATATATTAGAGTATAAATATCAAAGGTTGCGCTTAAATGGTGATAGGTAAGTTTTTCGGAAAGTTTAAAGTTGCAAAAAACATTTCCTGTTTTGTTTGTTTACTTACATCCTGTTGGATAATCAGAAACCATGTTCAATTGAAGTTTTTGGGTTCGATTTAAAAAAATATAAGTATAAATAACTCATATCCGCATTATCAGCGATTTTGATTCCATAGTTGTTGGTATTTGGAATTATCATGCAGCAGATTTATAGCATGGATTTCAAACGCAGTTGCAGAGTTACATATGTAGTTGCATTCAGTTTGAATCGACAGCAACCAAAAGGTAAATTTAAACAAAAATGAAATGATTGATGTCTTGCTAGAACGAATTTTAGGAATTATTCTAGAATCCTTAATATTCGTCCTTGAAGGACATGTGATGAATCATATGAAAGGTATTGAATCATAGATCAACATTATTTTAACATTTTTGTGGTACAGGACTTGGTTCCAAAGATATTTGAATTCACTTTTTTTTTCAATTTCTAGAATAAAAATTGAAAAATAATTTTTAATTTTTATTTTAAAAACACAAAGAAACACAAATAAATGTATGAAGTAGACTTAAAAATTAGTAATAAGTTCTAAATATGTTCAGCATTGTTTTAATATGCAAAGATAAAAGAACACTGGTGAGATTAATTTGTTCATATACATGTAGGGTTTTAATTTAATATTAGATATTAAGTTTATTAATATAAAGAAAAATGATATATTTGAACATCCGCACTCGACTTGTTCTCGTTGCTCTCGTCGTACAACACGTCTCTCCTAATCATCGTGTTTTGGAATTCGCCGCCTTGCGAATTCGCCGTCGTTGTTTGCATCTTTGTTGCTTGTCGTCGTCTTTGCAACATTGCTGCTCGTCGTTGTTACTCGTCGTTTTTACTTGTCGTTGTCTAGGGATCCTAATGGCGCTTCGTTATTAGGATTTGTGTACACATCTTTACAACAACCCACATTCGGCCATTCTGACTAAGCATTCGTCACGAATGCTTCGTGGTCATCATCGTCGTCGTCTGCACAAGTTGTAGAATTCTTTGGTCCATCGCAGTTGCCAGCCTTCTGCACATCATGAGCATTGTTATGCTTGACTTTGACAACCTGGTAGGGTCCTAGAAACTTTGCTTTTAATTTCAAGCCACTACCAAATTGCGTCCGTTCGATGGCAACCAAGTCGCCAACACTATATCGTCTTGCTGGTTTACGTCGTAAATTGTAGGTCTTTTCATTTTCGATTTGTAGCTTCACAATTTGATCTTTTGACTTAGCTCTCAGGTCGCTTCTCTCTTCGTTGAATATAGTAAGTGCTTCTTTATTGATCAAATCACGGATCTTCAGGTCTTCTTTTGTTCGCATCTTAACTCCAACTAGCATCTCGAAGGGCGTCGTATCGATGCTTCTAGTAAATGTTGAATTGACAGCTTGCTGGACCTTGCTGACATGTCTGTACCATTTCGTGGGGTCATCGATACTCAGTTTTGAGAGCACTGAAATTATAATGGCATTAAGTCTCTCAACCTGTCCGTTTACCCTTGTTAGTCCCGTCGTTGTCTTTACTAGTTTTATTCCTTCGTCGTCACAATACTTAACAAAGTCTTGCGAGGTGAATGCGGAGCTTCTATCTGATATTATGTATGCCGGATTGCCAAAAGTAATACTTTGATTACTCAGCTTCGCAATGACCTCGTTTGCAGTCATCGATTTCGTTGGATATAGCTAGCAAAATTTTGTAAATGAGTCTATTACTGCCAAAATATGCTTGTAATCCTTGTGCGTCGAATCAAGTGGTCCTAAAAAGTCGATGTGGTATGTGTACAATGGAACGTCTTCTTTCTGTAGCGGGTGTAGTAGACCTTCTTGCTTTCCTCGTTTTCGATTCATCAAAATACAGGGAATACAGCACACTATATATTTTTTTATTTTCTCGTCAGCATTTGGTATATAGTATTCTCTGCAAATTAAGTCCTTTGTCTTTTTGGCTGCAAAATGACCTCTATCATGTGCACGACTAATGATTTGTTTCTGCAAGTCATTGGGTACTACAATTAGTTCTTCGTCCTGTACAAGTTTACATAGCATTCCAGATTTAAAAAAATAATCGTCGTATGTCTTCTGGTCGTCGCTGAGAACTTGCTTTATAGCTTTAATCTTTTCGTCTTTTGCTTGTGCGTTTTTTAAAGCTATACTGATGCTGTCTTCCGTTATCATCATTACTGGGTACCGGCTGAGAGCATCCACATGCTTCATTATTATTCCTGATCGATGGTCCACCGTATAATCGTATTCTTGCAGTAACAGATTCCATCGCGCCACCCTGGTGCATAAGCTTTGCTTCTCCAAAGTTTTTGTAAAAGCGTTGCAGTCGGTTACTAGTTTGAAATGAGCGCCTAAAACATACACTCTAAACTTCGTTAATGCGTTTATGACTGCTAAAATCTCTAACTCGTAGTTACTATATATACGCTGTGCATCTGTTGTCTTTTTGGACATATAGTAGACTGGGTGTAGCTGTCCATCGTCTGGAGATTTCTGCAATAAAACTGCTCCAAAGCCATCAATCGACGCATCTGTATGCACTTCTGTTTCGTACGACTGATTATAAATGCTCAGTACTGGATTCTCCGTCAGCAGTTTTTTTAAGACATTAACGGAATTCTCTTCAGGTACATCAAATCTAAATTTTGCCTTATTTTTTGTCAAATCTGTTAAAGGTCTAGCTAAGCCTGCATAATTCGGGATAAACTTTCTAAAATATCCTGTTTGTCCCAAGAAACTCTCTAACTGTTTAAGATTCAATTTTCTCTGGCGACGGATAAATTCTGCTATTTTCAATTACATGGCCCAGGAATTGAATGCGCGTCTTCAGGAAATTAAATTTTTTCATGTTTAATTCCAAGCCATACTCCTTGCATGTTTCGATAACGCCCTTAAGATTCTGTACAGCCTCTTGTTCCGTCTTCGCTGGAATAATCACGTCATCCACGTAGGGCAGAGCAATACCTTTACTGGTCGAAAAATTGCATTGACGTGACGTTGAAAAACGCCTGGTGAGTTTGAAAATCCAAACGGGACTTTCAAAAATTGATATTGACCTCGCTGGGTCACAAACGACGTGTATTTGCGACTCGACTCAGCCACCGGCACGTGAAAAAATCAATTTTTTAAATCAATAGTGCTAAAAACTTTGGCATCTTGTAATCTGTCCAGTTGATCTTCGATAAGCGGCAAAGGAAAATGATCTCTCACAATTACTTTATTGACTCTACGAAAATCTACACATAACCTTGCCGACCTGTCGCGTTTTTTAACAAGTACAATGGGACTTGTAAGCTCCGATGGATTTCTTGTTCGTCAATCAGAATTTTGTTTTTGAAGTGTCCAACTGGTCTTATCTTATTGGAGTCATGATCACCACCGAATCCAATTAGAACAATACTGCAGCTTTCCAACTATGGCTTGCCAATGTCATAATAAAAGTCTTCTCGCATGACATTAAACTTGCTGCCAGTATCAAACAACGCGATACACTTTTTATTTTCAAAATCGACTTCCTTGTGTGTTATACCGGGTTTCAACTGTAAGCTACGCGTATTTGCTGTTATTGCACCACTCTTGTCAACTTGCTGACAATCTTTAGAAATATGCCCGAATTGGTTGCAACTATAACACTTCCGATCTTTATCTTTATTTTGACAATTACTCGATACGTGTCCTTTTTCACCGCCATTATAACATTTCACCTATTTTTTAGCATCTTTGCTCACACTGTGACCTTTCTTATCCTTTTCTTTCACCTTGTTTTCAATACGTTTGGACTTTTCCTTTTCCACCTGATTTTCTTTTTCCACCATTATTATATAGGACTTTAATTTTTCTTTAAACTGATTCATATTTTTTGAACCATATAAAATTGTTTTGTTCACTCCTTTTTCATCTATGCCGTCAACGACATATTGAATAAACGCGTCGTCTGCCATTTTACCTCGTGAAGAAATGTCTTTAATTTTATAAAAGTACTTAAAAACACACTCATTGTTGCCTCGTTTTGTTTTTGCGAGCTGCTCATAAATTTGCTTGCTGGTCACACTCGATTTAAATTCCGTTAGTAATGCCTGCTTGAATGAATTCCATGAGTTCAGTCCTCTTTCACTCAATACGAACAATTTTGCAATTCCTTTTAACGCTTTTTTGCCGAACAAAAACTTCTGGAAATCGTTCATGTTGCCTGCTCCTCATATTCGCTTATCCATACTTCGACTGGAATAGCATTTGTACCGTCGAAACTTCGAATGCTCTCTTCTACGTCGCGAAAACTGATCGCAAACCGTGGCGCCGTCATCCTGTCCCTCTCTTCTCTTTCGTTATTTCCAGTAGTTGTACTTTGCAAATTTTCGTCAATTTTTGCAACGTTTTCTCTGCTACTATGGTCCACCGTCTGGAATGAAACGTTAACTTCTTCGACGTCCTCTTCGTCGTCAGTTTCGTCGTCGCTTTTCTCATCGTGCTCTAACATGGTGCTAGAACGCAAATTTCGGAAAATATGTAAATGCAGGTCCATGCTTGTATAGCTGATACCTAACAAATTGCATATTGCAACTAGATCACTGTGCGTCAAATTCTTTAATGCGTATTCCTTTTTATTATTTATTTATTTATAAAATTAACGATAATAAGAAAAAATATTATTGCTAATTATAGTAGCGAGCACTAGCAACAAGGCCTTCAGCTCTGTTTATCTTAAATTAACATTTTAATTAAATTTGGTGGGCAATGTTACATTCTTTAAAATATGTGTATAGCTTATTAATATTAAGACTGGAGATTCCCAGATGGGATGATGGAAGAGAGTTAGGGAAAAGGCGATACCTAATACTCGCTAGATTGGGACAGCTGTCTAGTAAGTGGGTGGTGGACAGGTTTTGTCCACAGAATTGGCAGCTGGGTTTAGCTTCACCGGAAAGTAGATGGCCGTGTGTTGCGCTACAGTGTCCTATACGGAGTCGCACGAAGAGGGTAGATTTGGCGCGGCTGCAGTTATCAGGGTATCGGATTATTTCAAGGTTGGGATTAACTGTTTTATATCCATGATGGAAGGATGCCCAGTCATCAATCCTGATGATTTTTGTGTAGGCGGATAGAGGTTTTGGTTGGACGGAATGTATGTGATTGTTGGGGATATTGCTATTAATTTGGCAGCGGCGTCCGCGAGTTCGTTTTGTGGCTAGTTACCCAGAACAGTACAAGCTTCGAGGGTCTTCGAATCATAGCGTCTCTGATTTGGCAAATGGTTCTATTTTTATTAGCGATATTTCGGATTGCTTCAAGGGATGATAGGCTGTCGCTACATATCACGAATCTGCCGCATCTTTCTTGTGCGTAGATTATGGCTTTATGTATGGCTACTGCCTCGGCTGAAAACATTGAGTAGTAGTTCGGTAACCTTCCAGCGGCAATGATATGCCCGTCATGATCGACACAGGCAAAGGACGTATTGAATTCCGTTTTAGAACCATCGGTGAACAGCCACGTTCTGTTTTTATATAGAGGCTTGTTCAGCAAAAATTTTGCGGAAGGACTCTCCGGAGGTTAGATCCTTAGGGAATTTACGAAGCGCTGTCTGAATTGCAGAGTCCCGTAGGAGCCAAGGAGGCGCAGGGACTATATTATTAATTGGCGGCAGACCGATATTTAAATGTTTGGCCAGTGAAACGCATCGGCGAAGGGTAGAAATGCATTTATATTCTCTGCGTTGTTTAAAGGCTTTACGCAATTCGCTTTACAGGAGTTTGTTCGGTGAGCAGAAGAGTTTTGGAATCAGTTTGGCTGTACATTCGGTAATTAGGTTTTCGATGGTCGGTAGCCCAGCTTCAGCTAAGATGCAGTTTATTGGTGAAGTCGGAAATGCGTTGATGCTACGTCTAACCGCGGTGTGATAAGCAGATCTGAGTAGCCTTATATGCTGCCTTGCTCACCACCCAAATATAGGCAGCCCGTATTAAATTTTAGCGAGTATTAGGCTTCTTGTGACATTAATTAAGGAGTTTATATTGATAAGAGAGTGTTTGGATGTATTTAATGATATTCAGACTTTTCTCAAGACTGTCTCTTAAAACTGATAGTTGCTTTTTAAAAATCATTTTTTTTTATCAAAATATAAACCTAATATTTTTAAATTATCGACGCATTCTATGGGAAATGTATTAAAGCTTAAGCTAGGATGTGTACAATTGTGTTTTTTACATATGTGTAATATTTTACATTTGTTTGGGGAGAGGGTTGCACCAGAGCCCAGACGCCAGTTAAATATTTCTTCAAGTATAATTTTTAAACATTTTTTAGTTGCAAAAGATCTTTAATTTTACTTGCTATAATAGCGTCATCTGCATAGATTATTAGTTTTACATGTTTATGCCTCGATATGATGTTATTGATTTGTTTAAAGGCTATTATAAACAAATCCACACATAGCTGCGATTCTTGAGGAATTCCGTTGTTTGTAAAAGTTTTGTGTGTGGAAAAATGGGTTACGGAGCCGTCATTTAGCAGTACTAAGTTGCACTGAGCGACAGCCTCGATTACTTTGTGACCTCTAGTGTTTGTTTAGAGTGACCTCCAGGCATAGCTCCAGGCGTTAAAATCTCCCAATAATATTAAAGGATGGATTATATGATTGATAATTAAACCCAAGTCGCCGGCCGAAAAATTTTGGGCAGGAGGAATGTATGCGCTTAAAATTTTTATTTTTTGGCCAAAGTCTAGCTGAATAGCGATATGCAAAATATTAAAGTTTTGAGCGGACTGCAATAATGTGTGGGGTAGGTGCCTTCTAACGAGAGTACCCACTACCTGCTTTGAGTTTAGGTTGACTGGCAAATTAGTAAAATAACCGATATATTGTTTTGGGCAAATAATATTTTTATAGCCTGTGCCCATTAAAAATGGGCAAAAAAGGCTATAATGAATTTGTGTGAATGTATGTAACAGGGAGAAGGAAGCATCTCCGACCATATAAAGTATATATATTCTTAATCAGTATCAATAGCCGAGTCGATTGACACCTGTCCGTCTGTCTGTCCGTCCGTCTGTCCGTCTGTCCGTCTGTCCGTCCGTCTGTTTGAACGCGTGGATCTCAGCAACTATAAGAGCTAGAGACTTCAAATTTGGAATGTAGGCTCCTGAATACCATACGCAGATCAAGTTTATTTTTAATTTTCGATATCATGTCCCGTTGGTTTAAAAATTAAAAAAATCACCTTAACATAAGCAATGTTAAAGATAGAAACTTGAGATTTGGCACACATGATAAAAAGCTTGAGGTTAATGTGTCCTGAAAATTTCATCGCGATGCCACGCCCCCTTCGCCCATAACTCGAAAAAGCTGATAACACGAGCAGTTTAATAGCTAGAGATTTGAGATTTGGCACACATGGCAAGTATCCTACTCTCAATGTGTGCTACAAATTTCAGTACGATCGGATATTGAACTCAAAAGTTATTCAAGAATCAAATTTATGCAGATGCGTCGCAGCGCAGTAGCAGCGCAGTCGCTGCGCCGCCCGACGATATAATGAACGAAAAGACGCGTTTGTTCATGTATGTTTGATTTGCCTTTCGTCTGCTGTGGCTCTAAACATAAACAATCAATATCCGCAATCCAATGTTGCCAGA
Organism: Drosophila histrio; assembly: GCA_958299025.2. Lineage (NCBI taxonomy): Eukaryota > Metazoa > Arthropoda > Insecta > Diptera > Drosophilidae > Drosophila > Drosophila histrio. The sequence goes on from OY282582.1 coordinate 5,780,745, forward strand.
CTATCGCAAGCTACCTACTCTCGATGCAAGCAAAATCGACTTCAAGCGATATATTTAAATCCCATTATAATGAAAATACTTTTCTTTGAAGACCTGCACAGGCTATCCTACTGTCGCGCCCGCTCGACTGATCGGCTTGTTTTAATTGTATGGTAAATGGGTTTCCTGAAGACATATAATATCTGGACTATTGTTAGCTATTAAGATTTTCAATTCATCGAAATTATTTATGTAGCCATTTAAGTTCCATTGTATAACTTTAATTGTCATTTGTAGATAATAGGTTATAGAATGTATATGTCAACAGTGCCTTAATTATAGCCTGTGCCCATTAAAAATGGGCAAAAAAGGCTATAATGAATTTGTGTGAATGTATGTAACAGGGAGAAGGAAGCATCTCCGACCATATAAAGTATATATATTCTTAATCAGTATCAATAGCCGAGTCGATTGACACCTGTCCGTCTGTCTGTCCGTCCGTCTGTCCGTCTGTCCGTCCGTCTGTTTGAACGCGTGGATCTCAGCAACTATAAGAGCTAGAGACTTCAAATTTGGAATGTAGGCTCCTGAATACCATACGCAGATCAAGTTTATTTTTAATTTTCGATATCATGTCCCGTTGGTTTAAAAATTAAAAAAATCACCTTAACATAAGCAATGTTAAAGATAGAAACTTGAGATTTGGCACACATGATAAAAAGCTTGAGGTTAATGTGTCCTGAAAATTTCATCGCGATGCCACGCCCCCTTCGCCCATAACTCGAAAAAGCTGATAACACGAGCAGTTTAATAGCTAGAGATTTGAGATTTGGCACACATGGCAAGTATCCTACTCTCAATGTGTGCTACAAATTTCAGTACGATCGGATATTGAACTCAAAAGTTATTCAAGAATCAAATTTATGCAGATGCGTCGCAGCGCAGTAGCAGCGCAGTCGCTGCGCCGCCCGACGATATAATGAACGAAAAGACGCGTTTGTTCATGTATGTTTGATTTGCCTTTCGTCTGCTGTGGCTCTAAACATAAACAATCAATATCCGCAATCCAATGTTGCCAGACTATCGCAAGCTACCTACTCTCGATGCAAGCAAAATCGACTTCAAGCGATATATTTAAATCCCATTATAATGAAAATACTTTTCTTTGAAGACCTGCACAGGCTATCCTACTGTCGCGCCCGCTCGACTGATCGGCTTGTTTTAATTTGTTATTTTGTTAATCTGACATTGACTTATCAGAGACAATGTCATGAATATGTTTTGTTTGGTCTCTTATTAACTCCGAGGAGTCAATATCAGAATCAAGATTTTCAAGGTTTGTGTTGTTTATTGTAGAGGTAGTAGTATAAGAAGTGTATGAATGGTTGTTGTTTTTGTGTTTTGATGTTGTCGCGTGTTCAACTGGATAAGCTGATTTGTTTATTTGTGTATTGCAATTGAATTTAGAGTTTTTGAAAGGGAGAGAGGAGGGGGGCAAAGATGAGTCACCAGAGATGTGGCGAACGTCAGCGCTAGAAATTACGGTGTCTGTAGAGGTATTCTATTTGCTGGCTCGTTTTATCAATAATTTTGTGTGTGCCCAAGTTCTTGGCAAGACTTGCACCTCATTGGATTTGGGATATATTTCGAGACTTTAGCATTATGCCAGGAGATAGAAATCTTTGGAGGAAGATTATATAAGTCAAATGTCAACAAGAGTACTCCGCTGGGCTGGGGGACTTTTTCGGATTGCTTCATGAATTTATATACCGAAGTGACTTTTTGGGAACTAAGATTCTCAACGATTTCGTCTTCTGGTATACCGTTTAAATACGGCGCGTAGATTGTGTCTTTTATGGAGTTTAGCGTTTCATGAAATTTGCACTCAATTTCGCATAATCCAGGCAATTGAGTTGTTTTAATAAACTTATTTGCGTCCATTTCATTTTTCACAAGCATTAGCAAATTGTCGTCTTTTTAATTAGAAATTGAAGCAAAATTCTTATTTATGAGTTTAAGCGCTTTGTGAACGAAAAAGCAATTATATTCACCAATTGGTTTCTCACTATTTTTGGCGGAGATTATAATATATTTGGTGTTCGATGAGTATGTTATTGGAAGTTCCGGGAAGTCACAAAGAAGTTTTTGTGGATGTCTCCGTTTTTTAAGTGAGGGGCTATCGTTCGAAGCAAGCGCAGCGAATTGATTAACTCCCAGACTGGGCGGCCCAGGGCCTCCCATGATTGCCTAACTAAGACTAGATTAGTCTTCCGTTAGAGTACCACTTCGCGAAAAGAAGAATTTGGTTTTTATTTTTGTATGTTTTTCTTTGAGTACGAAAGAATGTAGGAAGAGAGATCGAAATCACTGATGGCGACACACGAATTAATAGCAACTGACGTCTGCTCACGATGCAACGTATGATTTTATTACTCCTTACAATGCCTCGTGTGATATTCAGGAAGTCCGAATATAACTTACATTATGCGGAATAACTTCGTGGTACTACATAAAGTTCCCTTGCTAATTACAACATATCACATACATTTATCACGGATAACCTAAAAATTTCACATTGTAAATTCATTTCAGATAAGTTTCTGATCGACTGACAATTAAATAAATTTCTAAGTACTGTTGACTGATCGATTTCATTTAAACAAGCATGACATTCAGGAAGCTGACTGTGGCAACATTGGGCGCCGCTCAAATTCGCTTATGATGTTATTCTTTATTTTTTGGTGAAGGGGTGTGTTATTAATTGTTTGGCCGTAAGAAGAGTGGCCTTACAATTTTAAGATAAATTTGATCTCGACGCCTTCTTTGCCTCCTTCTTCAACTTTTAACAAACTAAGTATACCTCTAAAGGGTATACTCGGAAGTTATTCAAAAAAAACTTTAAATCCCATAAAATGGTAAATTTTAAAACTAGAGAATTTTTGCAAACAGAACAAGCATCGGGGTCCTCATGCATCCTAAAAATTTCATCACGATCGGATAATAACCTCGAAAGTTAGTCAAAAAACAATATGACTCAATGTTCGGCCAAAGGAAAAAGAAGAGCACATTGACTTAACACGCACTATAGAGTATTTGTCATTTTAGTGAATTGATTAAAACCTGAAGGTTTATATATAAGTATTTATTAATTATAATTGTCATCACAAATTTTTCAGTTTATTTTGCTTTGCGATTTGTATACCCTGTGCCTATTAAAAATGGGCAAAAAATGGTATAATCAAATTGTGCAAATGTATGTTACTGGCATACGGCGGCATCTCCGATCCTGTAAAGTATATATATTCTTTGTCTGTATCAATAGCCGAGTCGATTGACACCTGTCCGTCTGACTGTCCGTCCGTCCGATTTTTTTTTTTTTTTTATTATTTTATTTATTATAAGAATTTGGATTTTTGACTTAATAAATAGAAGTACAATTCATTTTTAATCTTATGCTAGTCTCTGGTCGAGCTCTCGGGCATTAATTAATCTTATGTGAGATCTTTCTTTTCAAAAAGAAGGTTTAATTATGTACTAATAACTAAGTATAGTGGCGAGAAATTAAATCGCAAGAAAAAAGTTAACAAAAAATATGCATCGGTAGTAATTGTAATTTTAAGATAAAAATTAGAATAAGAGAAAAAAAAAATTAGAAAAAAAAAAAAAAAAAAAAATGAGACCGAACATCAATATTATCAAGCCACCAGAAACTCTTTCTTGTTGCTATCTGAGTTTTTTGATCTCTGCTTGAGATCGAGGTATCAAATCTTTTATTTTCTACAGTCAATGTATTTGATTGTATCAACTTATTATTGGCTCTTCTCAAAATGTGGTATATAATTGGAGTGCCATTGGGGTCTTGAATGAAACCTCTTTTATCCAGATGGAGAAATGATTCGGGGGGCACAAATCCGTTACTAATTGCTCGTTCGAAGTAGAGATCGCTTGTATAAAATGGGGCTTTAATAAGGTTATTTTGATTATCTAGGCATCGGTAAATATGCCTTCTGATTAGGTTTATGATGTGGTTATCTATCCTTATGATATTTGCTGCATTGTAAAGTTTGTTGTTGGAATAGAATTTTAAGAAATTACTATTTGGGGTCCTGTACAATGAAGTGCAGGCTCTTAGAATCCTTCTTTCCAATAGTCTTAATCTCTCCATGTATGACGGGGAGATTAAGAACCAGATTGGGCAACCATATATAATTATTGGTCTAATGACTGATTGGTATAATAGGATTTTCACTTTGTTATTTAAGATTTTAGAGCTGAATGCTTTTTTGTAAATCTGATAGGCAGCCATCGCCTTGGAAGTTTGCAAATTTATGTGGTCATTGAAGTACAGGAATTTATCGAAATGTAATCCCAAGTATTTGACCTCCTCAGCAAGGGGTATGGGAATGTTGGAAAGGTTGGAGAAAATTTTGAATCTTCTCCAGTTTTTCCTGACATTGTGATTGCATTTAATGACTGGGGGCGAAAGAGGATACTTTCGCATTTGTTAATATTTATTTTGAGATGCCAGTTCAAAGCAAATTCTTCTAAAGTGTTAAAACTTTTTTGTAGGTTTCTGTTAATACCGGCTATTGAGCTGTCTGCATTATAAATAACGATATCATCAGCATAAGCTATAATATTATCGATTTTCAGAAGTAGGTCGTGGATAAAAAGGTTAAATAAGACTGGTGCATTTACAGTGCCCTGCTGTAGACCATTGATTACAAGAAACTCAGAGGTACTTGTCGAGCCGTTTATATGAACCACGAACTTGCGAGATGAGATCATATTGAAGATTGAGATCAGCAGGTGTAGAGGAAATTTATAGCTCATTAGCTTTGCAATTAGTCCTTTAATCCAGACCGTGTTAAATGCTTTTTCTAGGTCAATAAAGCAAGCGCCAACAACATGCTTTTTGTTCCAGTTCCAGTTAATTTCAGATGTTAACAGGTTCATGGCATGAAGGGTTGAGTGGCCATATTTAAAACCAAACTGCTTCTGGCAATGGAGATTGTTTTTGTCACATATATTAATTATGTTTGAATTGACTAGGACCTCAAAAACTTTGCTTATATTAGGAAGCAGACTTATAGGTCAGAGATTATTTATGTTGTTCTTGTCTTTATATTTCTTTGGTATTACCACTAGCTTAGCTGTCTTCCAGGTTTGGGGGTAGTAAGCGTTATTTAAATTATTATTGAAAATTGAGCAATATTTAAATATAAGGTCTATTGGAATGTTTTTAAGTATTATATTTGGGATTTGGTCGATTCCTGATGAAAATTTGGGTTTTAAATTAGAAAATATAGCGGTTAGATCATTGGATGTAACAAAGTAGTTATCAGCCTGGAGACAAGTTAGGTAGTTAGCTCTTTTACTGTCGTTAAAGCTAGTAAGTGTAGATTGCAAGCTATCAAATCTATTTTTAATTTCTAAAAATTGATTGAAGTAGAGATCTACCTGGTTATGTACAGCATTAGATATTGCGCTCCTTTTCTCAGAGTGAACTAATTCAAAAAAGTGTCCAACTAGGTTGTGAATAGATTGTTCTTCTTCTAGTATAAAGTTGTTTGTAATTGGGTCCTTATCCAGATCATTTGTGTGTATATCAGCCTTTTGAAGGAGATTAATAAAATCAGTGGTATCTGGGATTGTTATGTAATCTAGAGTGTAGTTACTACTTTTAAGGAAACATTTTTTAATTGTTGTAAATTTGAATGGATCGGAGGGAGTAAGGTTAAGTAGTTTGGATTCCACTAACTTGTTATAATGCTGTTTTATATTTTCTTGTATAAGTTTCTTAATAAGTTTTAATATTGTTTTGGCTAATTGTAGAGTAGATAGAGGAACAATCTGATCAAGTCTATTGTGTTTTTTTATAAGTGTTAACACTTTACTCTTTTCTTTCTGTAGTTTTTTGATAACGCTATTTTTTGTGAGAGCATCTATTGGACGTGTGTATTTGTGTTCGGGCACGCTTTCACTGATGGCGGTTAAAAGGATTTTTTCTAATTTAAGTAAATGGTAGTCTATTTCTGTATTGGTTAAATTACGATTATTGGGAGTTGACATTTCTCTTTGAAACAATGAAGAGCATTTATTCTTAAATAAAACCCAATTAGTTTTTTTGTAATCGCGTTTTAGATGTTGTGGGGTTTCTGGGATTAAGAAATAATCATCTCTATCTTGGCAAGACACATCTATTACAATTGCACGATGGTCACTGTCATAATCCAAGCATTTTAGACGGTTGACAGAGTTATTAGCTCCGTATATGTCTAAGTTGTGATCAGCTAGACATATGTCTAGAAAGGAGTTTGAGCTTTCGAATGACGGTGATTCAGAAGCGTATAAGTTACAGCGGTACCTGATTGCATTGTTGATTAAAAAGTTCTTGAGTGCGTTACCTTTTGGATTGTTATACCTATTACCCCAGCTTGTGTGCTTACAGTTCATATCCCCAGCTATAATATAATGATGATTATTATTGTCGAGTTTTAGTGTTTCGAATAAAACTTTAAGTTCGGTTTGAAATGAACCATTATCGTTTCCCGATGGGCAATATACTGCTACCAGAAATATGAATTTATTGGATCGTAGGAACAGTTTTATCGCACACGCTTCAATGTGAGAAAAGGAGTTTAAAATGCGATTATAAAATTTTTGGAACTTTATATTTTCTTTAATGAGTATTGCCACGCCTCCCCCTCTGGAATCGGTAATTCTGTCTTTTCTAATTATTACGTAGTTATTAATATCAAGTTTGTGCTTGCGATTAAGCTTGGTTTCGTTTAACATTACAATGTCGGGCTTGTTGTCCAGGATGAACTGATTAAGCTCGATTCTTTTGGATGTGCTGATAAGCGAATTTACGTTAATTGATATGATTTTTAATGTGCCTTTTAAAATATTGGAGGGTGCTCGCCTAGAATTCATATTGAGTCTACAATGTTGAAAATTGTATCCACACGGGCAGTTTGAAATTCGAGTTGCTTTTGGAGATTCTCGATTTGTTTACTTAAAGCTAAAATAGACTTTTGAATATTGATGAGAGTGGGTTCATTTTGGGTTTCAATATTTGGGTTACCTATTACAGGATCTTTACATACATCGGCATATCTTTTATTAGGGTTAATTAAGTTTGGAGAGTAAGTTTGGGTTATTGGTACATTTCGTTTTTTAGCTCTAATTTTTTGCTGAAGCTCTTTGTATCGTTCACACCCCTTATAAGAGGCCGGGTGGCCAGACTTCTTGCAGAGTACACAAAATAGTTTTTCTTTATTACATTCTGAATTATTCGGGATAGGGCAGGAGTCGCTGCGGTGATGCTCACCGCATTTGACACATCTTGGATCGAGGTGACAGTTAGCTGCGCTGTGAAAAAAGCCTTGGCAGTTCCGACATTGTGGAATCTCTGGACGTCGTAAGGGCTCCCATCTGATGCAATGATGCTGGATTGCTTTAATTGCTTTTAAATCATTAACGCTGCTTTCCATGCTTATTTGGACCATAAACATAGGCAAAGATATATTGCGTTGCAGGGAGGATTTTGTATTGAAGGGTCTTACTTGTAGAAATTTCAAATTATCAGTTTCGTGTTCTTTGAGATCGGTCAAAATTTCCTGAACATCTGTGTCGCCACTTAGGCCTTTCATCATATATGATTTTGTTTTAAGGCTCCTAGGTGTGTAGGAGAAAAATTTAGCCTTGGCTTTTTCCAAGTGATCGCGTACTTTTTTGTAGTCATCAAGACTGTTCAAAAACACGGCAATTTTATTTTGGTTTAGTTCTCTGATATTGAACTGTGTTATTTTTAATCCCGTCTTTATTAGTTTTATTATTTGTTTTGCTTCTATGTTAAACACATTTATTGGGGGTATATGTTTGTTTTTGTTTGTCTTTTGCACATTTACTGCGTTGAGATCTGGATCTGCTGTTGGTGCCGATTGTGCCATTGTTGATGATGATGAAGGTGCTGATAACACAGCATCTTTGCTTGTTGTAGCTTTCGTTGATGTTTTTGTTGTTGTGTTATCGGAGGACTTGCTTTGCGCACTTGTTTGTTTATTAGTTGTTGCTTGCGATTGCACATGCTGTGTAAAGCTTTCAAGCACTTCTTTATCACATTGATCTATGTCATTATCAAGAATCTCGTAGTAATTATTGTTTTTGCGTGGAGCTTTTTTCTCACGCATTGTGGGAGAGTCAATGCTTTTTCTTTTTCTGTCGTTATTTAAAATTGTTTCTGGGTCCAGTTTGCTTATATTGACGTCCATATCGTCGTGAGCTTTATGCCCACTCATAATTAACGACGGCTATCCCGGTAGTGATTATATTAAACACACACAAAGTTGAAATTATGAGAGAAACTTCGGAAAGACCGATTGATAAGCGCTTGATTTCCGTGACACGTCTTCTTCGCACCGCTGTCGGGATCGAACTCTCGTCCGTCCGTCCGACTGTATGAACGAGTGAATCTCAGCAACTATAAGAGCTAGATACTTCAAATTTGGATTGAAGGTTCCTGAATACCATACGCAGGTCAAGTTTATTTTAAATTTTCGATATCTCACAATCCGCCCACGCAAACCAAAAGAAACTATCACAGCCTCAAATTTTCAGATAACACACCTAACACCTAAACATATAGTTGAAGTTTAACTCACGCCAAGCAATCTGTTTTAAATCCATTATTTCATAATTGTTATCAAGAGCGACAGTGCATATGAAAAACCCATTTGCGAAAACGAGAGCGCGTGTGATAATTCGATTTACGCTGTCGTCAGCTGTGGCGCTGAACATTGTGCTGCAAAAAAGCTGAAGGCTATACTGAAAGTTATACATTGTGTGAAAAGCTGAATGTTACTGGTTAACGTAAAATTTATATCAGCGATTGCTTACACGCATGTGTGGTAATCTGGCAACTTTCAGATAACCAAAGATATTTTTAACATAAAAGTTTTTATGGATATTTCGATAAACATTTTAAGCTCATCATAAAAATATGTTACTTCCGTCTCTTAAGAAAACTGATCTCGCTCGAGTAACATCGAGCTCAAATAAACATTAACCAGTCGGAAAGGCTGAAGTCGAAGTCGACTATAAGAGACCCTTTACTTATTCTTCAAAATGGAAGTAGCAGTAACACTAATAGTTCCCATAACGCGTTGTAACGTCAAGATGCTCTTCTTCTTCCTATGACCCGACTCTGAGTTATATTAAGTCTTGAATAACTTCCGAGTCAATTCAGGACTCTAGCTTTAATATTTTTCGTTTTATGGGCTTTCAAAAATGTTGTTCTCGATTTACGGAGGCGGAACGGGGCGTGTCAAAATTTTAACATAAACTTGATCTGCTTAGCCCATAGATGAACCACCATACCAAATATGGTGACTCTAGCTCTTATAGTCTCTGAGATTTAGGTTTTCATACAGACAGACGGACAGACGGACATGGCTATATCGACTCGGCTGGTCATGCTGATCAAAAATATATATACTTTATGGGGTCTGCCGGACTTCCTTCGACCTGTTACGCACATTTTCTTTTTTTCGACAAACTTAATAGACTGGTTATACTTTTTTAAAGTAAAGGGTCTAAGAACGGTGGATGAAACTGAGTATTATTAAAATTACTAATCGGTTAATATCAAATGCATCCATAAATTGGTGACCCCTGACCACACAAATACGCAAGCAATAGTTGCAATAGTTTCCTGGGTACGTGCTATTTCACAACATTGGAGACGCCACACACGTAATTCCTAACTACGCAACAGACAAGAGTCGCTACAATTTAATGATACCCTGGCACTCGCAATATCCATTCTAGCGAAAATCGTCTTTCCCAATCGCATTGAAGACATTTCCTGCAGCAGTTTTGCCAATTCGAACCGGCGCTTTTCTGTGACATACACACACGCACGCATGCTTACATACGTCCCGAGAATCGCAACCACACGATCTCATACAAAATGACGGAGGATGAAAATTTTGCTGACGCCGAAAACAATTCAGGCAACGCAGCCTGTGTTATTTCTGTTTTCGACAAGATGCCATTTCCACAATTGCACACGGCTACAAACATTGAAATGATTTTCACCAAACTTGAAAGCTGGTTTTTGCTAAAAGGAATAGGTATGCGGAAGGAACATGAAAAGTACTCAGCCGTGATCGCATATGCCGACGCAAAATACTTGGATCAAGTGCATGTTCTGGTACAAAACGAGCCGCAGCTTAATCCGTACACCACACTTAATCAGGCGATACTAGCCAAATTCGCAAAATCCGAAGTGGTACGCCTTGATATTCAACTCGGTAACGGACGACCTAGCCATCTTCTAAGCCAGCTGCAGCGAACCAATGACACCAACGACGAATCTGTTGTCCGTCAATATTTGATCAAGCGCTTACCTCCTGCAGCTCGCGCCGTCATCGTGGGAATGCTTGAGAGTGCACTAGAAATGCCACTATTCCAGCTTGCAACTACAGCCGATGCTGTTATGGTCTCGCTGAACTACGCGGCAGGCGACAGCATCTCAGCGTTATCACATAGCAACATAGCAGCCCAAGAATGATCGCATCACCCGTCTCGAGAAGCGATTCGATGAGCAAGACAAATTGTTTCAGCAGATTAACAACAAGCTCTCCCAAATCATTGGCAGTAACAACAACAACAAGGGACGCTCACGCAGCCGCGGTCGATCACAGAGCAACAATCTTAGCATCACACCTCAAGCAAGCAGCAGGTCAAATGAGTTTTGCTGGTACCACAGCAAGTTTGACAGCAACGCTCAGCATTGTCAAGCACCAGGCTCATACAAGCCAGATGTAAGCAACAACCCAAAAAACTAAACTCCACCGTCGAAGATCAAAAAGGTAACTTCGACGGCCCACCCATCCACGCCTTGCAGCACAGTTCAAAACTCAGGGCACAAGTTCACTTCATATCAACTTCAAATCGACTCTTCGTGCAAGATTTCCAGTCCGGCAGAAAGTGCGGACGTTTCTGTTGTTCCAGCTTTAACAATAAATCAACGCTTCACATCTTACAACAACAATCCACTTGTTGCAGCTAATGGTTCAGTGATAAATCGTATGGTTCAATTCGCCTTACCCTCGATCTTGGCTTGCGTCGTCCATACACATGGAATTTTATTATTGCTAATACCATACCCATCATAGATTCAGATTTCTTGCGGCATTTTAACCTTCTCTTCGACATTAAGAGGGCCAAGCTAATCGATTCGCAGACCTTGCTAGTACATAATGGTATCTGCAGTCTACAAACATCAGCAATTCTGAAGACTTTCAGCACATCCTGTCAATTCGACAACTTACTGGAGGAATTTAAGGACATCACACTGCTCAGCGCCTCAGCGCCCAAGCCAACAGCAACTGAAGTCACGCGCTGCATCGACACCAAAGGCGCCCCAGCATTTGCAAAACCACGGAAAAGTTTAAAGCTGCAAAAGCAGAGTTTGAGTATTTGCTAAAAATTGGAGTCAACCGTCCAAAAGTTCGTACGCATCACCTCTGCACTTGGTTCGAAAAGCAACAAGCGAATGGCGACCATGTGGCGACTATAGAGCGTTAAACGCACAAACAGTCCCAGATCGGTATCCTCTACCGCATATACAGGACTGCACACATATTTTCTATGGCAAGAAAATATACTCCAAGATAGACCTCAACCGTGCCTATCACTAAATTCCAATCGAGCCACGGGATATTCCAAAAACAGCCATAACCACACCGTTTGGGTTATTTGAGTTCACGCATATGACGTTTGGATTGTGCAACGCTGTACAGACATTTCAACGTTATATGGATGCCGCATTCCGGGACTTGGAATTTGTTTTTGTCTATGTCGACGATATTTCCGTAGCATCGGACAGCATGGAATAACACGAGATCCACCTGCGTCAAGTCTTCGAGAGACTCCGACGTTTTCACCTCACCATTAACCCTGGAAAATGTTGTTTTGGACATACATCAATTGATTTTCTTGGACACAAAGTTGACTCCAATGGCATCACTCCGTTGCCCGACAAAGTTAAAACCATCTCAGATTTCCCATTGCCCAAGGTTGCAAAGGAACTTCGACGTTTTTTGGCAATGATAAACTTTTATCGACGATTCTTGCCAAAAGCTATAAAACATCAAGCACCTCCAATATCCTGGACATTGGAGCATTTCGAGCATTTCGAGGAATGCAAACGGTCACTAGCCACAGCAACACTCCTGGTTCACCCATCACAAGATGTTTGCCTTTCGCTGAGCACGGACGCAAGTGATATAGCAGTTTGCGCTGTTCTTCACCAAATCATCAACAAGGAGTACCAACCAATGGGATTCTTCAGTGTCAAACTCACTGACACACAGCGGAACTACAGCACATATGATCGTGAGCTTTTAGCAATCTATCTAAGCATCAAACATTTTCAGTACATGCTAGAAGGGAAAGCATTTGATATCCGCACCGACCACAAGCCGTTGGTTTTTGCCTTAATCCAAAAGCCCGAGACAGCTTTACCTCAACTTCGTCAATTGGACTTCATCAGTCAATTCACGACATCAATGTTTCACGTTGCTGGAATCGAGAACACAACCGCAGACACTCTATCTCGCATCGAAGCTATCGAAACCAACCACATTGACTACGACCAAATCGCATCTTCGCAGGCTAGTTGTCCACAACTAACTAGACTGCTGAATGACAACAACACAACACTTCAACTCAAATCTGTAAGCTTACCTAACTCTACAAATCCAATAATTTGTGATTTTTGTACTGCTACAGTTCGACCATTCATACCACAATCACTTAGAAAGAAGATTATTAGCAAACTGCATGGCATTGCTTATGGAGGTGTTCGTTCAACTCTTCAAATCATAAAACAACGTTTTGTATGGCCTTTAATGCACAAGGAGATTGCTAACTTTGTTAAGCATTGTATACCGTGCCAAAAATCTGAAGTCACTCGCCTCTCCAACAGTATACACTCACCACACAAAGAATTGAGCACAACAATTTGGATCTTATTGGACCACTACCACAATCTGGTCAATTTAGATATTGCCTCACAATCATCAATCTGTACACTAGGTGGCCAGAAGCCGTTGCCATTAAGGATATACAAGCAGATACTGTTGCCACAGCACTGATCAATTCATGGATTTCCCGCATCACGCATCACAACGGATCAGGGCAGGCAGTTTGAATCAAGACTTTTTAACGACTTTATGCTAATGGAATCGAACGATGGCATCGCACCCTAAAAGCAGCTATCATGTGCCAAAATAGGAGCGGGTTGCCCAACAAGTTGCCAATCATATTGCTCGGACTACTTGTTTATGGCACAACTCTTCGACTTCCAGGAGAATTTTTCCACATCAAGCCGATTTTGCAAAAGATCTACCTCTAATGATGAACGATATTCGCCAAGTGCAGACAGCTCACCACGACATCTCTAAACCATTTATATTCAAGGACCTAGACGATGCAACTCATGTTTTCGTACGTAACGACACAGTACGTGGTTCCTTATAACCTCCATACGATGGACCCTATAAAGTACATTCAAAACAGCAAAAGTTCTTTAACATTAATATCAACGGACGAGCTATCAAAGTTTCGATTGATCGTCTCAAACCAGCATTCATCGAGTCACAAGGACACTCGACTCTAATACTTCCAGACGCATCAACATCACCAGACATTCGAGATGCACCATCATTATCTGTCAGTCTACCACCATCATCATCTGCCAGCCCACAGCTATTACCATCAGATCAGTCAATTGATCAAGGCAATCAAATGCCAACCGTCAGACCTCGCCGCACAATAAAACTTCCCGTTCGCTTCACGACTTAAAGTTTAGGGGGGAGTACTGTGGTGATCTGGCAACTCTCAGATAACCAAAGATATTTTTAACATAATAGTTTTTATCGATATTTCGATAAGCATTTTAAGCTCATCACCAAAATATGTTACTTCCGTCTCTTAAGAAAACTGATCTCGCTCGAGTAACATCGAGCTCAAATAAACATTAAAAACCGTGGATGAAACTGAGTATTATTAAAATTACTAATCGGGTAATATCAGAGGCATCCATACATGTTTGTAGATAACAATAATAACAAATTTCACATCTACAGTCCAGTGTTGCCAGAATATCGCAAGCTAACCACTATCGATGCAAGCAAAATCGATTCCAAGCGATTTATTTAAATATATATTTATATATAAGTTAAGCAATTCCATTATAATCAAAATACTTTTCTTTGAAGAACTGCACAGGGTATCCTACTGTCACGCACGCTTAAGTAATCGGCTTGTTTTCACTGATTTTGGTTATACACACACATTCAAAGAATTGAAGCGCCTTCGGCGTTTTTGCATTACGTTTTAGTTATACAATCTGCGAATAAAGCAGGATACAGCACTCCTCATATTAATAAATAGCAGTTAAATTATAGTCAACTAAATGTTTAATTTTTCATCAAAGTATTTGGTCGTTTGAGAGGGATTTGTTGTATTTTATTCTTATTTTCAGTTCGAAAACAGACTTTGCCCAGACAAGTTCAGTCCACGCTTAATCAGTTACTCGAGCCTTATGTCTAAACAACAACAACAACTTCAACGACACTGGTCAAATTTTTCGTTAACAAATAAGATAATAAATATTGATAGAAAAGAAGATCGTTATCACCGAATCATCTTAAAACCAACTGCCCTCACCATGAGGTAGACACCTGATAGAATCGCTTTAACATTTAAAATTCACAAAACAAAAACATTTAACAGTATAACATCTGGATCAAAATACCGGGTAATGAAAATTATAAACTCCAACGACTGACTTCACGGAGTATAGCCCGAATAATCACTTTAGAAGACGTCGTTAAGCCCGAATAATCACAAAGAAATCCAAGGCATTCGTGTTCCAGAAAAAACCGACATGAAACAAGACGATCAGTCGACCGCGCGCGACAGTTGAATACCCTGTGCAGGTCTTCAAACGAAAATATTTTCATTATAATGGGATTTAAATATATATAATATAGGGTCTTACTCAAATTCGCTCAATTCGTATAAATTTGATTCTTCAATAACTTCTGAGTTCAATATCCGATCGTACTGAAATTTGTAGCACACATTGGGAATAGGATAGTAGCTAGCTTGCGTATGGTATTCAGGAATCTACATTCCCAATTTTAAGTCTCTAGCTCTTATAGTTTCTGAGATACACGCGTTCATAGACGGACGGACAGGTGTCAATCGACGCGGCTATTGATGCTGATCAAATATATATATATATATATATATATATATATCTTATAGGGTCGGATATGCCTCCTTCTGCCTGTAACATACATTCACTCAAATTCAATATACCCCATTTTGCCCATTTAATGGGAACAGGGTATAAAAAGCAAACATAACCTACAATGAAAGCTACAGAAATAAAAACCAATCCTACTCTACTATCAGCAAGACAGAACAATCAACGATCTCGACCCTCACACTGATAAAGCCCAGACTATACTATCCGAAACAATATCTGGAAATTTAAAAGCACACCTGCGATCAAATATTCTTCCCGATAGTAAACAAAAAATACAAAAACAACAAACACAAAATAGACTCAAATCTTAACAAAACTAGTCGGAAAGGCTACAGTCGAAATCAACTATGGGAGACCCTTTACTTATTCTTCAAAAATTAAAGACAGTAACAAACTAAAAGACTTATAATAAACCTAAATAAATGTGACGCTGCTCAGATTAGCTTTCGATTAATTAAATATAATTGGTACCCAGGGAAAATCACTGTTAAAGAGCGGAACGTGCAAATCCCATATTTATGTTACACATGAATCATTAACATACAAATGTTAACCTTAACATACAAATATTATGTTAATATACATTTATGTAAAGCATACATACATTATTAAATATAATACATTGGCATTTATGGTAGAATTTGTTTATAAAAATAAAAGTATTGTTTAATTTTATTTTATTACTGTATTGGTAAATTTAACAAAGAATAAAAACAGAAAAAAAGTGTGCCTCTGGTAGGTTTCGATCTTCAGACCACAACGCAAGAGTTCGACACTCTAACCATTGCGCCCAAGAAGCCATTGTCGATTATTTAACAATTTTTAAAAAACAGAAAAAAGTGTGCCACTGGCAAGATTCGAACCCTAGACCCCACCTCAAGAATACGACATTCTAACCACTGCGCCAACGAAGCCATTGTCAACAAATTGACAATTACCGGTTTTCTACAGAACTGTAATTAATAATATTGTTTCAATGCCTCAAGTTGCTGCCTGCAAACATTCGGAACTATTCGAAAATTGTTTTGCTTTAAATCTCCAGTCTTTATTGTCCGATTGCGATAAAATTTTCAGTACACATCGGAAGTAAAGTAAATTTTATGTGTGCCGAATTTGGAACTTGTATCTTTTAAAATACTATTGTTATTCGGGTTTTTTCCGATTTTTGGAGGCGGAAGGGCGCGTGGCAAAATTCTAAAACAAACTTGACCTTTGTGCAGCCCAAATTGTCACCAAATTTGGTGACCCTAGCTCTTATGGTCTCTAAGATCTAGGCGCTCATACAGCAGCACAGACAAACATGGCTATATCGACTCGGCTGTTGATGCTTATTAAGAATATATATACTTTATGGGGTCTGCCGGACTTCCTTCTTTTTTTTTTGACAAACTCAATAGACCCTATTTACTTTTTTAAAGTAAAGGGTCTAAAACCAAAATTGATCCAGACTCATCACCTGAGCCCAAGTCCAGTGATGCAGAAACTTTTTTTTTATGTTACCATTTTTCTATATTTGTCTACTTTGCATACATTAAATGTTTGTTAGTATACAGATGGGGGGTTGGTTGGCTAAGTCAGATGAACAATGTCACACAAACTTAGTTTTTACCCTAAAAAGAGGGTTGATCAAAAACAATAACAGGGAGATAGTGGCATAGATAGATGTAAGAACATATCGTATAGTATTAGTATTGTATTATACGTATGCGGTTGAGTGGGTCGGTTAGTGTGTTATATTAGGTCGATGGGCCTGAGTTTCTGGAGTCGTCTCAGAATCGTGAGCTCGCTGATTGGTATGTATATAGTTCCGTATGTCCAAATGTGTTTTATTGTAGATTTATATATCAATACCTTATTGTTTGTGATTAAGGCATAGTTTGGTTTTAAGAGCCAATAAAGTTGTCTAAGTTTGAGGTCAATATATTTTTAAACCCTTTATTTTAAACAAGCCGATAAGACGAGCCCGCGCGACAGTAGGAAACCCTGTGCAGGTCTTCAAAGAAAAGTATTTTCATTATAGTGGGATTTAAATATATCGTTCTCGTTTTTATTTGATCAATTTTAACAACGTATTGAAATGATTTGATCTGATTCTTATTAGGTGTTAGTAGTGATTTTGATATTAGTGCTGCCTGATGGATGGAGTAATTGAAATGAATAATTGCACTCTCGATATTTTTAGTTTTTAGAGGAACGTGCAGCTGGAGGTTTGAGGTGGAGGTGGTCGCGAAATGTGTCCCAGTCTGTCTTGTTAATGTGTATTAAGTAAACTGGAGCTACGCTATCCATTTGTAATCGAATTGTAAGAAGAAGAGGAATACAGGTCAAAGACGCTTTTTATTTGTAGTTGGAAATGGTTAATGTTTCTCCTGACACATAAGTCCTATCAGGTCTGGTATCTTACTTAGATCCGTTGGCCTGTATGTGGGCTCTCCAGTGCTTATGTGCTTCCCTCTTATTACGTCGATTGCTTGCTGCAGCTGCTTGCTTTTTGTAGTGGTAATTCTGGAACCCCATGCCGTGTTTTTTGCGTTAAGGTCGCCCGCTGATATAAATTTGTGGACCCAACGTCTTAACGTACTTGATGTAGTCATATTTTGTTATTTTGTGTTTAGGTGCACTGTACAGTGCGTAGACTGAAGGGCGTCCATTACTGTATATCTTATGTGTTCACTGATAATTATAGCAGATCCGCCATGCCCAGCTCCGTAAGAGTGGTTCGTGCTTATGATTTTGTAATGGGGGATCTTTATGAAATGTTTATTATTATATCCTGTGCCCATTAAAAATGGGCAAAAAAGGCTATAATGAATTTGTGTGAATGTACGTAACAGGCAGAAGGAAGCATCTCCGACCCTATAAAGTATATATATTCTTGATCAGTATCAATAGCCGTCGTCGTTTTACACACGTCCGTCTGTCTGTCCGTCTGCCGTCCGTCTGTCCGTCCGTCTGTATGAACGCGTGGATCTCAGCAACTATAAGAGCTAGAGACTTCAAATTTGGAATGTATGTTCTTGAATACCATATGCAGATCAAGTTTACTTTTAAATTTCGGTATCAAGTCCCGTTGGTTTTAAAATTAGAAAAATCACCATAACATAAGCAATGTTAAAGCTAGAAACTTGAGATTTGGCACACAGTATAAAAAGCATGGGTTTAATGTGTCCTGAAAATTTCATCCCGATGCCCCGCCCCCTTCGCCAATAACTCGGAAAAGCTGATAACAAGAGCTAGAGACTTGAGATTTGGCACACATAATAAGTATCCTACTCTTAATGTGTGCAACAAATTTCAGTACGATCGGATATTGAACTCAGAAGTTATTCAAGAAACAAATTTATGCAGCGCAGCAGATGCGTTGCAGTGCAGTAGCAGTGCAGTCGCTGCGCCACGGCGACGATATAATGAACGAAAAGACGCGTATGTTCATGTATCTTTGATATGCCTTTCGTCTGCTGTGGCGCTAAACATAAATTATCAACAGCTGCAGTCCAGTGTTGTCAGACTATCGCAAGCTACCTACTCTCGATGCAAGCAAAATCGACTTCAAGCGATATATTTAAATCCCATTATAATGAAAATACTTTTCTTTGAAGACCTGCACAGGGTATCCTACTGTCGCGCCCGCTCGACTGATCGACTTATCGTTCATTTTTATTTGCTATGCTTGTTGCTAGTAGAGAAATGACATTCATCATGTTAGTGATTTGTTGGATCAGTTGTTTTTATCATTTCTTTGAGTTCGACTACTTAATTATTTGGTTTTTGTGGGTAGGGATGATTGTGGTATGCTTAGTAGCGATTGAGGAGCGGCGCTGTTAAGTTTGGATGCTGATTTGGCATAACTGATGCCAGGAGTAACAAAGGTTTCGAAGTTTTCTGATTTTTCTCTCGGAGCAGAGAAGCGTTTAAGTTTTAGGGCTCTGTAGATGTCACAGCCCTTGTAGTTGGCTGTGTGATTTCCTGTACACAATACACATTTGATAGTTCTATCAGATTTTGTCATTGTGCAATCAATGGTTTTGTGATTACCGGCACATTTGACGCATTTGGGATCAAGGTTGCAGAATGTGCGGGTATGTCCATATTTCTGGCAATTGGTGCACTGGGAAAAGATTTTTTTGTGGTGAGAGGACTCAAATTCGATTTTGGTGTGGAGTAATGTATCAATGTTGTAGATTTCTTTGTTGTTATTGATGTTTTTAAGTTCTATGTAGAAGATCGGGATTGGTTTTTTAGAATTTTTTAGCTGGATGTTGTTGATATTCCATCTTCGTGCCCTAATTCAAGAAGTTGACTTTTTTGTCTTTTTGATCTATGCGTATGTGCAGTATTTTTTTATTATACCCTGTGTCCATTGAAAATGGGCAAAAGCGGTATAATGAATTTGTGTGAATGTATGTAACAGGCAAAATGAAGCTACTCTGACCCTATAAAGTGTATATATTCTTGATCAGTATTAATAGCCGAGTCGATTGACACCTGTCCGTCTGTCTGTCCGTCTGTCTATCCGTCCGTCTGTCCGTCCGTCTGTCCGTCCGTCTGTCCGTCCGTCTGTATGAACGCGTGGATCTCAGCAACTATAAGAGCTAGAGACTTCAAATTTGGAATGTATGTTCCTGAATACCATACGCAGATCAAGTTTATTTTCAATTTTCGAAATCTCACCCTCCGGCCACGCAAATAGATGAAAACCTCCAATTCTAAGATAATTCTGCCTAACATGACTGATAGTTGAAGTATAACTCACGCTGAGCAATTTGCTGCAAGTTTCATCGCGATCGACCCATAAATAATGGAGATATTAAGGAATTTGTTTTAATTCCATTTTTTGGCAAAAACGAGAAAAATGGAAAATTCCATTCGCGCAAAAGAGAAAGCATATGATAATCTGATTATTTGCGCTGTCGGCCGCTGCGTGGTGCGTTTTTCATTGTGTCATGTGGCGCCATACTTTGGCTACACTCAGAAATATATTTTGCTGAATGCTACAGGCTAACGTAAAATATATATTAGCAATTGCTTACACGCATGTTTGTTAAGATACCACATGATGTAACAAAATATAACAATTTGCTACAAGTCTTATCGCGATTGACCCACAACTAAAGGAGATATTAAGGCATTTGTTTTGCGAGAGCATACATGACAATCTTCTTTGCACTATCGCTCGCCTTGTCTTTCTTTCGGGAATCCAAAATTAATGATTGCGACTCTTTACACTCATCTTCGTTGAGATAACACACCTTAAATTGACAGTACAACAACGATAAGCAATTTGCTGCAAGTTTCAAAGCGATCGACCACCAAATAAAGGAGATATTATGGAATTTCTTTTCTTGCCATTATTTCATTATAATTGGCCAGTTGTCCAACACTGTCGAA
This sequence comes from Drosophila histrio, assembly GCA_958299025.2. Classification (NCBI taxonomy): domain Eukaryota; kingdom Metazoa; phylum Arthropoda; class Insecta; order Diptera; family Drosophilidae; genus Drosophila; species Drosophila histrio. The sequence continues at coordinate 5,801,461 of OY282582.1, forward strand.
CAACAGTTTGAGAGTTGTCTAGCACTGATAAACTGAATAATTACTATTATTATATTAATTTATATTTGCAATTGCTTACACGTATGGTTGACAAATTCACGTTTCTATCAAAGTATTAAAATAATTCAATTTGTCTGCATTACAAAAACCCATTTATATAAACATTTCCTTAAATTTCAAAAATAAATGGTTTGGCGCGCAATAAGATAACTGCTGTGTGTGAGACAGAGAAACATGTGGTGTTGCCAGACTACATGCAGAGCAAAAATTTAGTTTGTTGCAATTCTGGACACAAGCAACATCGTTTTCGAGCGATTCCGATAACGATCTTCAATTTATTCGTTCTAATTTAAATAATTCAAATAAGTTGGAAAAGTGTATTGGCCTCCCCGTGGTGTACCCTGGGAACCAATTAAATTAAACCGGAAGCTAATTCGAGCGGCGATATATTTAAATGTATATGTAGACAAAAAAAAAGAACACTTCCACTATAATTAAAATACTTTTCCTAAAAAACTTTTATTTTTAGACCTGCACAGGGTATCCACCTGTCGCGCCCGCTCGACTGATTGGCTTGTTTTTTATTTATTTATTTATTGACTATTTCCTAGTGCTACAAGTTGGAGTAGTAGTTTTAAGTCTCAGTCAAATCGTCGCTGTCCGACAGAAGCTTAAACATGTTGGTGTTAGTGCATTGCTTGCTCAGTCAGTATGAATGTAGTTTCGTTCGACTTGTTCGTGAAGCGCTTTGCGGTTTGCTCATTTGTTGTTATTTTTGGTCTCTTTAGTGCAGTTGTTTGGAAAGCTAGATGCGCGATTGCGTTTGACGGTGTAACATTGTAGCGTTAGTAGTTAAGCTAATTGTTACAGTTGGGGTGATGGTTGTTGTTTTTGTTGAATAAGGAGCGAGGGCGACGTTGGTGAAGCGCATTGCTCGCTTCACGATCGAAGTTTGTTGTTATCTGTTGAGAGTAGACTGCGAGAGGCCGTGAGAAACGCGGACGTCCGATCTATTTTGAGAGTGTTTGTTGGTGAGCTATATGCAGTTGTTTAAGAAGCGAGCGCGGGAGAGCAAGATCGTGCTCTGTCGGTGGTAGCCGAGAGTACAGGTTGGCTTATTACACCAGTATTGTTTTTGTCTGACAGAGATTTAAATGTAAATTAGGCATTGTTGGTGCTTGAGTGTGGACGCCCACTTTGAGAGGGAGCATCGAGCGCGCTCATTGCTATTTGTTTTGCACTTTGAACTTTTGTTCGTCACAAACGTAACTAGTTTACTTTAGTTTTGCGGTTTATTTTGTACCATATTTAGCACTAGTGAACTATAGTTTTTGCGGAGCATTCAAAAACTTCGTCAATACACGTTGGCGGTGTAATGACTAATGAAATGGATTAAACTTAAGAAACCTCTCCCTCAACTTTCAATACCAAAATGATCCTTAAAATAATCCATGGAACCTACACGGTTACATATCAAATTAGTGAGTTACAAAAAAAAATCAATAAACATGAACCAGACATAATTACTCTCCAAGAAACACACAGAAACATCCCCTAAAGCATACCCATACCGATTAACTTTTCACTACTTTCACACAGCTATTTCAAATACTTTGGAGGAGCCGCCCTACTTATTTACAAATCTATCAAATTTATGGAAATGTCACTCTCTAAAGAATTTTATGCATCCTGCGTAGAAATTAAATCCATTAAAAAATTTAAAATTATTTCAGCATAAATACTCCCAAACAAAAAAAAATTACATAAACTCATCTCGATAATGTACTTAATCAACACTCGGTAAAACTAATACTAGGAGACTTTAATAGTTGGAGAATCAATTGGGGCTCTACAACGGACAACAGTAGAGGAAAAACGCTACAAATATTTTTAAACGACACAAATCTAATGCTATTCAACGACAAATCCCTCACCCACTTCTCCACCCATAATACATACACCAATATCGACCAATTCTTCTGCTCACCAGAGCTAGCAAGCGACTCAGAATGAAACACTATCGATGATCTCCACGGAAGTGATCACTTCCCTTTTTAATAATAAATAAAATCAAACCAATCTCAGTATTTAAACTTCACCTTGCTGACTGGGACAAATACACCAAACACATAATCCACTACAACAATATGATCCCACTTTCTGAAACAAATATAGAAGCAGCTAATATAAAAACCAGTCGGAAAGGCTACAGTCGAAGTCGACTATGAGAGACCCTTTACTTATTCTTCTAAATGAAAATAAGAGTAACACTAATAGTTCCCCATAACGCGTTGTAACGTCAATATGCTCTTCTTCTTCCTTTGACCCGACTCTGAGTAATATTAAGTCTTGAATAACTTCCGAGTTGATTATCCGATCGCGATGAAATTTTAAGGATACATTAGGACCCTGATGCTTGTCCTATGTGCCAAAATTCAAGGCTCCAGTTTTAAAATTGACCATTATATGGGACTTTAAGATTTTTTTGAATATATTCCGAGATTACTATCCGATCGCAATGAAATTTTAAGGATACGTTAGGACCCGTCCTGTGTTCCAAAATTCAGGACTCTAGCTTTAATATTTTTTGTTTTATGGGCTTTCAAAAATTTTGTTCTCGATTTCCGGAGGCGGAAGGGGGCGTGTCAAAATTTTAACATAAACTGGATCTGCTTAGCCCATAGACGAACTACCATACCAAATTTGGTGACTCTAGCTCTTATAGTCTCTGAGATCTAGGTGTTCATACAGACAGACGGACAGACGGACGGACGGACAGACGGACATGGCTATATCGACTCGGATGGTGATGCTGATCAAGAATATATATACTTTATGGGGTCTGCCGGACTTCCTTCGACCTGTTACGCACATTTTTTTTTTTGACAAACTTAATAGACCCGTTTTTCTTTTTAAAAGTAAAGGGTCTAAAAAAAATTATCCTCCAAAGCGTTCACTACGGCATCCCACAAACTTCCCTACACACCCTTCCCAAATGAGTGCCATGGTGGAATAAAATCCAAGAAAAACTAAGAACAGAAAAAATGAAGACATGGAAAACACTTAACCATAATATTACCACAGAAACATTATAAAATGCAGAGAACTTAAAATTGCCAAAAGAATTACTCTTTCAACATTTACCACCCAAATACAACCCACTATAAAAACTACTAAAATCTGGAGTAACATAAACGTCACTGCGGACTACATAACCTTAAACATATTCATACTATAATTAACCCAGAAACCAACTTGCTTATATCAGATAAATCAACAATAGCTACTACCTTCGCTACACATTAGTCCAAGCAAGCCAGCAACAACAATTTCTCCCAATGCCTCATTTAAATTATAAAAGCACTATCACATGCGCTTTTACCTCCATCAAACACTGCCAAACAAATAGAAAAAGAAATAAATATGATAGAGTCCATATCCGCTCTTAAAAACCTAAAAAGGACACACCTCCGGACTCGACACAATCTCATATCCAATGATCCAAAAAGCCCCACGTACACTCCACAACAAAATTCTCAAACACGTCAATCAGATCCTAACTGATTTGTCTCACAAAGCTACAAGCCAGACATGGGCGTAGCCAGGTATGGGCAAGGATTGAAGATATGGAAATAAAGTCTGCATATCAGTTTTATTCAGCGGCGACAAGGCCAGCGTTATTCTTTGCTCTATAGGTAATTGAAAAGAATTTATTGTTACTGAAACCGAAAGCGAACATTATGCAGAAAATACCAATTGACTTTAATACCGTTGGTCAGAACATCGAAAATATGCTTAATAGTGATCACATTAATGAGGGGAAACCATTGAAGAAATTGTTTCCAAGTCTCGTGTATTTACAGAGGATCTATAATTAGATATGACACAGTCACGTGTTACTGGAAAACAGAACAAAACATAATTAATTCTCCTGCAGTAAATGAAAATGAATACTGTCGAAGTTATATAACTATACCGTAACTGGAATCATTGACTACGATTACCTCCCACCTACATACATGCAAAATACATCATTGTCCATGCTCCATCCATACACTTAGAATCCTAGGTCTAACACTCAACAAAAAATTCAAATGAAACAACCACATAAATAAATTAGCAACCTCCCTTAACAATACATTCGATGTTCTTAAATGCCTCTCTAGCACAAAATCCCAGCAACACCAACACTTTGATCACAATTTTAAAAACAACACTCCTCCCTAAAATTGACTATTGGTTAATTTTTTATGGCAACGCACCAAACTCAATTTTACGCAAAATTCAAACTATAGTGAACACCTCCATCATATTCACACTTGGAGCTTTCCGAACAACACCCACTAACAACCTTTTACTGGAAGCCAATATAATAACAATTTTTGAACGTCGCGAATTCCTCATATCTAAATCAATAAAAAATAATAAATCAAAACCAATAAAAAAATCACAAAAATGACACCATCAGTATTATGCACCTGCTTAAACATTTTCTTAAAATAAAAAACAAAAAAAAATAATATTCAATTCACACTGCTCCCAGAAATTACCCAAAATAAACCCTTTTGGGACATACCCGCCGTCAATAATATACAATGATCTTAGAACTTAGCAGACTCAAAAGAAACACTACCAACCCCTCCATATACTATCAACAATTTCAAACAGGGATCGCAAAAAAGAGTTATGACTTGAATAAAATAAAACCTGAAAAATGCTTATAATAAAAATTTAAAATAAAATGTATTTTTTAAATTTTTTTATATAAATTGAAAAGTTATTTTTATTTAAAAACTTATCTTTTAAACCAAGTGGTGTATTACAAAAATATTTGTGATCTATGATACAATACCTTTCATATGACACATCACATGTCCTTCATGTACGAATATTAAGGATTCTAGTATTCCGACCTAGGATTCCGATTTATCTGAACGCGATGAAATTTTAGGACACATGAGAACCCCAAGGCCTTAAAGTTGCTCTTATTATATAATTTAAAACAATTTATTTTTGATTTACGGGTGCGAAGGGGCATGTCAAAATTATGGTACACACTGTTCTCTTTAGCCTATAGACGAACACGGGTTTCCAGTTTTTATTAGTCTCTGAAATCTAGGTGATCATGGATATGGCTATATCGATTCGCTTGTGTTCATGCTGATCAAAAGTATATATATTTTATAGTGTCGGCCACTCTTCCATTTATCTGTTACATACTTTTAACGAACTTAATATATTCCTACAGGGTATAAACACTATTAGCCTATTTACACCGACCGATATGATGCTGAAATCAAAATGCCCCGATATAACACTCGTGAGCACGCCTAAACCATACAAAAATTTTAAATTTCTCTGGTTATTTTTTATTAACATTTTGGGCAAATCAAAATAAAACAACAATACTTAATAAAAAAGCATCATCACATAGAGCCCTGCAAGTCTGCACAATCACTTAAGCTAACAACTCATTCATAAGCATGAGACAATTATCTAGTCAATTGCGAGTTGTAGAAAATGATTTGCATGTATTGAAGAGCAAAAGCACAGAGTTCCGCTGTCTCTCATTCCAGCATAAAAATACCAGTCGATTTGTCTACTGTAAACTCTGTGCACACTATGAAAAACAAGAATTAATCTGTACAAAATTCTGCTAACAAAATGAGTTTTTTTTTGGGTGACTAAGCCATTGTTAAATCCAGGGATTGCAAATAAGAGTTATGCGGCTCAAAAAAATCAAACCTGCGAAATTTTGAAAATATATATTGAAAATTAATAATTATTTTGTAATTTATATTAAAAAATAAAATATCTTTTGAGCCATGTGGTGTATTACAAAAATGTAAAAATATTGGTGATCTATGATTCAATACCTTTCATATGACTTATCATATGTACTTCAAGGACGAATATTAAGGATTCTGGTATATTACTGAAAATAAAAGTTTTCTTTCAATATTTTAGACCCATTACTTTAAAAAAGTAAAAAGGGTCTATTAAGTTTGTCAAAATGTGCGTAACAGGTCGAAGGAAGTCTGGCAGACCCCATAAAGTATATATATTCCTGATCAGCATCACCAGACGAGTCTTGTCCATCATGTCCGTCTGTCTGTATGAGCGCCCAGATCTCAGAGACTATAAGAACTAGAGTCACCAAATTTGGTATGCTGGTTCGTCTATGGGCTAAGCACTACAAGTTTATGTTAAAATTTTGACACGCCACCTTCCGCTACCGTAAATCGAATACAAATTTTTTGAGATCCCATAAAACGAAAAATATTAAAGCTTGAGTCCTGAATGGCACAAAGGGTGATAATAAACTCGGAAGTTATTCAAATAAAACTTTAAATCCCATATAATGATAAATTTTAAAACTGGAGAATTGAATTTTGGCAAACAGGACAAGCACCGGGGTCCTAATGTATTCTGAAATGGTTTATCTTCATTGCGATCGGATAATAAACTCGGAAGTTATTCAAAACTCAATATTACTCAGTGTCGGGCCAAAGGAAGAAGAAGAGCATATTGACGTCACAACGCGCTATGGGGTACTATTAGGGTTAATCTTATTTCCTTTTTGAAGAATAAGTAAAGGATCTCTCATAGTCGACTTCGACTGTAGCCTTTCCGACTGGTTTTGTTTGTGTTCATGTTTAACGTTTGCATCTCTCAATGAGATCGACCTATCAAAGAAAGAACTTCAGTGTTTCAAACGGGAATCCCACTTTTTCAAGAAGTCCAAAATACCAAAGTTGACACACAAAAAAATAGATAGCTTCTTCTCAACTTAAATAAGAAAGGGAATTGACTTTTATATTCTTTCTACCAATGCAAAACATTTAATTGCTCGTTCCTAGGATCTCGTATATTGGAGTAAGCTAATATTTTTCTATTAAAAAGTTCTTCGTCTACCTCTCCAAAAATCGGTTCGATACTAACATTATCTGTAGAAACCAGGGACCGTAGCAGTTATAAGTATTAAAATAAAAGTAACAAAATTATAGTTATTTTTCCATTTTTATTAAAAAGTTACAGAATAAGAATTATATTTGAATTTTATTTAAAAGTTACAGAATAAGAATTATATTTTATTTTAATTTAAAAGTTACAGAATAACAGTTATTTTTTACCACGTGAGCCTCGTGAGTGAGCCACTGTGCGACGCGCCGCGGCGTTATCTCATTCTACTTTGCAAAAATCATTTAGTTTGATCCAAGTAGGATATCCTCAAAATTTAAAAAGCATTTAATAGAGAATTCCTGTAGCTTTGAAATGGGACGACAGACAATTTGTCAGCAGGTGATCAAAGTTGGATTTTGTGTTTATCCGATGATTTTCGTGAAACGCGACATTCATTGTATTCTTTTTTTTGTATTTTCTGTGTAAATTTGAGATTCTATATACATAATTATACATAAATTAATGTTTTTAATACATATACACATTATAAAGAACACATTTGGTGGATGTCATGTTTCCAATATATATTGTATAAATTTCCGTAAAAACTAAATGTAATTTCAATTAAACTTTTATATTATATATTTGGTTTATTTTATGTTCTTATAAATTAATATAAATAAAAGTATTCAATTAATGTTTTTGTTTATTTAATTTTCCTCAGCTATGTCTTCAAGTTCGTAACCTATGTACATTAAATCTACCATTTCTTTAGTATAAAACTCCTGCAGTTTATTGCGACTTTTTTCAAATCTTTTTATTGATATCAGTGGATCTGAAGAAACTGATAACATATTAAAAAGGTCTTCATTTTGTCTCTTCCGTGTCACTTTGCAGGTATTCGAGTACCTATATTTCTTGTACTCCATGCATGTTGTCTAAAACTTCTTGCGGACGTTTCGCCACAATCCATTCCGATTTAAACCTGTAGTAAATTCTATTGGGTCTGTTTTTCATCTGGTCGACCTTCCTTATTTGCCTTAGCAAAGTCTACTGTACTCATAATGGTCAATATAAACTCTTGGTTGGATAATCAATAAACATCAGAGATACATCTCGAATTTTAAAAGACATTTTGCGGCTTCAATATTGGATTTATATTAAAACCAGTCGGAAAGGCTATAGTCGAAGTCGACTATGAGAGACCCTTTACTTATTCTTCTAAATGGAAATAAGAGTAACACTAATAGTTCCCCATAACGCTTTGTAACGTCAATATGCTCTTCTTCTTCCTTTGGTCTGACACTGAGTAATATTGAGTTTTGAATAACTCCCGAGTTTATTATCCGATCGTGATGAAATATATTAGGACCCCAATTCTTGTCTTGTGTGCCAAAATTCAAGGCTCCAGTTTTAAAATTGACCATTATATGGGATTTTAAGTTTTTTTTGAATAACTTGCGAGATTATTATCCGATCACGATGAAACTTTCAGGATACGTTAGGACCACGATACCCGTTCTGTGTGCCAACATTGAGGACTCTAGCTTTAATATTTTTCGTTTTATTGGATTTCAAAAATTTTGTTCTCGATTTACGGAGGCGGAAGGGGGCGTGTCAAAATTTTAAGATAAACTTGATCTGCTTAGCCCATAGGCGAACCACCATACCAAATTTGGTGACTCTAGCTCTTATAGTCTCTGAGATCTAGGTGTTCATACAGACAGACGGACAGACGGACTGAAGGACGGACGGACAGACGGACAGACGGACATGGCTATATCGACTCGGCTGGTGATGCTGATCAAGAATATATATACTTTATGGGGTCTGGCGGACTTCCTTCGACCTGTTACGCACATTTTGACAAACTTAATAGACCCTTTTTTACTTTTTTTTAAAAAGTAAAGGGTCTAATAAAAACACGAATGATACTGTGATACAATGCACCTAAATAGTTGAATATATTACATTAATCCCTATTATTACTTCCCAACTTAGGAAGCACAAAAGATTAAACAAGTGTAGTCCTTTAAATTCTACAAACTTAGGAAATTAGGTTTGGTAAACGACGAAATGGTAATGAATTACATAATCTTTACCTGTTTGTTTGGGTTACATTCATATATTTAGGCACTCAATGAAATGGTAATATTATATTTAGGAAAAGTGTTCAATAAAAGGTCTAGTTTAACGGAAACATGTTCAAATATTGCCAAAAACGACCATTCCGCACCGTAGGTAGCGCAAAAATGCGAGCCCAGCGCCATTTTGGGTGCGCCACAATTTTGACCCTTTTAAAAGCGGTGTGCGTTAATTGAATATTAATTAAAAAGTTAACTGGCACTTCTTGGCACCTAGACTTTCTTGACATGCGGTGTATCATATGAAAGGTATTGAGCCATACAGCCTCTTTGTTCAAAGCATATTAGAGTTCAAGTTTTATTTTTGAGTTTTATTTAAAAGTAATGAAAAACTCTTATTCCGTAACTTTTATTTAAAAGTCATGAAATAACTCTTATTCCGTAACTTTAATTTAAAAGTCATGAAAGATCTCTTATTCCGTAACTTTTAAATACATGTCAAAAGTAACTGTTATTCTGTAATTTTAAAATAAAAATTAAAAAATAACTCTTAATTTGTAACTTTTAAATAAAAATCAATAATACGAATTAAAAATGATTTTAATTATAAAAGTTATGAATAAAATGTTTTCGGATTTCGATAATAGAAAGAATAATATGAATTTTGGTAAAAACCATAGTTCTGTACCATGTTTCCTTCACTTTGATTTTTATAGCCTGTGCCCATTACAAATGGGCAGAAAAGTCTATAATGAATTTGTGTGAATGTATGTAACAGGCAGAAGGAAGCATCTCCGACCCTATAAATTATATATATTCTTAATCAGTATCAATAGCCGAGTCGATTGACACCTGTCCGTCTGTCTGTCCGTCCGTCTGTCCATCCGTCTGTATAAACGCGTGGATCTCAGCAACTATAAGAGCTAGAGACTTCAAATTTGGAATGTAGGTTCCTGAATACCATACGCAGATCAAGTTTATTTTCAATTTTCGATATCATGTCCCGTTAGTTTTAAAATTAGAAAAATCACCATAACATAAGCAATGTTAAAGCTAGAGGCTTGAGATTCGGCACACATGATAAAAAGATTGGCTTAATGTGTCCTGAAAATTTCATCGCAATGCCCCGCCCCCTTCGCTCATAACTCGAAAAAGCTGATAACAAGAGCAGTTTAATAGCTAGAGTCTTGAGATTTGGCACACATGGCAAGTATCCTACACTCAATGTGTGCTATTTCAGTACGATCGGATATTGAACTCAGAAGTTATTCAAGAATCAAATTTATGTAGCGCAGCAGATGCGTCGCAGCGCAGTAGCAGCGCAGTCGCTGCGCCGCGTCGCCGACATAACGAAGGAAAAGACGCGTTTGTTCATGTATGTTTGATTTGTCTTTCGTCTGCTTTGGCGCTAAACATAAACAATCAATAGCTGCAGTCCAGTGTTGCCAGACTATCGCAAGCTACCTACTCTCGATGCAAGCAAAATAGACTTAAAGCGATATATTTAAATCCCATTATAATGAAAATACTTTTCTTTGAAGACCTGCATAGGGTATCCTACTGTCGCGCCCGCTCGACTGATCGGCTTGTTTTAGTTAAATATTGGATCAATAACTGTTATTTTCGGTCCCTGGTTTATACAGATATTTCAGAAACTTAGTAACCTTTCCAAAACAGTTACACTTATGGTGCATAGCAAGTTTTATATTACTGAAATTGAGCCAATCTCTTGCCAAAGTATTAGAGATTTTAAAACCAGCTTGAACAGTGGTTTGTGTCCCCTAAAATCAGATTGAGTTGATTTTTGGTTGGCTTTCGGTTGGTTTGGAATTCTATGGCACCCCTGATTCATCTCTTGTTCGGTTTATGAACACGAAACCTACGCTTTTGCAATATTTTTAATTGCCCGTATTTGCTAATACAGCTTTCGGAAGGACAGCGTAGAACTTCTTTAAAATAAGTCGTAATTACAACTAAACTACTTGAGCGATGTCGCTAAGTGCTTGGCCACATAACTCAAAGCGATCGCTCATTAACGTCGCTCAAGAGATCGTCGCTCAGTCGCTCATCGCTCAATGCGTGGCCGAAGCCTTAGATGTTGAGACAGATACTTGAGCTACACAGGAACCATCACCAGAGATCCGCATCCGATCTCTCTTTCGATTAGAATTCCCCTTGAATTCGACAAATATATGTTCGGGCCAAAATCGTTTTTGACAAATCGTGTCACAGCTCATATTTTAAGGAGGACTACATCCACATAGACATCGACTGGAGGCAAATTCAAATCACAGATCGTTATCACCAATTGATATTTTAATGTGCAATGATCTTGTATGTGCAGTTTTGACTGCTGGAAAGATGTTTGATAGCGAGGGAAGCATCATTACCAATTCGATTAAACCACAGGCGACAGTTAATGCTCTCTCAGACGCTTTGGGAGCTGGAGGAATTCAACAAGAGTTACAAGGAAACAGATGGTTATAAAATCGAGCAATACTATATCGACACACACTCATGACCCCCATGAGAAGTACATTGGTTAGCTTTTCTTCAAGATGGAAAAACAACAGTTTGCAGATAATCTTCAAAGAGAACTCTCTCGATTCAAGGCTGTAGAACGACGTCTGAAGCAAACATGTCAAACATTCTACTTGGTACATTATTCAGTCATTAATTATATGGTACGGTTTTGTGTTTGACAGGACGTTTAAGGATGAGAACGAAATGGCCTAACGGCGTATTGTTTGGAGGGAAACTACATCCGATTCTATGAAGCATTACCAACTCTACAGTTCTTGCTTAACTTAGCTCTTTCTAAGATTGATTGGTCTTTTCTTTACTCATTTCGTGATATTGACACCGCTACTCCAGAATTTTACAAATTAATTTTTGAAATTTTTAATAGTTGTGTTCCGAAGGTGTGCCAATCTGTTACATAACGGTTATCCAACATCAAGAATATTAAGTCTCATTTAATTAAAATGTGTAGGAAGTCGTGCTCTCGGTCTGATTTCTCTAAATATTCTATTGCACGCTTAAGATTTCGCATTTTAAAGACCTCTTGTTATAATTCATATTTGTCTAGATGTAAGAACAGCTTTCGACGTGACCCTAAAAAGTTTTATAAATTTGTGAATTCCAAGCGTAAATAATTTAAATAATCAAGCGTAAATAATAAGCTCTTAGCTCTGTGCTGATTCAATCTGTTCTCCATTGTTAACCCTTTTCAATCCCTCTCTTGAACTCAGGGACTTACCTCAAGTGTGGAAGGAATCATAAATAGTACCTATTTATAAGAAAAGCTCGAAGTCTGATATTTCAAATTATAGGGGAATTTCCAATCTTTCTGCCATCAATAAACTTTTCCAAAAGATAATCAACTCCCAATTGCAACATTTTTGCCAATCCTTGTTTACTCGGTACCACCATGGTTCTGTTCGTAGACGTTCTATTTCAACTAATATTCTTGAATTTTTGTCATTAGTTAATGCTGCGTTTAGGCGTAAATGTCGAACTAACGTCATTTATACTACTTTAACAAGGCATTTCGATATAGCCATGTCCGTCGATCGACGAAAGGATCTCAGAGATGGTTAGAAGCTTGAACTTGGTCTCCCAGCAGTGGTAATTTTTGCAGGCAGATAAAGTTAAATAAACAGATAAATTTGAGAAAGAATTACAGGAGGTTTACTTCGGAAGTGAATTTGATCGGCTCCCTTTAGAGGCACTGGGTATATTACGGTCAGGGTCCCGACTGTTCGGCTTGTTAGTTTTGAAGGAAGAAGTGAAGAGTATCGAAAACAAAACAAACCATGGTTTCGTATGTATACTATTTATAGCTCTTATAGACTCTGAGATCTGGGCGCTCATACAGCAGCACAGTTGGACAGACGGACATGGCTATATCGACTCGGCTGGTGATGCTGATCAAGAATATATGTATACTTTATGGGGTCTGCCGGACTTCCTTCGACCTGTTACGCACATTTTTTTTTTTTGACAAACTTAATAGACTTTTTTAAAGTAAAGGGTCTAAAAATAAATTACATCGCTAGGGTTCGAACTCGTTAACTCCCGCTCAAAACAGACGTAGAGTTCATCTCAATCAAAAGGACCATTGCGAACTCTAGAAAACGAACGTCTAATTCAGTACTTCTTAAGTATTCATTTTTCTGGGAATTTTTCACTCCGAGCATCAAGGAGTAAAAACGTGCGACTGACCTACGCTCCAAGCGAGATGCTTATCAGCATCCAATCTATAATTAGATCAATTAATTCGCGACTACTTCGTCTCCGATCGTAGAAAAACAACAAACACAAAAAATAAGTGAACCAAACTCACGTGTTGCAGGGCCCGTGCCCAACGACACTGAAATGTCTCGACCACCCGACCGACTCTTCACAACGATTAACATGATAACGAGTGAACCAAAATACATTATAATTAGTAGAACAGACAATAAAACATTTGAAAACGTATCCCCATTTCTTATCAAAAAAGTGGTACATTCTGCTTGTAACGGAACAGTCGAAACTTCTAAAAACGAGATCGGGAACTCTCCTCATCAAAACCAAAAACTCTTTACAAGCCCAAAAATTGGTTAAAATGCAAATATTTCACGACTTCCCAGTCCGCGAAGAGGAACACAAAAATCTTATCACCTCTAAAGGTGTTATCTACTCCAATGAAATATAGACGAAAACGAAATCTTGGAAGAACTAAACCCTCAAAACGTTGTTAAGGTCCGAAAAATCATAAAAAAAGACAAAAAAGATAATAGAAAAAAAGACAGAAGCAGGCTTAATCATACTAAGCTTTGCAACAATCACCCTACCCGACAAATTGTGGATAGGATATGAAGTAATCAATATACGACCATACATCCCACCCCCAGGAGATGTTTTAACTGTCTTAGATTTGGACACCCCTCCGCCTATTGTAAAAGCCTTAAAATATGCGCCCATTGTTGCGAAAAAGAACACCCAAAAGAGGATGAACCATGCACCAATACACAAACCTGCATCAACTGCAAATATGAAAATGACGAAATTAAACACCACAACGCAATGGACAAATCATGCCCCGCCTTCATCAAACAAAAAGAACTGACTGCCATCAAAACAACTCAAAAAGTGGACCACAAAACAGCCCGCCTAATTTACAACACATGTCACACTTACCCACCAATGCCCTACGCCCTGAAAGCAGCACTTCCAGCGCACAAAACACCAGTTACAGAAACAACAACGCACACAACTAAAGCATCAAAAACAACCTCATCAACACCGAATCCTATAACAAGACAAACTATCACCTACGAGGACTCCCCGGAAGAACCCATGGAAACCACTGCATCAACATCAAAATACTCAACACGCTCTGAAATCTCCGACGAACTAAAACTTAATATATTCACTGTTAAATCAAATAAATTAGGATCTCAGCTGAAAGCAAAGGAAAAAATCAACCAAAAAACTAAAACCGAAAAGAAAACCAAAAACAAGAAATCCGATCACATGAGTACAATGAGTACTGATGAAGAACTCGACCTATAAAATCCTAAGAAATATATATAATAATCAAAATCCCGCAAACCTAATTAAGATATCTTTACACTATATTCTTATTCTTAACATGCTAAAAATATTACAACTAAACGTAAATGGATACCTCAATAATTATAATCACCTACAAATACTTATAAAAAAGAAGAACCCTAAAATAATTTCCATTCAAGAACCCCACCTCCACTCTACCAATAATATTCCCATCCCAATAAACTTTACTCTTTACCACATAAACAACTCTAGAAACCCCTATGGCGAGGTAGCTCTTCTACTTCACAACTCCTTGCAACAACAACAAACCCAAATGCACAATATAAGTTTAGACTCAATCGCCGTTACTGTACAATCTAAAATCGAATTTACTACAGTTTCCAGTTATATACCTCCCAACAAACCATTCACGTTACAAGAATTACAAAATACTTACAACTATATTGACACCCCTCTCTTAATAACAGGTGATTTCAACAGCTGGCATAAAGGCTGGGGATCACAAAATAATAACACATGAGGAAACCTACTGTTTAATTTTATAAACCAATCCTTGCTAACCACACTTAATAATGGCTCGCCTACCCACTTCACTACACACCATACCATGACACATAATGACATTTCCCAAGCTTCTCCTGAATTATCCTTATACTCTAAATGGACAATCGAAAGTCACCTCTCAGGAAGCGACCACTTCCCGATCTCAATCGAACTTTTTAAAAGTGAAACTACTGACTTCTCAGTCATTAAACCAAACTTTAATATAGATAAAGCCAACTGTCCTCTTTACCAAATAATAAGTAAGCAATCTTCCGACGACAGACCACCCAGCCAACAAATAAACTAAGAAACAGCTAATCTTTGCTCTATAATAAGGCACAGCGCACATCTATCCATACCATAATATCACCCAAATTCATCCATACAAGTCCCCTGGTGGGACAACGATCTGCAAGTACTAAAAACCAATAAAAAATTAGCCTGGCGGCACATGTGCCAAAATATAAACACAACCAACATAATCACTTACAAAAAAGGTAATGCAATAATAAAACGAGAAATAATAATAAAAAACGCAAAGCTCTATACGAATTCACCTCAGACATCAACTCACAGACCCCAATTCCAAAAATATGGAAAAAAATCAATAGATTCTGTGGGCTCAAAACTCGCATCCAAATTCATTGTCTTGTCAACCCTAATTACGCAACTGACACTTATACAAACAAACATGATATCTCAAAAGCCCTGTGCGAGTTCTGGTCAAACGCATCGCTTAATAATAACTTCCATTCCACATTCAGGTCACACAAAGAAAACTTAAACTACAATTTCACTCACAACACATCCCCTCTCACCCAACCCTCAGAATGTGAAGCTTCTATTATCGAACTAAAAAGCGTCAAAAACCAGCTTAAAGGCAAAACACCAGGTAGGGACCGCATCAGCTACCCAATGATCAAAAACCTACCAGATTCTGTAATGAAAAGGCTGCTCAGCCTTTACAACAATATCCTTAACGCACATATTCCACAACAATTTAAAATAAGCAACATAACACCAATATTAAAACCAGACTCAAACAAAACAGCAATAACCTCTAATCGACCCATATCATTAAATAGCTGCCCATCCCAAGTCATGGATAAAATAATATCTAAGAGACTATGGTGGCTAGTTAACAACAGCCAGCTACTCGATAGTTGTCAAATGGGATTCAGTAAGGGAAAATCGGTATCAGATTCTCTAGCAATGCTAGACCACCTGACTACCATCAACCTATCCAGAAAGAACCACCTCTCTATTATCTCACTAGACTTCTCAAAAGAAATTGATAATATAGGAATACATACTGTAATTGACGAACTCGTTGATTGGAAATTAGGACCAAAAATAATTAAATACATAATAAACTTCTTAACTAACCGAAAAATTTGTGTTCAGGCTCAAAACGTACAATCCCAACCCTTGCTGCTAGAGAATGGAATCCCACAAGGATCACCACTATCTTTAATCCTTTTTGCAATTGCCTATAATAAACTCAATAGAATTATAGGTCTACACAAATCATTCGAATTTACAGCATACGCCGACGATTATACAATAATAAAGAGACAAAAAAAAGAAAGATACATCTTTAAACATAAATCCACTACTCGCAGACATACAAGAATGGTGCAATTATTCTGGAGCCAGTCTCTCTATGCCAAAATCAAAACATTTACATATTTGTCGAATGAAAAAATGAAACTTTAGAATACATAGCAGTTTAAACCTAAAAAATGAAACATCTTTAAAAATATTCGGTTTTACTATAACTAATAAATATAAATGGGACGCACACATAGAACAACTAGTAATACAAATGACAAAAGGCTAAATAATATAAAATGTCTCTTCAGCACTAGTTTCAACTGCCACATTAAAACCATTATCTATGTAATAAACTCAATTATCATGTCAAAAATTGACTATGGGTTATTCCTATACGGAAGAGCACCCAAATCAAAAATTAACAAAATAAAAACCATATACCACTCAGCTGGCACTCGGTTCCTTTCGCTCCTTTTTAGAAAAAGTATTTTAATTATAGTGGAAGTGTTTTTTTTTTGTCTACATATACATTTAAATATATCGCCGCTCGAATTAGCTTCCGGTTTAATTTAATTGGTTCCCAGGGTACACCACGGGGAGGCCAATACACTTTTCCAACTTATTTGAATTATTTAAATTAGAACGAATAAATTGAAGATCGTTATCGGAATCGCTCGAAAACGATGTTGCTTGTGTCCAGAATTGCAACAAACTAAATTTTTGCTCTGCATGTAGTCTGGCAACACCACATGTTTCTCTGTCTCACACACAGCAGTTATCTTATTGCGCGCCAAACCATTTATTTTTGAAATTTAAGGAAATGTTTATATAAATGGGTTTTTGTAATGCAGACAAATTGAATTATTTTAATACTTTGATAGAAACGTGAATTTGTCAACCATACGTGTAAGCAATCGCAAATATAAATTAATATAATAATAGTAATTATTCAGTTTATCAGTGCTGGACAGCTCTCAAACTGTTGTTCGACAGTGTTGGACAACTGGCCAATTATAATGAAATAATGGCAAGAAAAGAAATTCCATAATATCTCCTTTATTTGGTGGTCGATCGCTTTGAAACATGCAGCAAATTTCTTATCGTTGTTGTACTGTCAATTTAAGGTGTGTTATCTCACCGAAGATGAGTGTAAAGAGTCGCAATCATTAATTTTGGATTCCCGAAAGAAAGACAAGGCGAGCGATAGTGCAAAGAAGATTGTCATGTATGCTCTCGCAAAACAAATGCCTTAATATCTCCTTTAGTTGTGGGTCAATCGCGATAAGACTTGTAGCAAATTGTTATATTTTGTTACATCATGTGGTATCTTAACAAACATGCGTGTAAGCAATTGCTAATATATATTTTACGTTAGCCTGTAGCATTCAGCAAAATATATTTCTGAGTGTAGCCAATGTATGGCGCCACATGACACAATGAAAAACGCACCACACAGCGGCCGACAGCGCAAATCTTCAGATTATCATATGCTTTCTCTTTTGCGCGAATGGACTTTTCCAATTTTCTCGCTTTTGCCAAAAAATGGAATTAAAACAAATTCCTTAATATTTCCATTATTTATGGGTCGATCGCGATGAAACTTGCAGCAAATTGCTCAGCGTGAGTTATACTTCAACTACCAGTCATGTTAGGCTGAATTATCTTAGAATTGGAGGATTTCATCTATTTGCGTGGCCGGAGGGTGAGATTTCGAAAATTGAAAATAAACTTGATCTGCGTATGGTATTCAGGAACATACATTTCAAATTTGAAGTCTCTAGCTCTTATAGTTGCTGAGATCCACGCGTTCATACAGACGGACGGACAGACGGACGGACAGACAGACGGACAGACAGACGGACAGACAGACGGACAGGTGTCAATCGACTCGGCTATTAATACTGATCAAGAATATATACACTTTATAGGGTCGGAGTAGCTTCATTCTGCCCATTTTCAATGGGCACAGGGTATAAAAACTTTAATATAATATCCACCGCAAAAAAAACTCCATTAAAACACATATTTAAACCAGTCGGAAAGGCTACAGTCGAAGTCGACTACGAGAGACCTTTTACTTATTCTTCTAAATGGAAATAAGAGTAACACTAATAGTTCCCCATAACGCTTTGTAACTTCAATATGCTTTTCTTCTTCCTTTGGTCCGACACTGAGTAATATTGAGTTTTGAATAACTCCCGAGTTTATTGTCCGATCGTGATGAAATTTTCAGGATAAATTAGGACCCCGATGCTTGTCCTGTGTGCCAAAATTCAAGGCTCCAGTTTTAAAATTGAGCATTATATGGTATTTTAAGTTTTTTTTGAAAATCTTTCGATTACCGATTACTTTCCGATCGCGATGAAATTTTCAGGATACGTTAGGAAACTGATACTCGTCCTGTGTGCCAAAATTCAGGACTCTACCTTTAATATTTTTCGTTTTGTGGGCTTTCAAAAATTTTGTTCTCGATTTACAGAGGCGGAAGGGGGCGTGTCAAAATTTTAACATAAACTTGATCTGCTTAGCCCATAGACGAACCACCATACCAAATTTGGAGACTATAGCTCTTATAGTCTCTGAGATCAAGGTGTTTATACAGACTGACGGACAGACGGACATGGGTATATCGACTCGGCTGGTGATGCTGATCAAGAATATATATACTTTATGGAGTCTGCCGGACTTCCTTCGACCTGTCACGCACATTTTTTTTTACAAACTTAATAGACCCGTTTTACTTTTTTAAATTAAAGGGTCTAAAAAGTTTCGAAAGCGGAACGAGTGCCAAAACTGTCATCAACAATTAAAGATACTATCGACCACTGCAAAGCGATATTACTTTATTCCATCCCCATAATAAAAAAAAATAAACCACCCCAACGTGGGCCTTTAACTTCTCTGAGATAAATAAATCCCTTCACACCTTTACAAAGCCCAACACACCACCGATAGTTTACTATCAAAACTTCCAAGAAATAAAAGATACCCTCAAACAACAACATTCCTATACAAAGACGGCTCTAAATCCGATAGCGGAGTAGCCTTCAGCGTAACTTCCACACAAAACATCATAACCCAGCAAATACTCCCACCTTATTCCTCTATTTTCACTGCCGAAATATCAGCAATTCTTTACGCATGTAGATATGCGGAAAAACAAAAAGGAAAATTTGACATATGCTCTGACTCACTTTCAGCTCTTACAGCACTAGAAAACCCCAACAACCATACTTACTACACATTAGAAATTAGAAAGATCATTTCAAAGTACAAACACAAATTCACCCTGATATGGTTATGTGTGGGTGGCAGAAGCACGTTAGTTTATTGTAATTTGATTTGCCTTTTGGCCTCTGTGGCGCTATGCATAAACAATCAACAGCCGCAGTCCAGTGTTGCCAGACTATCGCAATCACGATGCAAGCAAAATCGATTTCAAGCGATATATTTAAATCCCATTATAATGAAAACACTTTTCTTTGAAGACATGCCCAGACTATGCCCATTGCCCATATTACGCCCAACTTTCTTATCATGTGTGCCAAATCTCAAGTCTCTAGCTTTAACATTGCTTATGATATAATGATTTTTCTAATTTTATAACAAACCGGGCTTGATATCGGAAATTGAAAATAAACTTGATCTGCGTATGGTAGTCAGAAACCTACATTCCAAATTTGAAGTCTCTAACTCTTATAGTTGCTGAGATCCACGCGTTCTTACAGACGGACAGACAGCCGGACAGACGCACGGACGGACGGACAGATGGACGGACGGACAGACAGACGGACAGGTGTCAATCAACTCGGCTATTAATACTGATCAAGAATATATACACTTTATAGGTTTCGAGATGCCTCCTTCTGCCTATTATATACATTCGCACAAATTCATTATACCCTTTCTTGCCCATTTTTAATGGGCACAGGGTATAAAAGTGAGTGTGCTGTTATTAGCCGTTTGGTTGCTACAGCGTCGGAAAGTTAGTAACACTTCAAGCGCCGACCCCTGTATTCTTTATCAGAATCAATAGCAGAGTCGCTATAGGCATGTCCGTCCGTATGAACGAAAAGATTTAAGGAATAGTAAGAGCTAGAAGCTTGAACTTGGTCTTCCAGCACTGCTAATATTTCCAGACAGGTCAAGTTATTTTTTTATTTTGGATGCCAAGACCCCTTCGTTCACAAATCACAAATGATGAGTATCGTGGGGTCGATGTGTCCAGATAATTTTATCATGACTCCACGCCCGCTTCGCCAAAAATTGAAAAAATAAGTCGGATTCCCGACTGTCCGGCTTGTTGGTATTGTCTTCTACATACTGACAAAACTTGGATAAGATCGATTTACTTATCATGCAGGATAGAATCGATCGATCTAAAAAATTAATATTTATTATGAGCATCGTTTTTGTATTGAAATATCTGAGGATAATACACTTGGAAGATATTCGAAACACAATATTACGCTGTGTCAGACCAAATTAAGAAGCAGAGAACACTGACATTACAACGCATTATAGGGTATTTGCCTATTTTAGTGAATTAATTAATTCCCCAAAGCCTCAAGAACTAAAGAAAATATTTGGATCTAGATTTCTGCATTGGGCTTATATTATCAATAGACAATGGGACTGGAAAAAGTGCGCGTGGCACCGCTCTTTTTAGACCCTTTACTTTAAAAAAGTAAAAAAGGGTCTATTAAGTTTGTCAAAAAAAAAATGTGCGTAACAGGTCGAAGGAAGTCCGGCAGACCCCATAAAGTATATATATTCTTGATCAGCATCACCAGCCGAGTCGATATAGCCATGTCCGTCTGTCCGTCTGTCCTGCTGTCCGTCTGTCGTGCTGTATGAACACCTAGATCTCAGAGACTATAAGAGCTAGGGTCACCAAATTTGGTGACAATACTCCTGTGACCCCCGAAAAGGTCAAGTTTGTTTTATAATTTTGCCACGCCCCCTCCCGCCACCAAAAATCAGAAAAACCCGAATAACTCGAGTAATTTAAAAGATACAAGTTCCAAAATCGGCATACATAAAATTTACTTTCCTTTCGATGCGTACTGAAGCAAACAAATTATCGAATGTACAATGGCAGGAAATGTGCAGGCAGCAAGTTAAGGCATTGAATTATTAATTGCACTTCTGTAGAAACCTAGTAATTGACACATTTTTTTCTGCTTTAAAAAATTGTTAAATAATAGACAATGGCTTCATTGGCGCAATGGTCTGGAGTTCGAGACCTACAAGAGGCACACTTTTTTTTCTGTTTTTATTATTATATTTTAAATTTATAATTACAGTAATTAAATGAAATGAAACAATATTTTATTTTTATAAACAAATTCTAGCATAAATGCCAATGTATTATATTTAATACAGTATGTATGCATTACATACATGTATATTAACATAACATTTGTATGTTAATATTAACATTTGTATGTTAATAATTTAAGTGTAACATAAGCGATTATATTTAATTAATCGGAAGCTAATCTGAGCAGCGTCAAATTTATTTAGGTTTATATATAAGTCTGTATGTTCGTAGCTGTTATTTCATTTTTGAAGAATAAGTAAAGGGTCTCTCATAGTCGATTTCGACTGTAGCCTTTCCGACTGGTTAATACTTTCATATGCAAATAAGGAATAATCGAGAGTTTTACAGAATAAGAAAAGGGTTTCTCATAGTCGACTTCGAATGTAGCATATTGTTCCCTACTATCACTACCGTCCCTACTTTCGCTTCCGCCCCGACTCTTCCTCTTGTTTTTGGTAAAATTAATTTTTTATTATAAAATTTACTTTTCCCTATTTCTAAGTGTATTGCTTCATACAAGATTCTTGAGCCTGATAAAGTACGTTGGTTTGTCTGAAAAAGATTTGCAAATATGCAGTAGAATCATAAGCCTTTTTCCCACTACTGCGGGCTCACCTGCCCGGGGCATATCGTATTGGCATAGTTGTTTCAACGGCAGCACTTATACTTTCATGTGCTTCCCGTAGATTAATATTGTTGCCTTAATTGTGGAGTTGAGGTAAATCGGATGTCATTTTAAGGGCTAAGTTTAGTGGCTATTTTTAAAATTTGTTAAGCGGCTGGAAATCTATGAGTTAACCATTCTCGATGCAACCGTCGTTATTTAACTACTAACTAGTCAATTCGCCGGTGTATAATGATGTGGTGCGTTCTTGTAACAGATGGCCCTTCCGGAGAGGAACTTCTTGCTGCTGCTATCTGACTAACCGACCGATTTGTCGATGATTTTCACTTCGCTCAGTTGAGGAGTGAAATTCGTCTAGTAATTGGAAAATTCAAAAGATAATATTGCGCAACACTAATTCAAGCTAGTCGTTCTTTTCGTTACTGCTTGTTTCAGCCCATAGATAGAGTTTTACCAACAACATCTTACTTGTCTGAATAAAAACTGAGTAGCCACATGGTGGTTCCATGTAAATAGTATCTTACAGGTTACTCTTAACTTAGGCGGTGCATACAATTATCTTATGTAGATATAGCTTTAGTTCCACAGCTAAATAACGGCGAAAAGCTCTCCAAATAGTTTATACCGTATACTTGAGGACATTCCTTAGTGTGGCACGGGTTGTGGCGTGCTTTGTAATCTTCCACTTCGCCACTTTTAAGGCTGTAAGCCCATTTACTTCCAATAGCTCGCTGGCCCCTTATTAAGTCTGTTAACTGGCATGTTTGATTCTTAATCAATGCATTGTATTCATTATACCTTATGCCTATTAAAAATAGGCAAAAAAAAGAGTTTAATTGATGTATAAGAAAGCATCTAACTCCGACCATATAAAGTGAATATTTACTTAATCAGTATCAATAGTCGAGTCGATTGACGTATGTATGTCTGTTCGTGTGTCCGTTCGTCTGTGTGAATGCTTCAATCTCAAAATCTAAAGTTAGAAGTTTTCAATTTGGTATGTAGGTTCGTGAATGTATGGTATTCAGATGAAGTTTGCTTTTTAATTTGGATGCCACGACCCAATTCCCCACAAATCGAAAAACTCATAGCAAGAGCCATTTTAAAGCTTTAGACTTGAGTTTTGGCACATATGATCAGTATCAGCACCCTCAAGATAACAAAGAAACAATTTTCTCTGGAAGAAAACTGACACCACAATATACAAGCCTTGTTGTGTGTTTGTTTGTTATTTTAATGTATATATGTTTGTGCAAAAACCGGATTTAGGCTTTCTAAGGGCCTAATAATCAAAATACTTTTAATGAGGACTTGTGCTCGACTGTCTAGCTATTTCTAACTATTTCTTCGGACGACCAAGTTTGCCAGAGCATATTACTCTTGGCCTGCCTGGCCTAACTCGCTGCTTTTCCTTTGCACTTTGGAAATACTCGTTGATACCCATTCCGTGAGAATGGGGCATCCTTGGGAATTAGTTTCACTAGCTTATATGCAATATTGCATGAACATTTTTTCATCAAAAATTTTGTTAGCGTTGGATACATAATAATTTGACACTCGTAACAGGTGATAGATTCATATGAGCTCGAAGCAAAGCAACAATGGACAGTATGGGTGTTCCAAAAGAAGCCCAACCCAACAAAAGTTGTTCACGAACGTAGCACTTCAAAGCAAATGATCGCCTGTTTCTTAAAGAAGCCGGCCATGTGACAACTGGTCGGTTGGAGCAACGTAGTACGGTGAATTCTGAATGGAATACATTCATTTGTTTGCCAGCATTTTCAAGAGAATTGGGGGAATCCCCAATTTGCATATTAATCAATAATTAATCATAGCGTCTGTTCCCACTTGCATTTGCACGCTTTTCGACAAAATGCTCAACATTGTCATTATAAAACAATAAATTTGTAACTGGAACTCGCCCATGCCAATTTCATAACACAGGTTGCTAGACGCGGTACTACTCAAACATTATTTTAAGCGATTAAATTTCTTTTCACCTGTATTAACTTTAATGCGAAGAATTTCTAATCAGTAAGATGATCGCTCATAGTTTATCACTCATATGTACACCAACGACAGCTAGCTTATCTGATACTTCATTAAAGAGATTCAAGTGATAATTCATGATTTGTGATTTTGGTGGCATTTTTCACGAGGCAAAAATAGTTTTTTCGTCGGAAGCGATCAAAAAAGTAATACATGTATCCGATAGAATTCTTCAAAGATTAAGAATCCAATAGGGTTTTTTAAATCAGGTAAAAATTGTGGGCGGTACAGCCTCTCAAAGTTGACCCATTATCGACCCATTCTGCCCGTTCTTGCCCGTTTACAAATTTAAATCAATAAAACTTATGCAACTTCTGATGGAAGAAGAAGAACTCAATACAATAAACATGCGTTCTCGCTGTTTGTCAATATTACCTTTTAGTGAGCTATTTTAGATAGTACCTGTTGTATAACCCTATTATCAGTTTTTTTTTAATAAGTCGTGTACCATTTTGGGGAATTTTGGTAGGTATGTACAGGTAAAAGTACACAAATTATGATTGAACTAGGTATATCCACCTGCCCAGGAAGAGGACGACCGTCTAAATCTCTGGAAGGAAGTTAATCAAGGTCAGTTTTCTAAAAAGCTTTGACTAAATATGGACTGCCCAAAACACAGATACGGAAATACAAACGATAGAAATACGTCTAGGAGATTTTTTGAACATAATGTGGTGACTTCTGAAATAACAGGTGCTCATAATGACATCATTTAAAGGTTGGCTGTTATCCTTAATGTAATAAACAGCAAGGAAATGATAGACGGAAATAAATTTGCTGAGTATGCATCAGAAACAGCACAACTTTTGATTCAAATGTATCCTAAGAAGAAACTTACTCCTACGGTACACAATATTTTGGCTCATGGGAAAGATTTAATTGAATATCAGTGTTTACCAATTGGAGAGCTGTCTGAAGAAGCTCAGGAATGCAAGAACAAAGACTAAAAAAAGTTTAGATACACAAATTGTTCATAAATGAACATATTTCTGAAACATCCCTCGGTCTGCGCGGCCAAATGTGAGAACAACCACTTGAAAGGGTCACCAATGCGTTAGGTTACCACACGGACTGCAGTCTTGGCGCTCAGAAACCGAGGGACAATTACGACATAAACAAACATGCATGCCTAATAGATAAGAAGAAATAGACAGATAAGTATATATGACAATGAGAAGAAAGGAGTAAGGATTACTTTAAGCGATCACGTACTCGACCACATTAATACATAAGAGCTATAGTGAACTCTGTCTAGCACTAAGGCTACTTGACATAATTAGAAAATATGACTCTTTCACACAACTGTGTACACGGTCTAGCACTACAGCTAAGTCGATCTGATTAGTACATAAGATACTTTAATGCTATAGTGAACCCTGTCTAGCACTATAGCTAACTCTGTCCAAATAGTACATAAGATATTCTATAAAACCCCATACAAATTAATAAACGAGGTTCAGTTCTTAAAAACCAACACGTGAGTGTATTATTTAGGGATTGGCGAGCGTGCATACACACTATTCTAACGCTGCGACTAACATCGCGACTTAGTTCAGTGAAGATCTGCATGCATCTGATCTTTGTTTTGTTTTAATAGTGTTAAGATATTTATTGATGAAGTTTTTTTTTTTTATTTTTAATTATGCACTGTGCATTGTGGCGTAGCTAGGGAAAAACAATAATAAAAACTAGCAAGCAGCAAAACAACGACTGCAGCGTGGGATCGGACGAAAGGCAGTGAAGCAATAACACCAACAAAGCGACAACGGGAAGTACAGTACGTAGAAGGCAAGATCTACGCTAATGTACCTGTAACCGGAGCAGCCACAACAAAACATCGACGGGAAGTACAGCACGTAGAAGACAAGATCTACGCTGAGGTACCTGCAACCGGGGCAACCGAACACCGAAAAGCCTGCAGTAGCAGCACTGAAAAGCCTGCAGTAGCAGCACCGAAAAAGCCTGCAGTAGCAGCACCGAAAAAGCCTGCAAGTAGCAGCACTGAAAAGCCTGCTAGTGCAGCACCGAAAAAGCCTGCAAGTAGCAGCACCAAAAAAGCCTGCAGTTGCAGCACCGAAAAGACTGCAAGTAGCAGCAAACAAGTAACAAGAGTTTCTAAGGAAAATAGTGCAGCGAGGGCTGTACGAGAAAATCACGCGCGACATCGCATACGAAGTGGATCCACGAAACTACTGCGGCGCAGAAAAAAAAATTAAGACAAAAAAAAGAGCCAGTATAAGGTTACAATTAATTGAAATAACTGAAGAAGAAAAATTAATAAATAAAGAAAATTCGTTAAAGAAAAATAATTAATTAAAAACACATATCTTATTCAACATGGTATACACACGAGATCAATTTAATGCTATCGGGATAAGTCAATCTGCGATATGCGCGCAATTGAAAAGTTGGGAAGAGGAAATAATGCAGGACGAGCATGCAGACTTAGATTGGGCAGTTAAAGTCCAGGAACAATGGGAATTGTTCAAGAACCAGCATCAAATATTAATACAAAATGAATCCCTTTGTGGAGGCGAGTACTTCGTATGAATGTATTATGTCCGTCTGTATGAACGCGTGGATCTCAGCAACTATAAGAGCTAGAGACTTCAAATTTGGAATGTAGGTTCCTGAATACCATACGCAGATCAAGTTTATTTTCAATTTTCGAAATCTCACCCTCCGGCCACGCAAATAGATGAAATCCTCCAATTCTAAGATAATTCAGCCTAACATGAGTGATAGTTGAAGTATAACTCACGCTGAACAATTTGCTGCAAGTTTCATCGCGATCGACCCATAAATAATGGAGATATTAAGGAATTTGTTTTAATTCCATTTTTTGGCAAAAACGAGAAAAATGGAAAATTCCATTCGCGCAAAAGAGAAAGCATATGATAATCTGATTATTTGCGCTGTCGGCCGCTGCGTGGTGCGTTTTTCATTGTGTCATGTGGCGCCATACTTTGGCTACACTCAGAAATATATTTTGCTGAATGCTACAGGCTAACGTAAAATATATATTAGCAATTGCTTACACGCATGTTTGTTAAGATACCACATGATGTAACAAAATATAACAATTTGCTACAAGTCTTATCGCGATTGACCCACAACTAAAGGAGATATTAAGGCATTTGTTTTGCGAGAGCATACATGACAATCTTCTTTGCACTATCGCTCGCCTTGTCTTTCTTTCGGGAATCCAAAATTAATGATTGCGACTCTTTACACTCATCTTCGTTGAGATAACACACCTTAAATTGACAGTACAACAACGATAAGCAATTTGCTGCAAGTTTCAAAGCGATCGACCACCAAATAAAGGAGATATTATGGAATTTCTTTTCTTGCCATTATTTCATTATAATTGGCCAGTTGTCCAACACTGTCGAACAACAGTTTGAGAGTTGTCTAGCACTGATAAACTGAATAATTACTATTATTATATTAATTTATATTTGCAATTGCTTACACGTATGGTTGACAAATTCACGTTTCTATCAAAGTATTAAAATAATTCAATTTGTCTGCATTACAAAAACCCATTTATATAAACATTTCCTTAAATTTCAAAAATAAATGGTTTGGCGCGCAATAAGATAACGGCTGTGTGTGAGACAGAGAAACATGTGGTGTTGCCAGACTACATGCAGAGCAAAAATTTAGTTTGTTGCAATTCTGGACACAAGCAACATCGTTTTCGAGCGATTCCGATAACGATCTTCAATTTATTCGTTCTAATTTAAATAATTCAAATAAGTTGGAAAAGTGTATTGGCCTCCCCGTGGTGTACCCTGGGAACCAATTAAATTAAACCGGAAGCTAATTCGAGCGGCGATATATTTAAATGTATATGCAGACAAAAAAAAACAAGCCGAACACTCGGGACCCCGACCGTAATATACCCTGTGGGTTTACAGGAACCCGCTCAAATTCACTCCAGATGAAATTCTCTAGTAATTCGTTTTTTTATTTGTGTGGGCGAAGGGGGCGTGGCATCGTGATACAAATTTCTGGACACATCAACCACAAAATATTCATCATGTGTGCCAAATCTCAAGTCTCCAGCTACAAAACTGCTTTTGTTATGAGGTTTTTGAGTTTCAAAACTGCTTGCTTTATGAGGTTTTACTTAATTTGTGGGTGAAAGGGGCGTGGCATCGCGATACAATTTTCTGGACAGATCAACCACAAAATATTCATCATGTGTGCCAAATCTTAAGTCTCTTAATATTGCTCTTGTTATAAGCCTTTCCGTTTTGTAGGCAAGGGGGGCGTGGCATCGTGATACAATTTTCTGGACACATTGACCACAAAATATTTATCATATGTGCCAAATCTTAAGTCTCTAGCTACAAAACTGTCCTTGTTATGAGGTTTTTGAGCTACAAAACTGCTTGCTTTAAAAGCTTTTACTTAATTTGTGGGCAAAGAAGGCGTGGCATCCAAAAAAAAAAGATCAACTTGATCTGCCTGAAAAAATTTCCAGTGCTTGGAAAACCAAGTTCAAGCTTCTACCTCTTACCATCTCTGAGATCCTTTCGTTCATACGGACGGACCGATGGACCGACGGACCGATGGACCGACGGACCGACAAACCGACGGACAGACGGACATGGCTATATCGACTCGACTATTGATGCTGATCAAGAATATATATACTTCATTGGGTCGGCCATGCTTCCTTCTGCCCGTTACATATTTTTAACAAACTTAATATACCCCCACAGGGTATAAAAACACTTCCACTATAATTAAAATACTTTTTCTTAAAAACTTTTATTTTTAGACCTGCACAGGGTATCCACCTGTCGCGCCCGCTCGACTGATCGGCTTGTTAATTTTAAGTTAACTGCGTTGACGATTTAATTAATGAAAAGGTAACTCATTCAGTCGCTACCAAGTTGAGAGAAGAAAGCACTTACTTAAAATCGTGCGAAAGTACGTGTATTAAAATACTGAAACTAACAGATTCCTATTACTTAAAATGGATACAAACAGGAAGGAACAAATTACTGGATGAAAAATCACAATTTGTGGGAAGCCAATCTTCTTTTAAATCAACTTCTATTTTATAAGCTGTAAAGTGTATAATTGTATTAAAAATAAATACAAACATTTACTACTATTTGTGTTCGACAACCTACATTCGTACTCGTACATAACAAATTTCTGCAATTCCATTTAACAAGAAATAACTTTAAAATTATGATATGGAATATTTGGGCACTACGAATGTAGGTTTTCGAACACAAATAGTAGGAAATGTTTGTATTTATTTTTAATACAATTAAACACACGAAGAGGGTGTACCCTCAATCAAATTTAAAATCTAACATGTATAGTAGTATCTGCTATGGTATACAAATCAAAGAAAAAAAACTGGTGTGAGTTGCAATATGTACTTTAACAAAAAAACAAATTATCAAAATTATTTAGTAAGCTTATTAAGTAAGTGATAGGTGTGATAAGCAATAAAAGCAGAATCTAAAATCATTTAATTGGTCAAATAGAAAATTTATTATTTAAATTTTGTGTAGATTGTGTTTCGTACTTACATCGTGCTGTTGGTGTTGATATTTGTTGTACATGTCGATGTAGTTGTAGATGATATATATATGTATGCATATGTATGTGCAAAATATGTATTAATAACACACAATTAAAGCACGTACACATGCATAATTTTTTAATGAAAACATGTTTGTAATACAGTTTAGTTTGTTGATTAATTTTTTGCATAATTCATTTTGATTCAGTTGTAAATAATTAGTTTTTTTTTTCGGTATTTATTTTTGATGGTGAATTTTTGTTTGTATTCATGATGTGATTTTAACGAAAAAGTTTATGACATATTT
Organism: Drosophila histrio; assembly: GCA_958299025.2. NCBI lineage: Eukaryota > Metazoa > Arthropoda > Insecta > Diptera > Drosophilidae > Drosophila > Drosophila histrio. The sequence goes on from OY282582.1 coordinate 5,831,965, forward strand.
ATTGCATTTGGTATTTGCATCGGTGATAGTTTTGATTTGTAGTTAAAAATAACGTGTTTTATTATTGTTTTAATAATATTAATTTCCCGATATTTTATACGTGTACATTTAAATATTTCAATTAGTTACATAATTTGGACGTTAAAATATATAAAGGATGTGAATGTTTAATTCCGTGAGTGTTTATTGATCATTATTATTGATTTTATTGCATTCATCATTTTTTATTTGATTTGTATTGGTTTTTCCCGATATTGAGACCACATTTCGTATTTGGTATTCGTTTTCGTACACAAATAAATATGAAAAAGGAAATCAACAAGAAATATGATTATTAATTTATGAATTTTTTGATATTTTCGAAAATAATTTTATAATGTTTAAAATTGCGTTAATTTTCAAGGTTAATTCATTAATAATAAAAATTTATTTTCTTGTATGACAGTAAGCGGTTTTCAAACAATCAAAAATGATGATATGTATAATTAATTTGTAACTAATCTTTTATTTTTATTTCCGCACTATTAACATACAATCCTTCCATTTAAAATACATATGTAGGCGGCGAGTCATTATTTTGTGAAGTTAAAGTAATCTAAACACAGTAAACATACTTTTTAGATCCGTTTAATTTTCTCTAGACATCAGTAATATGGAAGCACACTTGGCACTAACGGTCGTAGTTTGCTTTGTTTTGTAAGATTATTGTCTACTACAACATAGTACTTAAATATAACATTGTTTACATTTTTGTTATATTAATATGTAGAAGAATTAAAATTTCTTACCAGACGTGGCATTTCTAATTATAATCCTGATGTGGCATTTTTTATTAGGGCAGACGTACCTTTTTAAATAGGGCAAAAAAATACACTAGCTAAAGCCAAATAGTGATTGTTACCACACCTACGTTTGTTTGATACATATGGGTCCTCATATGACAACAAAAAAACTTTTTTGAAGGTGAGCTGCGTTTTGATCATTTCACAAACGAATTTAAAGCGCATAAAGCTTTCTGGAAAGTATTGAAGTATCTTAACTTTAAAAAAAAAATAGTTTTGCAACTAAATAGTTTTTAATTAAGAAAGTAATGATATTTGCGCTCATTCTTTTTACGATTATTTCACTTTGAAATTCTACGGAAACTTTAAGTTGTATCTTGCTTCGCACCCCTGTTCACACCTCTGTTAAAACCGGATCCGAAACCGAAACCGTAAACCGATATTACCGTACTATTAAAATCTAGTACCGGAACCTTAACTGAAAACCATTCGGAAAGGCTACAGTCGAAGTCGACTATGAGAGACCCTTTACTTATTCTTCAAAACGGAAATAAGAGTGACACTAATAGATAGTACCCCATAGCGCGTTGTTACGTCAACATGCTCTTCTTCTTCCTTTGGTCCGACACTCAGTAATATTGAGTTTTGAATGAATCCCGAGTTTATTGTCCGATTGTGATGAAACTTTCAGGATACATTAGAACCCCGATGCTTGTCCTGTGTGCCACAATTCAAGGCTCCAGTTTTAAAATTGACCATTATATGGGATTTTAAGTTTTTTTTGAATTACTTCCGAGATTATTATCCGATCGCGATGCATTTTTCGGGATACGTTAGGACCTTGATACCCGTTAGTTTTATGGGATTTTAAAAATTTTGTTCTCAATTTTCGAAGGCGGAAGGGGGCGTGTCAAAATTTTAAGATAAATTTGATCTGTTTAGCCCATAGACGAACCACCATACCAAATTTGGTGACTCTAGATCTTATAGTCTCTGAGATCTAGGTGTTCATACAGACAGACGGACAGACGGACATGGCTATATCGACTCGGCTGGTGATGCTGATCAAGAATATATATACTTTATGGGGTCTGCGGGACTTCCTTCGACCTGTTACGCACATTTTTTTTTTGACAAACTTAATAGACCCGTTTTACTTTTTTAAAGTAAAGGGTCTAAAAATTATTTTTCATGAATCAAAAACCGAAACATTTGCACTCGTACGGTTCCGGAACATTTTCAAAAAGTTTTTATTTACATTTATAACTATTAATACGGTTTTATTCCTTAAAATTTTAAAGCTTTAAGAATTTTATTATGTCATTACTTATCGGTATGAATGATAAATAGATATATTTATTAGCTTTCAGGAATCGTAAAGTTGTGGAATTCTTTATAGTGTTCAAAATGGTAAGCACACCTTTGAAAAAAAAAACTTTAAAAACAGAAAGTTCAACTTTAATTTTATTAAAAAAAAAGTTCTACCGCAATTAAAAAGTTGTTTTGACATCTGAGCCCCCAAACGTACTTATTCTGGGTTTTTTTTTATTATTTTTTTTATTATTATTCTCGTGTAATAATCAAATATGCAAACTAACTTCTGAAAAAAAAAACAAAAAATATTAACTTTAAAAATTTTTAATTTTTTTCTCATCTGGGATCCCAAATGTATCAGAAAAGTTGGTTTGACAGTTACCAAGTTTTATTGAGTCATTTTCTGACATTCTTACAATTAATGAAGTGATGCTCAGTCACGTCTGGAGAATGTGGCGGTGGGGTAGGCCTTCCTACTTGATCTTCTTCATATCGATACGGGCCACTTACGACATGTGAGGTACATTCAATGTTGTGCCCAATTGACAATTTTTTATTGCAGTTATCGTTTCACTCACATTGAACAAAGAATTGCTAATGCAATTTAAACTTCACTAACATAGATGAAGTAGTGCCAACAAGAATATCATAACACTAAGTAGCATTTAAATCAGTAAGAACGCTATATTCGAGTCCCCGGTTGTGAGATACCTGTAATCCAACATAGATATATTTTTATATTTTGAATGAATTTTAACCTTCAACGGTATTAGAATTACTGCATACATGAGCTTTAAATTGTATTAAATTGCAGGCACAGATGTGCTGGATAGATTGCTTTAGCTCTTGTAGTCTGTGCGCCCTAGGTTTTTATACTGACGGACAGACGGAGAGAGGGAAGGACGGACTTCCTTATGACAATTCGGCTATCGAAGCTGAACAAGAATAAACTCGTAAGTTCTTTATATGGTCAAGGCTGAATCGTTCTTGCTCTTACATAAATTGCAACGAATACAATATACCTATTTACTCTACGTGTAACGAAATGTTTTTAAAATATAATTTAAAAAAAAAACAGTCGGATAGGCTAAAGTCGAATTCGACCGTTACTTATTCTTTAAAAAGGAAATAACTATTATTTATAAACATAAATATATTTAAAAATAATAAATACATTTTAAAAAGAATGATAACCTATAGAAACTATAGAACTTCAGAACCACACCGCAAGAGTTCAACACTCTAAACATTGCGCCAATGCAGACATAGTCGGTTACCTGGCAAAATTCCAGTTTCCTTATAGAAATGCTATTAATAATTTAGTTTCAATGCCTCAAGTGGCTGCCTCCAACCTTTGTATATTCGAACATTTATTTGCTTCATATCTCCGGTGTTTATTGTCCGATTGCGAAAAAGTACACACCTGTATGCCGAGTTTGGAATTTGTATCTTTTAAATTACTCTTGTTATTCGGGGCTTTCCGATTTTTGGGGGAGGAGGAAGGGGGCGTGGCAAAATTCTAAAACAAACTACTTTTTCGGAGGCCTCAATAGTATTGTCAGCAAATTTGGTGAGCCTAGCTCTTACAGTCTCTGAGATCTAGGTGTTCATACTAGAGGTTTACGCCGATTGTGTTAGCTTCGGCGGCGTAGAGACCAGAAAGAACCGGCGTCGGCAGCGGGTTAGAAAGGGTAAAAATCGGTGGCGTGAAGCGGTGTGGGGCGGCTTCTAATTCATATATAGATACATACATTGCTTAGTTCTATCGATTATCTTATTTTAATACTAAGGTAATTTTTACGATCTTTACACTTTTTATAGCCTGTGCCCATTACAAATGGGCAGAAAAGGCTATAATGAATTTGTGTGAATGTATGTAACAGGCAGAAGGAAGCATCTCCGACCCTATAAAATATATATATATTAATAATCAGTATCAATATCCGAGTCGATTGACACCTGTCCGTCCGTCTGTATGAACGCGTGGATCTCAGCAACTATAAAAGCTAGAGACTTCAAATTTGGAATGTAGGTTCCTGAATACCATACGCAGATCAAGTTTATTTTCAATTTTCGATATCATGTCCCGTTGGTTTTAAAATTAGAAAAATCACCATAACATTAGCAATGTTAAAGCTAGAGACTTGAGATTCGGCACACATGATAAAAAGCTTGGGCTTAATGTGTCCTGAAAATTTTATCGCGATGCCACTCCCCCTTCGCCCATAACTCGAAAAATCTGATAACAAGAGCAGTTTGATAGCTAGAGACTTGAGATTTGGCACACATGGCAAGTATCCTACTCTCAATGTGTGCTACAAATTTCAGTACGATCGGATATGGAACTCAAAAGTTATTCAAGAATCAAATTTATGCAGCGCAGCAGATGCGTCGCAGCGCAGTAGCAGCGCAGTCGCTGCGCCGCGGCGCCGACATAACGAAGGAAAAGACGCATTTGTTCATGTATGTTTGATTTGTTTTTCGTCTGCTGTGGCGCTAAACATAAACAATCAATAGCTGCAGTCCTACTCTCGATGCAAGCAAAATCGACTTCAAGCGATATATTTAAATCCCATTATAATGAAAATACTTTTCTTTGAAGACCTGCACAGGGTATCCTACTGTCGCGCCCGCTCGACTGATCGGCTTGTTTTATATTAGAATAGTTTATATATTAAAATGGATTTTGTTCGTCACAAAACTTGATATCTGTAATTTTGTGGCTTGAATATGCTGTCGTCACTAGACTTTTACCTCGTGTAGAAGTTTTTTTGGGGGTTTTTGACACGCTAAAGATTTCATACCCTTGCAGAGCCCAGATTTAAATTTTCAACCGATTTTTCCTATAGCAACTATATGATGTAGGAGTCCGATTCTTAACTAATTTTGTCAGAACTTAAAAGACAATTCCAAACACAGAATCAATCAGTTTTATTGAGAAACCTTGAGAAACTACAAAGATTTTCATGCTTAACCATAATTCTAGACCGATCGTTCTATAATAGCTGTGTGATTTAGTAGTCTGATTGTATCCAAACTTGATCAGCATGTAAAAAACAATATAAATTAACCAATATTTTGGTTTGGATAAGATATCTCAATAAACCACAACGATTTTCGTACTAAACCGTAATTTGCACCTATCGTTCCTATGGCAGCTATATGATATATTGGTTCGGTTGACATATCATTAAGCATACAATACATAGAGTGATTCCAAATAATTTTGAAGCGAGACGCTCCAGAACACTTTATTGATAGCCGAAGTTCTATTGCCCCAGAGCGATCGACCGATACGCAAACGAACTTCGTTGATCGAAGAGCTCAGCAATCAATTTTAGTGTTGGACAGACACAAGAACAATCTGCACGTCTGTGTTGCTCGCGGTCTCATTTTTTTAGACCCTTTACTTTATAAAAGTAAATAGGGTTTATTAAGTTTGTCAAAAAAAAAAATGTGTGTAACAGGTCGAAGGAAGTCCGGCAGGCCCCATAAAGTATATATATTCTTGATCAGCACCAACAGCCGAGTCGATATAGCCATGGCCGTCTGTCCGTCTGTGCTGCTGTATGAGCGCCTAGATCTTAGAGACCATAAGAGCTAGGGTCACCAAATTTGGTGACATTACTCCTAAGGGCTGCACAAAGGTCAAGCTTGTTTTAGAATTTTGCCACGCCCCTTCCGCCTCCAAAAATCGGGAAACCCGAATTACAATAGTAATTTAAAAGATACAAGTTCCAAATTCGGCACACATAAAAATTACTTTACTTCCGAATTTCATCGCAACCGGACAATAAACACCGGAGATTTGAAGCAAACAAATTTTCAAATTGTTCCGAATCTTTGCAGGCAGCAACTTGAGGCATTGAAACAATATTATTAATAACGGTTCTGTAGAAATCTGGTAATTGCCAATCTGTTGACAATGGTTTCGTTGGCGCAGTGGTTAGAATGTTGAATTCTTGTGGTGGGGTCTAGGGTTCGAATCTTGCCAGTTGCACACTTTTTTCTGTTGTTAAAATTTCTTAAATAATCGACAATGGCTTCTTTGGCGCAATGGTTAGAGTGTCGAACTCTTGCGTTGTGGTCTGAAGATCGAAATATACCAGAGGCACATTTTTTTTCTGTTTTTATTCTTTGTTATTCTTTGTTAAATTTACCAATACAGTAATAAAATAAAATAAAACAATACTTTTATTTTTATAAACAAATTCTACCATAAATGCCAATGTATTATATTTAATAATGTATGTATACATTACACAAATGTATATTAACATAATATTTGTATGTTAAGGTTAACATTTGTATGTTAATGATTCATGTGTAACATAAATATGGGATTTGCACGTTCCGCTTTTTAACAGTGATTTTCCCTGCGTACCAATTATATTTAATTAATCGAAAGCTAATCTGAGCAGCGTCACATTAATTTAGGTTTATTATAAGTCTTTTAGTTTGTTACTGTCATTTAATTTTTGAAGAATAAGTTAAGGGGGTCTCATAGTCGATTTCGACTGTAGCCTTTCCGACTGGTTTGTTTTGTGCGTGTGTCTGTTATAATATGTCCAACGAAAAAGATCGCAGTTTTTCCACACAATATTAAGTGATTTCAAAGGAAATTAATACCGTGTTCTTTATTCAATACATTCTGTGTATGTTCTTCTTGACATTTTGATGCGAACTAACTTAACTTTGTGTACCCTCGGATAGATTAACAAAGTATGATGAAACGGAACAAGGATACCAGATCAATTCCTGTTAAGCTTAAGATTACCAGATTGTTCCTATGACAGTAACCTAACAGTGTCCAAGTATGAACATGCACACGTTTGCTTGTATGCGTATGTGGTTTGAAATATGGCAACAGCGTAATGGCTATGCTTTAATTTCTTTATTTTTCTATTCTAGCGACGAAAGCGAAAATCACATGCGACTGTTACTATATACAGTCATCGGCATAAATACCGATCGAATGATCGAATTCGGTTTCCTTAACCCATTAAGTACCCATTGAAAAGTTAGAATTTTTGAGAAAGTCTACTTTTTCGACTTTTTCCTCAGGTTTAAAAAAAAAATAATTTGATGCAAAACGTTTCTCCAAACAATACTAATAGTAACTGCAAAAAGAAATTTTCAAAAATCTCTTCGCAAATAATTTTTGAAAATTGCTTAAAATGATTGTTTTTGGCTCTTTTTTCTCCATTTCATACAAAATTTTATTGAGGTCGTCCCATTTATATTAACACTTAATTCAACATTTTTTTAGTTAAAAGCACGATAACCTATGTATGTCATGGAGATAGCCTTAATGTTTTTATGTATGTATGTTATTGTGTGTACACTGGTCGGCAAACATATTTTGACAAAACTTAAAGTTAAATCTACTCTTAATTTAAACTTACATCATGTAAATTTTGGCATCAACGCAATAGTCACACTCATAACTATATAAGTAAATGAATTGTTAAAATTAACCGTCTAAGTTAGGAAAACTCGGAATTAGGGGAAGTCACTGCGGTAAGCACTAAGTATAATAGTAATATTTCAAATGTAATTTAATTCTAACTTTAACAGAAAAAATCCTACAAACGATAAACGGTTTTTATCGAGGGTTCCTAGCATCAGCTAATTCTGTGGACGACAATAGTAATTTTGTAAACGACAGACTTTTTGACTGCCGTGGTGACGAAAGATACAATGTGGATGGATGCCAAGGAAGACATAACGCCATACACGAGCCGGCTAACAACTCTTAGAGAACTCCACCACATGTGAATGCTAGAGACCAAAGTGATGATCCGCATCCAGCGAGCAGTAGCCGGAACACTAACCTAAGGTCACCGCCGAAGCGCCACCAGAAAGGAATCTCAGCTGCGCCAGCTCAAAGGGACAACACCGACTGTTTCGCATACTGCCAGTTACGTTGTTTAGAGCAGGAGATAAGAGGTCGGATACATATGCGATCTTCGACAAAGGCTCGTCGGTGTCCATGATCAACGACGAAATGAGGCGGGCGTTGAACCTATCTGGAGAGCGAAGGCAACTAAACATTAATTGGTTTGGTGGTAAATCGTCGAGAGAACCCATAACTATCGTCCACTTACAAATCAGTGGAGCAGGGAAACGCCAACGTTCACGCAGTGCGGGATTTGAGCTTACCGATGCAGAGCTTGCATCAAAGAGACATCCAAATATTGATTGATGATGAGCATCTCCCAATTAAGCCGTACGATGGTGCAGTACCGAAACTCTTATATGGATTGGATCACGCACACCTGGGATGACCTTTGGAAACTAGGCAGCTTTTCATGAAGGGACCCTATGCCTCCGCCACCAGGCTGGGATGACTGGTCTTTGGTCCAACTGAGAAGTGCGGAGTAGTATCATCGCTGATGTCGTGCGACAATATCGTAATGCCATGAAGCAACTATATTGCGTTTAAGAGATTGGTGAGCATCGAGAGGAAGATGAAGCGAATCGTAACAAGAGAACAAGGCTGATGAACACCATGTGGCAAGAGCACAGTACCGAAATCAACGATATCATACTCTGGACGGACTCCAAAACAGTGCTGTACTGGACCGGCAGTACACACCGGTAATATAAACAGTTCGTCGGAAATCGGGTGACAGAGATTCTGGTGTCGACAGACAATGGTGATGGGTACCCTCAGCCGAGAACGAAGCTGACGATGCAAGAAGTGCTCAATTCGACGTGGGCTTGAGTCAAGGGTCCCGATGGCTGAGTGGACCGGTATTCCTAAGGATGTCAGCTGATTGTTGGCCGCAGTTAGCAGAGCACTATAAAATTTGCGACGATGACGGAGTTGACCAATGAGTTTGAATTGGCTGCTTCCCTTCCATTTTTTATATCTTTTCAGAGATTCTCGACAACCGATTGTTGAGCAACACGCCCTAAGTTTTACGGTTTATACGAGGATGCCGTAAACAGTGGAACCATCTCGAATGGTACAGCCTAACCTCTGAAGAATGCAAAGAAGCAGAGTATCTGCTGATACGACGAGCGCAAGGAGAGTCGCAGTCAAGATGCGCGTAGCTTGCAACGATGGTATTTGGATGAGAATGGAGTGTTTCGTGCATATGGATAAATTGACGCAGCTCTTTGCAAGCCTTACAGAGCAAGAAGGCCGACTATTTTATCCCACCGGTACCCAATATCCAATATGATCGTGCAGCGATTCCACGAAAAGATTAGGCCCCAGAATCTCGATGCCACAATCCGCGAGATACGAAGAGCTTCTGGGTGACCAATTTGCGCCGATTGTTGCAGAAGGTTATCTACGCATGCGCCACATGCAAGCTACTAAGGTCACACCCAGTGCAACCAATCATGGCTCCACTACCCGAGGATCGCCTAGAAGCCAACGGATGGCTGATTAAATACACCGGTCTAGATTATTTTGGACCACTGCTCGTGATAGCCAGTCGACATAAGAGCTGGCCCACGACATGTCAACTGACTCGTGCAAAATTGCCATGCACAATTTTATGTGTCGACGTGGTCCAGTTGTGAAGTTACGCAGCGACAACGGCAAGAACTTCATCGGAGCCGATACAGGCCCGGAAATTCACGGAAGTTTTCGAGCCGGTACGTATACAGGGTGAGCTTGCTACTCAAGGAACCGAATGGGTATTTAACTGTCCGTCGAATCCATCCGAAGTAAGAGTTTGGGAGAAAATGGTGCAGTGCGTCAAGAGAGTGCTACGTCACTCCGTGAAGAAGATGGCAGCACGTGTTGCAGAGCTTCCTGATAGAGGCGGGGAATGTGTTCAACTCTAGCCCGTTTGAATCAAATTGTCTCATTATAGCCCGTCTGATGAGGGATATATTCTAAAATAAATTGGTTAGGAATATTAGCCTATACTTGTACGACGTCATAGACGACTACCGAGCCCGAGTAATAATGCGTCCCGTCTACTAGCTAGCTGTTTTTGGATTTGAGTGAAACGGTTATTGCATGGGGGTTGGAATATCGCGGGATGAATTAATGTTCTAAACGTTATGCTATGTTAATGATATGTTACATGTTATCGATAGTTAAGCTCGAAATGCTAAAGTATTTCGGTGTCCGGCAAGAGGGTCATAACTATATAAGGAAATGAATTGTTAAAATTATGCGTCGAAGTCATTCGTCAAGTCATTGCACTAAGTACTAAGCATAATAATAATATTTGAATTGTAATTTAATTCTAACTTTACCAGAAAAAAATCCTACAAATAATAATTTTGTAAGCGACAGACTTTTTGACTGTTCCCTTAATTACATAATAAGAGAAAGTTATGACTTCAGAATTGAATATCTTAACGATCTTAACATCTTAAAAATTTGACTTAAATGCTATTTGAGTAAAGCGACATTCAGAACAGAGAAAAGTAAATTTTGATTTTCACCAGTAAAATTAAACATAACCCTATAAATACCTACTATCATGTGACGAATAGGTCGAAAAACAACTTACATAAATTATACAACGAAAAATTATCCGAAAATCGAATTCCCTTTATGGCTCGCCCATTTGGATTGCGACAAAGAAGAGTGATGCATCAGGCAAAGTAAAGTGCAGAATAGGAGAGTGGCCTACAAAAAAACACGATTTTTTCCATTTTTTTTTTCAACATAATTTCTTTTTAGAAGTATGCACTACGTCCAATGGTCCTCTAATTTTTGAATACCTTCCATTAAATACGACTTTTCCAGCTCTTCAAAATATGCGTTTGTTTCACAGATTACCTATTTATTTGACTGACATTTCTTACCACTAAATTATTATTATACCCGTCTGTATGAGCGCGTGGATCTCAGCAACTACAGGTTCCTGAATACCATACGCAGATCAAGATTATTTTCAAATTTCGATATCTCACCCCACGAAAATTGAAGCAAACCTCAAATTTTAAGATAACTCTGCTTAACATAACAGATAGTTGAAGTATAACTCACGCTGAGCAATTTGCTGTAAGGTCATAGCGATCGACCCATTAATAAAGGTGATATTAAGAAATTTGTGTTTTGTCTATTATTTCATAATTGTTGTCCAGAGCGAGAAAATCCGATTTGCACAAACGAGAACGCATTTGATTATTTTGTGAAAATTGTGTAAAAATCTGAATGCTACAGGCTATCGTAAAATTAATATTATCAATTGCTTACACGTATGTTTGTTAAGATAACATACGATGTAACAAAATATAACAATTTGAAACAAATTTTGTCGCAATTGAAACATTAATAAAGGTGATATTAAGGAATTGGTTTTAAATCCATTATTTCATAATTGTTGGCCAGAGCAAGAGTGCATATGAAAATGCCTATTGCGCAAGCGAGAGCGCATGTGGAAATTTGATTTGCCTTTCGGCCGCTGTGGTGCTTTACATAAACAATCAACAGCCGCAGTCCAGTGTTGCCAGACTATCGCAAGCACGATGAAAGCAAAATCGATTTCAAGCGATACATTTAAATCCTATTATAATGAAAATACTTTTCTTATAAGACATGCACAGGGTTTCCTACTGTCGCGCGCGCTCGACTCATCGGATTGTTTTGAGTTTGGAAAGAGATAATATGCACAGGTTTCAAAATCTGGTGAATAGGGGTGATAGGAAAAATTTCGTAGCATAATTCACACAATTTCATCATGGCGTCAACACTCTTCTAAGCGGAAGCATTATCCTGGTGAAAAAGAACCTTTTGAGCCAAGTGCAGTTTTTTAGACCCTTTACTTTAAAAAAGTATTTAGGGTCTATTAAGTTTGTCAAAAAAAAATGTGCGTAACAGGTCGAAGGAAGTCCGGCAGACCCCATAAAGTATATATATTCTTGATCAGCATCACCAGCCGAGTCGATATAGCCATGTCCGTCTGTCCGTCTGTCCTGCTGTCCGTCTGTCGTGATGTATGAGCGCCTAGATCTCAGAGACTATGAGAGCTAGGGTCACCAAATTTGGTGACAATACTCCTGTGACCCCCGAAAAGGTCAAGTTTGTTTTAGAATTTTGCCACGCCCCCTCCCGCCCCCAAAAATCGGAAAAACCCTAATAACTCGAGTAATTTAAAAGATACAAGTTCCAAAATTGGCATACATAAAATTTACTTTCCTTTCGATGCGTACTAAAAATTTCATCAAAATCGGACAATAAACACCGGAGATTTGAAGCAAACAAATTATCGAATGTACAATGGCAGGAAATGTGCAGATATGTTAAGATTAACATTTGTATGTTATTTTTATTCAGTTCTGAATTGAATAGTCTCAAAAGGTTACAAAAGTATTCTCCAGTAATATTTCTGCCAGATAATCTACATGAGTTTCGTCTCGGGCATCCAAGAAAACCGTTGCCATCACAATGCTGGTCAAGAAACCAGTCATTGCCTTTTTCGGTGCCGTTTCTCCGGTTGAAAGCCATTGCTTTGACTGTTCCTTGCTCACTGGTGTATGGTGACTAATCCAAGTTTCGTCTACAATCACAAAAAGACAAAAAAGTTTCTAATTTGCATTAAACAATGCCAAACTCTTTTTCGTAATAGCCAACCGGTTTCGTTTGTTTTCTACTAAGACCAATCGCGGCACTCACCTTATCGAAGCTTACTCATATTTAGATATTTATAACAGTGGTCGGCACCAACACAGTCATATGTTTCATTGCGCTAGTGTGCGAATTAACAGAATGATAACAGACGTCAAGCATGTGCCGTTTCTTGACTTAGTGAAATGTTTTTACAATGTCGTCCACATTTATATCGCCTTTATATTTTGTATTTGCATTAAGTCGGCTATATTTTAGTCAAAATTTGTATAAAACGAATACTTTTTTGAAAACTTCATCAAGCATTAATTTTTCGGTGTATATACTAATGTATAATTCGTCAAAATTGCGCAGCGTTGCATCACAATGGCTGATAAGCAGCTGATTCATTTTGATTCGCCACAACAGTGGCATTTCAGCGTAACAGCGTCATAACAGCGCCACGACAGCGACAGAAACACGTTGTAGCAGCGGCGACACACGAAAGTTTCTACTGTATGTGTGCAGGCAGCGCTGCGGCAGAGAAAATCCTTATACGCGGTGTGCCGACAACTGGCTTATAATGTACGTGTGAAGGCAGCACTGCGGCAGAGAAATTCCCCATACGCCGTGCAAGTTGTGTGTTGACCACTGATCCCTGCGGACGGCATTCCGCGCTAGTGACGAAAGCAGACCCCAAAAACTCACACGTAGTGAAGTTTGCTGGGCTGCAGGCCACTAGCTATTCATATATACACGCAATATTGGATATAGAGATCGGCTGGACCGATCACAATGTGTTATATATCATTCGAAAGGTAATTCCTGTGGTTTTAATATGACATACTACTACTTTCGATCAATCAGATATTTTTCGATACCTAGCCATTTACATATATTTGTTAAACTTTGCACGTTTGAATGTGGAGCTTCGGTTTGGGGCATAAAGAACCAATTTTTAGAAGCAGATAGTATAGAATTGAATACGCGTCGAACGGTACTTCATTCACTCAAGTCGGACTATCCATTCCTAAGATATTGGAATTTTAAAATTTTGATGACGTTATCGAGCTGGGATGGAAATCTTGTGTGTTGGCTGGTCTGGACCAATCTTTGAGATATCGGAATACATTTTCTTGAGCGTGTTTTCTGTTTTTAAATTTGCAAAAAATTTGTATTTTTGATTATTTAATCTTAAGCGTTTAGACATTGCGCAGATTTTGACATATAACACTTGTCAGGCAAAATTCGGGTTGATAAATTATAGCGTTCTCAGTTTGGTGCCGTAAAAAATATCTGTCGCGGTATCAGCTGTTAGATTGGAGCTGGTGGGGCCGATAGTGCCTAATGTGAACAAAATGTAATGTTAAATGATGTCAATGTCAACTACGGATCGATTGGTACCTCAATAATCCAAATCCTATAACTCGTTTAAAAGTTATTATAATATTAAGTCGTATGTTACATTATCAAAATTTTATGTAAATTTTAGTGTGCTTGCATATTTATGTAATTAATAAGAAAACGGCGCCTACGATTTTGGTCTATTTTGAATATATTATAGCTATTGAAATTATGCAACTTTTGGTATATAGGTCATATCTGGGATAATTCGTTTTGGCAAGATATTACATTTTTAATCTACACATATTTTCCTTTGTGAGTTTTAAGAAAAACAGCAACGGTGAGACATGTAAGAACTATCACGGCCTTGTCAACATAATTGCAATTCAGAGCACACCACAAAGTAGCGTCGTTGGCTCAGTGGGTAAAGTGTATGACTCTCACGCGCTGCAACTTAGCTGGGACTTGACAAATAGCTCTTTGGATTTTCCTTAATGTCAGAACAGCAGCGACGAGAGCAGAATATAATGACAATTACAGCTCTTTAAACAAAGTTTCAATTTAGCAAGCGCCTCACGGTATGCTCGTTGGCTTAGTGGTTGATGTGTTAGACTTACGTGTGGGGGGTCGCGGGTTCGAGCCCCAGGATATTCTGTTGAGCGATTTTTTTAAATTTTCACCATTTGAATTTGAATTTGTTTATTTTTAAATTTGATTGGAAACTATTTTTGTAAATATTTGAATAGCAGTTCTTTAAATATTAAGTCTAATGCGCTCTACGCATAATGAGATGAAAAATGTTGTATTCTTGCAATTTTATGCAATTAAATAAAAATGACGCCTATGCATTTTTATCAAATTTTAATATATGTTTTACATCAATTGAAATTCAATATATTACAGACATTGAAATTCTTCAAATGTTTGAACATATATAACCTTTTGTCGGGGATAATTAATTTTTGCAAACTGTCAATGACAGTTTAATGATTTGGAGCTCCGAATTTAAGAAGGATTAAAATTAGCCAACTGACTAAAAATTGGAATTCCAAAAACTTCTGTATCCCCCCAAAAAAAACCTCTACACGAGGTAAAAGTCTAGTGACGAAAGCATATTCACGCCCCAAAATTACTGATATCAAATTTTGTGACGAGCAATATTCATTTTAATATATAAACTATTCTAATATAAAACCAGTCGGAAAGGCTACAGTCGAAGTCGACTATGAGAGACCCTTTACTTATTCTTCAAAATGGAAATAAGAGTAACACTAAAAGTACTCCATAACGCGTTGTAACGTCAATATGCTCTTCTTCTTCCTTTGGTCCGACACTGAGTAATATTGAGTTATGAATAACTTCCGAGTTTATTATCCGATCGCGATGAAATTTTTAAGATACATTAGGACCCCGATGCTTGTCCTGTGTGCCAAAATTCAAGACTCCAGCTTTAATATTTTTAGGGGATTTTAAACAATTTGCTCTCGATTTACGGTGGCGGGAGGGGGCGTCTCAAAATTTTAAGATAAACTTGATCTGCTTATCCCATAGACGAACCACCATACCAAATTTGGAGACTCTAGCTCTTATAGTCTCTGAGATCTAGGCGCTCATACAGACAGACGGACAGACGAACATGGCTATATCGACTCGGCTGGTGATACTAATCAAGAATACATATACTTTATGGGGTCTGCCGCACTTCCTTCGACCTGTTACGCACATTTTGACAAACTTAATAGACCCTTTCTTACTTTTTTTTAAAAAGTAAAGGGTCTAAAAATAGTTTGGCATTTGGAACTGCGCAGAAAGGTTTTTCAAGTACACAAATGCTGTACCTTTTTGCGCAATGTGCGACATGCCAAACCTTTTTTTTATATTAGAATAGTTCATATTTTAAAATGAATATTGTTCGTCACTAAATTTGATGTCAGTAATTTTGGGGCGTGAATATGCTTTCGTCACTAGACTTTTACCTCGTGTAGAGGTTTTTTTTGGGGTACATAAATACTCGTATCGCACAGCAAGCGGCGCATTGTTCTCCGCTCTCGCTTAGCTGTGCACTCTACGAGCTCTGGCAGCCGACTATTCGGCCTCGTCAACTATTTCTGAAAAAGCGAGTATAACTATCGAGTGTCTCTGTCCTATTTTTCGGAATTTCGGAGGTGTCCGTGTCGCTGGCACTTTCAGCTGTACAATGGCAATGCATGAAATGGGTTCTCTATAGGTTATTTGTCTATTGAAAAAACGTAGATCGCATTATGACAAGTATCCTTAGCAAAGATATCATGGAGACAAAATGTACCGTTACAGGAAACAAAAATTTTAATTTTACCTTATTTGCGTAAAAATTTTAAACATCTTTATTTGTGTATACTTAAGTAACGTGTGTATGAAATCTGTATATTAAATGAATATATGTAATGAACGCATTTAATTCTTAAGAATTATGTTATATTTTGTATTCAAAATTGTTGATCATAAAATTCCAACATAAATCGGCCAGCAATGAGTCAAGCGTTTTACCACCGTACCAATGCTATAGGGGAGCAACAAACTGGTAAAAAAAATTCCCCGTGCTCATCTGACTCTGTCGAACTTTTTATTTATCTATTTATTTATTTATTTATTGTCAGACATAAAAGGCAGTCGACACAACAATGTAAATATAAATTAAAGATAAAATTAATATTTAACAATTTTAGCTTAAAATTAAAAAATTTGAAAGTACTTTAATATGAATATAATTAATTTAATTTAATTTAATTTTGGGGGTATATAAAAAGACAAACTTGTTCCAAAATTTATTGCTAGGATTAGGAAAAACCCAATCAAATTAAAAAATTAGAAAGGTTAGTTGGTTAAGTGTATTAGTACAGAGGCCATAATAGCGTGGATAGAGCACTCAGAACTGATTATACTATATAAGCTATTATAATCAGCACACAAGACACGACATAGTTCATGCATTGTCCATTTAGTAGTACAATGCTGTAAAACCAAAGGCGTAAAGTTGCGAGTTATTCTTGGAGGTACGTTCAAGGATATTCCATTTGATAGTTTAGCTGAGTCAATTTGACCCAAAAGTAATATATGGATAAAAATAGCTCCAAGCATAATTCTACGGTTATTAGGAGAGGGAAGATTGAGTAATAGTAATCTACTAGATTTCGACAGCAATTGAATTTCAGAGTTCCAAGCCAAGCTTCGAAGAGCAAATATTAAAATTTTATTTTTATTAATTTATTAAATTTCAGCCCATGATCGAGCATTATCCCTTGGTTATTATTTAAATTGCGGTATCATTCAAACATTCAAGAGTAATGCCATTAAGCGAATACGGAATGACATAGATTTACACTTTGAACTATTAAGATTAAATAAGTTAGCCTCACACAATAGAGCAAAACTATCTAAGTCAGCTTGCAAAAGGCTAGAAGAACGATCGTCGCTAAACGATAAATAGAGCTTGACATCATCGGCATACATGAAAGCATAGCAATGGGATAAGACCGACGAAAGATCATTACTAAACAACGTTAGAAGTAATGGACCGAGGTGACTACCTTGCGGTACACCAGTGGTAACATTAATAGCATTTGAAGTATAGTTTTTTTTTAATATAACACTTTGTTTTCTATTACTTAAGTAATAAGAGATTCAAAGTTAAAGATTATTCGGGAAACCGGAAAGATCAAGCTTGTGAAGTAATAGTGAGTGATTTACAGAGTCAAAGGCTCTACTGAAATCTGTGTAAATAACGACAGCTTGCATCTTTTTCTTAAACCTTTTAATCACAAACGAAGTGAGCTCCAGTAGGTTAGGGGTAGTGGATCTATATTTCACAAACCCGTGCTGCGTTGGTGAAATAATAGAACAACATTAATATTGGAGATGAGAAGTTATTATCTTCTCGAAAAACTTAGGAATGGCAGACAACTTGGAAATATCCCTATAATTCTGAGCATCAGACCTAGTGACTTTTTTATGAAGAAGGATAATGTATGACTCTTTCCATAATTCAGGGAAAGATTAGGAATTTACGGATAGTGAAAAAATTTTAAGTAGTGGTTTACTTAAAGATTCCGCACTATACTTGAGTACGGAACCAGTTACACCATCAGAATCTGGCGAGTGTACTGGCTCAACCAGTTTAAGATCGGACAAAATCGAGCTTTCGGTGAATACGGGGCTATAGATACAATTAGAAGTGAAAGTACTCATAGAGTATGTGGTTTGGAAACAGTCGGTAAACAAATCAGGACTAATCAGTATTTGGTTGAACATTGTTGAAGATAACAAACGACGGTATGGTTACAGATTTGGGTTTAAAGTTGACAAATCTTTAGAACTGCTTAGGATCCTTAGATCATTCCAACTTACAACGCTGCAAATAGTTATTATGACAATATGACAATACAGTGATTACGATTAGAATTCCACTTGTGTATTTTAGGATTTCGAGGAGTCAAAATCTGCTCAGAGGCAAGACCTAAATCTACGGCCAGCAAAACACCCCCACCCCAGTATTTGTATATAGAAACTTTAACACAAATTAGTTCAATATCGGGAGGAGTCGAAATCTGTTCGGAGGCAATACCCGAATCTATCTTCATATATCACATCTTCACATAGAATATTTGGAAGAAAGAATAGAGAAGTCGGATATAGCAGGGTCAAGTCACGTCTCAGTAAAACAAATTACATCGAAGTCGAAAGATTGACAATTAAAGAATATATTTGCTAATTTACTTTTAAGGCCACGTACATTTTGATAGGCTATAGATAGAGAGAAAATTAGTTTTTTAAACTTATGAGGAACCATTACAAGAGATCGGAATCCCATCTTTTTTTCGATTAGAATTCCACTTGTATATTTTGGGATTTCTAGGAGTCAAAATCTGCTCAGAGGCAAGACCTAAATCTACGGCCAGCAAAACACCCCCACCCCAGTATTTGTATATAGAAACTTTAACACAAATTAGTTATTTATCGGGAGGGGTCGAAATCTGTTCGGAGGCAAGACCCGAATCTATCTTCATATATCACATCTTCATATAGAATATTTGGAAGAAAGAATAGATAAGTCAGATATAGCAAGCTCGAGCTAGGTCTGAGTAAAACAAATTACGTCGAAGTCGAAAGATCTACTATTAAGGAATAGATTTGCTAATTTACTATTAAGGCCACGTACATTTTGATAGGCTATAAATAGAAAAATGAGTTTTTTGAGCCTCTTTAGGCCTTGGCTACGCATTAAGCGATTGAGCGACGCTCTCTTGAGCGACGTAATATATTAAAACTTATGAATCCCCATTGGAGTGGCCACGCAGCCGCTGAGCGTCGTCGCTCAGTACGAGAATCGGTTTTAATTTGTAATGCATCACTGAGCGACGAGTTGCATACAATGCAAAAAATCTGCGCAGAATCTTTGATTTCGGCTGTTCAAAGCCTTAACAGCAAGTCAAATGACTCGATTGACATGCGTAAATATTGCCAAAATCGATCTGGGTAACTTCGAATGTTTTTATATGTACAAGTAATGAAACTTGCCATATTCAGGGGTGCCACAGAAATCTCTAGAGATTTTGACTCGAGCTGGTTTGTAATTCTCTCAAACGAAACCGTAGGTGACACAGAACTTTGGGAGATTTCATTTCTCGGAGTATTTAGTCGGACAGCGTTGCTACTGTTTGCAATCAAAATGTTCTAAAATGTATTTCCTATTTTAATTCTTGTTTCAAAGTCGATCCTAGAGCATAAGCGATATATTTTATAAGCCGGAAAATATATATTTTTTTTTTTAAATTAAAATATTTTTCCCGCAAAAAATTTTAATTTGCATAACAACCCTGTGTTCTTGTCACTTTTTCAATTGCTTGTGAATGTCAATTGTATTTGCTTACATTTGTAAAGCGTTGAAGCTTTAAAGGCAAATTTAAAAATGTCTCTCGCAAGATTGCTGGGCATTGAACATTTCAGCTCATTGATTAGCTCAATCCATGCCGCTGCTACTCTGTATACTCTGTATAAATTCACACATATCAGAAGCACTGTATAGTTGTCACTTAATGAAACAAAGATGTGCTGCAGTAATTTTATTTAATCTACACTAAACTGTCCACTCAATAGAGGCTGAACTATGTCAACTTAAATTTAAATATTGTTATGTTCATTAGACATAATAAAGCGCAATTACAATTACATTTTAAATACTCCGAATCATATTAAATTAATTCCAAAACTAGGTGGCATCTCTCTTGTTCGGGACGGTTTTGCACGTCAAAAACGAATTGCATATTGTACTAGAGATTTTCGAGAGATTTCGAATAGTTACACAAAAATGTTGTTAAGTAATGTATAATTTTGAAATGTGTTTATACAGATATTTCAGAAATTTAGTAACCTTTCTAAAACAGTAACAGTTATGGTGCATAGCAAGTTTTATATTACTGAAATTGAGCAAATCTCTTGCCAAAGTATTATAGATTTTAAAACCAGCTCGAACAGTGGTCTGTGTCACCTAAAATCAGATTGAGTTGATTTTTGGTTGTCTTTCGGTTGGTTTGGAATTCTGTGGCACCCCTGATTCATCTCTTGTTCGGTTTATGGGATGAACACGAAGGATACGCTTTCGCAATATTTTTAATTGCCCGTGTTTGCTAATACAGCTTTCGGAAAGACAGCGTAGAATTTCTTTAAAATAAGTCGTAATTACAACTAAACTACTTGAGCGATGTCGCTAAGTGCTTGGCCACCTAACTCAAAGCGATCGCTCATTAACGTCGCTTAAGAGAGCGTCGTTCAGCCGCTCAGCCGCTCAGTCGTTCATCGCTCAATGCGTGGCCGAAGCTTTAGATGTTGAGACAGATACTTGAGCTACACAGGAACCATCACCAGAGATCGGCATCCGATCTCTCTTTCGATAAGAATTCCCCTTGTATTCGGCAACAAATATATATTCGGGCCAAAATCGTTTTTGACAAATCGTGTCAAAAACTTTTTCCGACCAAAAACTTGTAAAACAAAAAATTTTCCTCGCATAATTAAAATGTAACTTTTCCACCAAAATGTCAGACTCTGGTATTTTATTTTGGATATAAACCTTAACATCATACGCAGCCTGATCATTGGCAAGCCTAGAAACAAAATCTTGTCTCTTAGGTTTAAGTGGTGGGATAACCTGGAGGGGCTTATGCATACGAGGAGGCACGGCAGTCAAAGTATTGGCTTCTCTAACAACCGGCGTGGCATTCACACTCCCAGTATTATTAGTAGACGACACGGACCCTATCGGAACTTCTGGTGAGCAAACTCTCATTGCAGCGTTCGTAGTAGAGGTAGCGAGAGTGGCCAACTGCTGACTAACAACGGGAAATGGTGGCAGAGCCTGGTCAATAGGCGTGATATTAAGGGAATTACACATCTGTCGGGTATTAGAGCCAGTCTTTTTCCGCTTAGGAGGATCATTCAACAAAGATGTATTATTAAATAAATTCTACATGTCAAGGAAATCAACATTGGTTCATTAACCTGCACCGACAACCCAGCGCACTTAAGATGAAATGTTCGGACTCAGAAAAAGCTAGCAATAAACTCCTGTCTATTATCGGTTACTTGGCACTTATTGAAATAACAGACCATGTTGGCGCAGTTCAGCGCAATTTTCATTCTTTCATATTTTTTTTTGTAGTTATTTAAGTTAGTTGTTGTCGAATTTTGAAGTCTAGTGTAAGTTAGGTTTAGGACGGAGCGAGAGCATAATAAAGTACTCATTTGATTATTGCTCAGAGAGCGAAATCGCCTCGCTCCGCCACCTTAGCTTAGTGTAGGCTTAGAATATTTGTAAGAGTTCAGTTGTCGAATTAATTACAAACCAAACGCACGAAGTCATCCGCATTTTTTTCGATTTATTAAAACGCCACCACAATCTTTCTTTTCATAAAAACTCTTATGAATTTTCATGGCGCCCCCGGGTGGACTGTTTTAATAAAGTTTAAAGTTATAATTATTTACAAACAGTGCTGTTAAGAACTAGCAAGTGCAATTAATTGTGTGTGGCTCGCGACGCGATTTGCATTCCAGTGTGAAACCAACAAATAATCGCGCCGGTTGTAACAAACATACTGTTGCTGCACAATATCAGCTGCTGCTCTCGCTGTGCCCTTCATCTGCATCATCGTTGGACTATGCCAAGGAAAGTAGCGTCGGAAGTCAAGAAACCGGAACAGCAGGTACTGTGCTAAAAATTGAAAGCCCAACAAACAGTTTGGCATTGGTTGTGCTAATAAAGCCGACGCTTTCAATTCTTGGCACATATGTAAAGTAGTTGAGATTTGCATGCACTAGTTATTTACCACTTTGGAGTGAAGTAAATAAGTATATATATATATATGTGCGATTTAGTGCTCTGAGCGACTGTTAAATTGTTAGCATTATTAATTGCTACTCAATTTCATTTCGCTCAGTCGTTGTCGTTCCCCTCCCTCCTTGCCGTACAATCGCTCACAATCACTGTGAATTCGGCGATTGCTTGTTATCAAGCGCTTGTATATAAGTGCAGTAAGCACATACATACACATTCACACGTAGATAACAAGCCAGCTGCAGTCCGCTATTTTCGTTTTGCTTTGTGCTTAGCGGCTGTGCATTGTTATTGTACGCACTTGCGTTGGCGCGCTTCGGTCAAGTGAGGTTCGCTACCCTACACATTGCTGGTCAGGCATATTGCTTTTCTCAAGTCGTTTGCCAACTTGAGTTTATTTCGTGTAAAATTGAATCGCAAACACTTTAATAATATTTTAATTCGATATTTATTTAAAATAATTGAAATTAATTAATTGATAAAAATTTATTAATTAATATTGATTATTATTAATTATAATTTCATATTTTGTTAATTAAATAAAGGATCGAATTTTAAATTAAAATGGCGACTAAAGAAAGTTTTGACGATTCAAAAAAGAAACGAAATATGTGCGTTAAAAGCATCTTGCGCTTATATGACCAGCTAAATAAAGGTAAATTAAACCTAGAATCTACAGAATTGGAGTGTAGATTAGAAATGTTGGCCTCACATATAGAGAATGCGTTAAAGTATCAGACTCGAGTAGAATCCTTTGATCCCGAAGATGAATATCGCAGTGAGCTAGAAGAGCTCTGCATAACGACGAAAGCTAAATTAAAGTCCGTTATTAAGAATTTAAGTCCTGCTACGCAGGCAGCTCTTCCCGTCGCAGCTCCGCACACACGTCTTCCGCATCTGGCGCTTCCCAAGTTTAGTGGAAAATACTCCGAGTTTAAGAATTTTATTAGCCTGTTCGAAACACTTGTTCATAACGATGTCACAATTCCGATTATCGAGAAGTTTAATCATTTGTTGTCATGTCTCTCTGGTGAAGCCCTCGGAACGGTGAGAGCGTTCCAAGTCACTGAGGACAATTATTCTAAAGCGTTGGAAAGCCTGAAGAAAGTTTATGACAATGAGTGTCTGATATTCAATGAGAATATCGCAGCTCTCTTCAGCATGCCGAAGTTGACACAACCTTCGGCTCCAGCTTTACGAACAATGATTGACACTGTCTCTGCTATCTATGGCTCACTTCTTTCAATCGGTGATGATAAGAAAATTTCCAACGCAATTCTTATCCACTTAGTTATGAACAAAGTTGACCCAATGACCAGACGAAAATGGGAGGACCAACTCGATTATTCATCTATTCCATTGTGGACTGATTGTGAAACAGCCTTAAACCGCAGATATCAACATCTGTCTGCTGAGGATTCAGTAAGAATCGTGTCCGATGGCTCTAAGTCAGAGTCTAAGGCTGTTTCCAAAAATAATCGAAGTTCATTTTCGTGTTCTGTGGCCAGTGTTAGAAACGACCAGGTGTCCCCAAAATGTGTATATTGTAGTTCCGATGGCCATTCAATATTAAATTGTTCTGCATACGCTGCACAATCAGTGCAACAGCGGTTTGAGTTTGCTAAGGCGGCTCCTTTATGCATCAATTGCCTTCGGAAGGGACACACTGTTGCCAGATGTAAGGCAAACAAGTGCAGAGTATGCAGTCGTTCTCATAATACGCTACTGCATAGATACTCTGCAGTTTCTAACACTCGAGCGTTACCACCACCCCTTGACTCCGCACAGGATCAACCATCCACCTCACATGCGATGCATGCGAATGTGTCGGATAATGTTATCCTGGCTACAGCAGTCGTGAACGTTAAAACGAAAAGTGGCGAGTTCGTTTTGGCCAGAGCTCTGCTCGATTCTGGATCACAAATTAATTTTGTAACAGACGAGCTAGCTCAACGATTGCAGCTGCGTAGAGAAGAGGCTAGTATCAGCTTACTTGGAATTGCTCAGTGCAATACACAAGTTCGAAAAAAGATACATACAATGGTGAAGTCGCGAGTCAATTGTAGCGAGTTCTCGTTAGATCTGTGGATTTTAAAAACCATTTCCGGCTACCAACCTGACCACACGGTCAATGTTAGTGGTTGGAAAATCCCGGAGAACCTGCAATTGGCTGACCCATATTTTCACAAGCCACAGAAGATCGACATGCTCATCGGAGCTGAGACGTTCTTTGAACTTCTTTCTGTCGGTCAAATTAAACAAGGTCCGAATTGTCCGATTCTGCAAAAAACTCTTCTTGGTTGGATTGTCTCTGGACGCTTTACGTCGACAAATCCCAATAAGTCTCAGGTTGTCAATCTGAGCTGCCAAGAAGACTCTTGTAAATCAATAGACAACACTTTGCAGAAATTTTGGTCATTGGAAGAGTTGCCTTCAAATAAAAAGGTACGAACAGTTGAACAGCAGTTATGTGAGAGCCACTTTCTAGATAATTTGAAAATATTGCCGTCAGGTCGATTTGAAGTAAGACTGCCATTTAAATCGGATCCCAATCAGCTTGGAAACTCTTACGACGTTGCTAAGCGGCGGTTTCTGTCGCTTGAAAGACGCTTATGTCGAGATCTCGAACTTAAGCGTATGTACTTGGAATTTATGAACGAATATGTTTCACTTGGTCACATGTCTCAATTAGACGACCAGATTCCAAGTACTCCTCACTATTTCATTCCGCATCAGTGTGTTCTAAGACCACAGAGCACGTCGACGAAGTTACGCGTTGTGTTTGACGCATCTTGTCGAACTTCGTCGCAAATTGCGTTGAATGATCTTCTTATGGTTGGACCGACCATTCAAGAAGAGCTATATTCGACTCTGCTGCGATTTAGATTGCACAAATATGCATTGACAGCTGACGTCAAGAAGATGTACAGGCAAGTCATGGTGCACGAAGCAGATCGAAATTTTCAGCTCGTAGTGTGGAGAAAGAACCCATCTGACTCTTTGAGGTCCTTCAGGTTGAACACCGTAACTTACGGCACTGCGCCTGCCCCATTTTTGGCAATACGGTGTTTAACAAAGCTGAGTGAGATGTTCGAATCGTCACACCCAAAAGCTGCTGAAGTTATCAGGCACGACTTTTACGTCGACGATTTATTAACTGGTGCTGCATGCGTAGAGAACCTTCAGACGATTAAGTCGGATGTGTCGCAAATACTACTTGGCGCAGGCTTCGAACTGACCAAGTGGTTTTCCAATTTGCCAGAGTTCTCCGCCACAAATGCCGCCAAGCCGATAGCGATATCAAAGTCAGACACAACTAAGACACTTGGCGTGTTATGGTTGCCAAATGAAGACGTCTTTCAATTTAAGATAGACGATTCGTTCTCTCGGTGACGTCGCGGTTATTTGATCCGCTAGGGCTGTTAAGCCCTCTAATAATTAAAGCAAAGATACTGCTTCAAGAGCTTTGGCTTCAAAAGCTAGACTGGGATGAATCCATTCCTCTAAGCTTGGACACATCGTGGCAGCAGCTAAAATCAACTTTGATTCAGTTGCAAATAATCAAGATACCACGATACGTGCACACTGAGCCAACTTCACCGATCGAGATACATGGTTTCGCCGACGCATCAATGAGAGCGTTTGGCGCATGCGTATACATACGCAGTCATACTGCAGAAGGTTATCGGATATCCTTATTAACCGCGAAGTCCAAAGTAGCCCCCCTCAAGACTAAGACTCTACCTAGACTTGAGCTGTGTGCGGCTCACCTTCTCGCAGATCTCTGTCACCGAATCAGAAATCTCATAAGATTACCAATTGAACGGACTGTCCTTTGGTCTGATTCGGAAGTCACGCTACATTGGATTCGGACGCATCCTTCGTCCTTGGCAACTTTTGTGTCAAATCGTGTAGCTGAGATCCAAGAGTGGACAGAGAATGCTGAGTGGCGCCATGTACCTACAAAGCAGAACCCAGCAGATATGGTTTCGAGAGGCTGCAATGTTGACGACTTGCTCGCGTCGATTTGGTTTGAAGGGCCTTCATTTTTGAAGGAACCAAAAGAATTCTGGCCGGTTAACCAGCATCTGGTAACAGATGAGATGCGTACGTGGGAGGTGCGTAAAACAGCTGTTGGACTGGCAGCAATGGTAGACCGACCAGATCTTGTCGACGCGATCAATAGTTATTCATCGCATGCTAGACTGCTGAGAGTGTTCGCTTATGTGTTCCGTTTCATTAAGAAATGCAAGCATAAAGACATTCATTTTGAAAAAATCCCTACGGCACTTGAAAGAAATGAAGCTTTCGAGAAAATAGTTGAAGTCATCCAACAAGTTGAGTTCAAAGATGACTTAAGTAGGGTTCGAAAAGGCACGCGTGTGGGTCACAGCCTGCAGCGTCTCAATCCGTTTATACAGGAGTATACCGGATCTTGGTGCTCTTTCTCGATATTGCGAGTAGGGGGACGACTTGCGAATGCTCCTCTTTCATATGATGCTAAGTTTCCGATGCTCCTTACAAAAAGCTCGCAATTTGCTAGAAGCTATATAAGATACTTGCATTTAACAAATTGTCATGCTGGCCCAAGAGCGCTCGTGAGTATTCTTCGTGAGCGACTTTGGATAGTTAACGCTCAAGAGGTCTGTCGTCAGACAGTGAGATCATGTATCCGTTTCTTTAAATGCAAACCTCGTCTGCTCACCCAAATTATGGGAAATAATCGACTCCGAGCGCTCCGCCCATTTTCCATCTGCGGCGTTGATTTTTGTGGCCCAATTAGCACGACTTATCGAATGCGTGGAAAGCCCACATATAAGTCGTATATCGCATTGTTTGTTAGCTTCGCCTCCAAAGCGGTTCATTTAGAATTAGTATCGGATCTCTCGACTAATACCTTTCTTATGGCTTTTCAAAGGTTCGTCGGCCGTCGAGGGATACCCCAGACAGTGCACTGCGACAACGCAACAAACTTCGTAGGAGCGAGTCGGCTACTGCAGGAGCTGCGAGCGAAAATAGAGGGCGAGGCGGACGCAATTCGCGAATTCGCATCAAAAAGCGGATGCGAATTTGCGTTCATACCGCCCAGGGCTCCGCACTTCGGGGGACTGTGGGAGGCAGGTGTGAAGTGTGCAAAGCACCTACTCCTACGGACGGTCGGCAACCTGCTGCTGACGGCAGAAGAGCTGCAGACGACGCTGGTAGCAGTGGAGGCCGTGCTCAACTCGCGGCCAATAGGAGCGATAAGCGAGGACCCCAGCGACGGCGAGGCACTCACGCCAGGCCACCTGCTCGTGGGAGGGCCATTGAGCGCAATGCCGGCAAGGGGAGAGGAGCAGCAGGAACTGACCTGCTTAGGTCGATGGCGAGCTGTCTCGTTGCTCAAGCGTCAGTTCTGGCGGCGATGGTTGAGGGAGTATATCCTGGGGCTCCAGGCACGAGCCAAGTGGCACCAGCGCGAGCCAGACGTCGCCGTTGGAGAGCTGGTGGTCGTCGCCGAGGACAACCTGCCGCCTCAGAAGTGGCTGATCGGCAGGGTGACAGCGGTGCACGCGGGACAGGACGGGGTCGTTCGAGTCGTCGACCTTAGGACGGCCAATGGAGGGGTGTTCAAGCGGGCCATCCACAAGCTGGCTCGGTTGCCGGTTTCATGAAGCCCACACCGCTTCATGGGGGCCGGTGTTGGCGCAGTTCAGCGCAATTTTCATTCTTTCATATTTTTTTTTGTAGTTATTTAAGTTAGTTGTTGTCGAATTTTGAAGTCTAGTGTAAGTTAGGTTTAGGACGGAGCGAGAGCATAATAAAGTACTCATTTGATTATTGCTCAGAGAGCGAATTCGCCTCGCTCCGCCACCTTAGCTTAGTGTAGGCTTAGAATATTTGTAAGAGTTCAGTTGTCGAATTAATTACAAACCAAACGCACGAAGTCATCCGCATTTTTTTCGATTTATTAAAACGCCACCACAATCTTTCTTTTCATAAAAACTCTTATGAATTTTCAGACCATATCAGCAGACATATTGTTAGAGTAAAATTAAGTCGGTACGGACTGACAATGGTAATAATAATCGGTAAATAGCAAATCAGCAAAAACAGAACTGCAAAAACACAAACAACAATAGCAACAAGCAGATCAGAAGAGCGGGCGCGACAGTAGGATACCCTGTGCAGGTCTTCAAAGAAGAGTATTTTCATTATAATGGGATTTAAATATATCGCTTGATGTCGATTTTGCTTGCATCGAGAGTAGGTAGCTTACGATGGTCTTGCCACACTGGACTGCGGCTGTTGATTGTTTATGTTTAGTTCGTTATATCGTCGCCGCGGAGCAGCGACTGCGCTGCGACGCATCTGCTGCGCTGCAAAAATTTGTTTCTTGAATAACTTCTGAGTTCAATATCCGATCGTACTGAAATTTGTTGCACACATTGAGAGTAGGATACTTATCAAGTCTCTAGCTATAAAGCTGCTCTTGTTATCAGCTTTTCCGAGCTATGGGCGAAGGGGGCGTGGCATCGCGATGAAATGTTCAGGACACACTAAACCCAAGCTTTTTATCATGTGTGCCAAATCTCAAGTCTCTAGCTTAGACATTGCTTATGTTATGGTGATTTTTCTAATTTTAAAACCAACGGGACTCGATATCGAAAATTGAAAATAAACTTGATCTGCGTATGGTATTCAGGAACCTACATTCCAAATTTGAAGTCTCTAGCTCTTATAGTTGCTGAGATCCACGCGTTCTTACAGACGGACAGACGGACGGACGGACGGACAGACAGACACACGGACGGACATGTGTAAATCGACTCGGCTATTGATACTGATCAAGAATATATATACTTTATAGGGTCGGAGATGCTTCCTTCTGCCTGTTACATACATTCACACAAATTCATTATAGCCTTTTTGCCTATATTTAATGGGCACAGGCTATACAAATCACCATAACATAAGCAATGTCTAAACTAGAGACTTGAGGTTTGGCACACATGATAAAAAGCTTGGGTTTAATGTGTCCTGAAAATTTCATCGCGATGCCACGCCACCTTCGCCCATAACTCGGAAAAGCTAATAACAAGAGCAGTTTTATTGCTAGAGACTTGAGATTTGGCACTGTTGATGCCGAAATTGTTTATTATTTTAGTACTATAATTATGAAATACTTTATTTAGAACTAATTACTTAATATCTCTTTTATTTATGGGCCAATCGTTGTGAAACAAACAGCAAATTGTTATATTGTGTTAGACTTTTGAGTTAAGCTGTGTTATCCTTACAAACATGTGTGTAAGTAATCGCTAATAATATTTTTTTCTTTTTTTTACCGATACAACACATAGCGCAAAAGTGACTGACAGCGCAACTCGCGCTCTCGGCGCTCTCGCTTACGCAAATGGGATTTTTATATGCTCTCCCGCTCTGGCCAACAATTATGAAATAATTAATTTTAACAAAGTCCTTAATAATATTCTTTATTTGTGGGTCAATCGCTTTGAAACTTGCAGAAAATTGCTCAGCGTTTGTTATACTTCAAATATATGCTAAGTTAGACTAAAATGGGATGCTGTGATATTTTTTTCGACTTGCATGGGCGACAGAGAACGGCAAGGTTGTCACTTTTTGGGACTCTACACACACCCGTTGAACTTTGTGTGCCGGTCCCACTCAATCGCCAAGAAAGACAAAAGACTCGCACACACACAAAACCCTGCCGGTATTGCTAGCGGTTTGTACTTGGTGCAGACGCTTACACATTGTGCCTTGTTTCTATTTTGCCAGACACCGAAATATTTTTCATAGACGCGTGAGTTACCAACTCGAGCTCTTTCTCAACCCATCCAACGAAGACCAAAGAAAACATGGTGCAGTTTTTAATCAAAATGGTGCCACTTGTGGGGATACCGTAGATGTGAATGACTTGCTACCTAGTTTATCAACGTTATGTCAAAAAGCCCATAAAGATGCTGAAGAGAAAAAAGTGCTGAAATCAGAAATCAAACAAGCAGCGGGTACTGGAGAAGTAGCTGTTCAAGAAACAACGGAGCTAGTTGAAACAGTAAGGACACGCAAAAAGATTGTGAAATACTTTAAAAAAGCTTATTTGCAACACAAGTTGCAATTCTAACTAGGCAATGCTTAAGTTTACTGTTGATAATTGGGTGGCTGTAACACAATATTAAGCGAGAAAGGAGCCGAAAGGTTGATGGGTGTAAATAAATCTACATTAAAAATGTTTGTACTTTTGCTGGAAGATTTCAAAAGACTTTTTAATGAAATGCAAACTTGCAGCTCGCCTTCAATTTGTTTAGCACTGCGCCTTCAACTTCAAAAATGTTTGAGCTATGCGAACCTGGGACATTTCATCAATTTCATTACTAAAAGATATAATCAAAATAAATACAGTTAAAATATGGCAAACAGAAGACAATGGCATCGTCTGTCAGAGCTTTAATGGTCTTGCCATCTAAGCCATCATATCCAGGAGCTTTGCTTGAGGCGTTCAATTTTCTCAGAAAGCCCTAAGTCATTACCAAAATCAAGAAGCCATCCGTCTGTGCCAAAAACAGCATTTTTTTCTTAAAATAAGTTTTATCACCTAATTATAACTCTAAAGAATCAATAGAAGAATTTGAACCATATTATATAGTAAAAAGGTAGCCTTAAATAAAGATTTCGATGTAATTGGAGAGTAAAGGAAAACTGTTACCCTCTTCTGTCAAAGGTAGCATTGCATTTTTAGACCCTTTACTTTAAAAAAGTAAAACGGGTCTATTAAGTTTGTCAAAAAAAAAATGTGCGTAACAGGTCGAAGGAAGTCCGGCAGACCCCATAAAGGATATATATTCTTGATCAGCATCACCAGCCGAGTCGATATAGCCATGTCCGTCTGTCCGTCTGTCTGTATGAACACCTAGATCTCAGAGACTGTAAGAGCTAGAGTCACCAAATTTGGTATGGTGGTTCGTCTATGGGCTAAGCAGATCAAGTTTATCTTAAAATTTTGACACGCCCCCTTCCGCTTCCGTAAATCGAGAACAAAATTTTTGAAAGCCCATAAAACGAAAAATATTAAAGCTAGAGTCCTGAATTTTGGCACACAGGACGGGTCCTAACGTATCCTGAAAATTTCATCGTGATCGGATAGTTATCTCGGAAGATATTCAAAAAAATCTTAAAATCCCATATAATGGTCAATTTTAAAACTGGAGCCTTGAATTTTGGCATACAGGACAAGCATCAGGGTCCTAATGTATCCTGAAAGTTTCATCACGATCGGAAAATAAACTCGGGAGTTATTCAAAACTCAATATTACTGAGTGTCGGACCAAAGGAAGAAGAAGAGCATGTTGACGTAACAACGCGCTATGGGGTACTATCTATTAGTGTCACTCTTATTTCCGTTTAGAAGAATA
Source organism: Drosophila histrio (assembly GCA_958299025.2). Taxonomy (NCBI): domain Eukaryota; kingdom Metazoa; phylum Arthropoda; class Insecta; order Diptera; family Drosophilidae; genus Drosophila; species Drosophila histrio. The sequence continues at coordinate 5,863,711 of OY282582.1, forward strand.
AGTAAAGGGTCTCTCATAGTCGACTTCGACTGTAGCCTTTCCGACTGGTTTATTCAATACCAGCAAGAAGTGCAGCGGCTGAAAGAGTATTTTCGTAAGCAATCAATGTTATAACAGAAAAGCGGAACAGATTTACTTTTTTAAACTCGTATAACAAGCATTTAAACAAATCAGAATAAGTTTTGTTTCTTTTAATCTCACATGCTTAATTCCGTTTATGTTTTTATGTTTTTGTTTCTTTTTTTTAATGTTAATTTACTTATGATATTATGATTAATTACACTATGAGCCAGTTTGCTCATTTTAAGGAAATAACAAATTTTTCTTCAGTCTCTAGCTTAAAAGGTGTTGAATTTTTTGACCAAATTTCTGCGTCAAAGTTGCTTGGAATGTTGCAAGCTTTATGTTTTAAGAACATATCAATACCCTAAATTAGCGTTTTTTGAGTCTCTTGGGTCACTATGTCGAAAAATTTTAATCTATACCACAATTTTATCATTTTTTGCTGCGCTGCCACGTATCTGCTGCACTGCATAAATTTCTTTCTTGAATAACTTCTGAGTTCAATACCCGATCGTATTAAAATTTGTAGCACACATTGAGAGTAGGATACTTACCATGTGTGCCAAATCTCAAACGAGAAGGCATATGATAATCTGATAATTTGCGCTATCGGCCGCTGTGTGGCGCATTGTGTCACGTGGCGCCATACATCGGCCACACTCAGAACTATATTTTGCTATATAGTACAGGCTTACGTGAAATTAATATTAGCAATTGCTTACACGCATGGTTGCTAAGATAACACATGATGTAACAGAATATAACAATTTGCAACAAGTCTAATCGGGATTGACCCACAAATAAAGGAGATAAAAAGGAATTTCTTTTTTGACATTTTTTCATAGTGGTTGGCAAGAGCGAGAGTACATATATGACAATCTTCTTTGCACTATCGCTCGCCTTGTCTTTCTTTCGGGAATGTAAAATTAATATTACATTAATATTATATCTTTACACTCATTTTTGTTGAGATAACACAGCTTAAATTAACAGAATAACAACGCTAAGCAATTTGATGCCAGTTTCATAGCGATCGACCCACAAATAAAGGAGATATTACGGTATTTCTTTTATTAACATTATTTCATAGTTGTTGGCAAGAGCGACAGAGCGTATGACAATCTTCTTTGCACTATCGCTCGCCTTGTCTTTCTTTCGGAAATGTAAAATTAATATTTGCGACTGTTTACACTCATCTTCGTTGAGATAATAAAGCTTAATTGACACTACGACAAGCCTAAGAAATTTGATGCAAGTTTCATAGCGAACCACCCACAATTAAAGACGACATTAAGGAATTTCTTTTCTTGCCATTATTTCATTATAATTGGCCAGTTGTCCAATACTGTCCAACAACAGTGTAGGAGTTGTCCAGCACTGACAAACTGAATGATTACTATTATTATATTAAAATATATTTGCGATAGCTAACACGTATGGTTGACAATTCTACGTTTTCATCATAGTATTAAAATAATTAACATTTTCTGCATTAACCCAATCCCATACAAGGGCGTAGGCAGGGGGCAGAGGGGGATCATTGCCACCCCCTCCCCCCCCTACACATGGGACATTACATTATTTAGCTTCCAAAATCTGCATAAAATTGTTTTTAAAACTTGAATTTATTAAAAGAAACAATTATTAAGAGTATAATTTTTTTTTAATGACTGTATGTTAATAGCCTAGTGCTTAAAAGGAAGACAAAGAGAGAAGAGGAGGTTTTAAACCTGTGCACAGTGGTTGCGCCCATAGGTCAAAAATAAAAAAATTGATAACAACAAAAATTTACGAAAAGTAACCAAATCGTCTCTAAAATGTCCAAAGTTCTTCATGGCAAACCAGATTTTTCTGGAAATCTAACGGTACTTTCTAAAAATAGAATTGAAGTTCAGTGCACCGGTACATTTCCAAAGCGCAGCTGCGCGCATCGCGAATATTTCACATCAAACCCGAACTTTGAAGTGGTCAGTTTACTTACATATTACGTGTGCAAATTAAAAATATTTGTTATGGATTTTAAAGCTGAAAGTATTTTCTATTATTTGAGATATTATTTATTAACTTACTTGTTAAACTGTTGTTGTTATATTGATTTGAAGTGATACATGTTTTTTGCCTATATTTTGAACGTCTATTTCATGTTTAGGTAGAGTTTTAGTAATGACGCCACAAAAAGCCACGATTCATTTGTATACCAATGTGTTGGTCTGGGTTTCAGGTAATAAATGTGTAAAAATTGTTTGCAGAAATTTGCAGATGGCTTTACAATCGTAAAAATTCTAACACCGCCTTAACTTTTTCAGGGTCACTTTTGCAGTAGAAAAATGTTTTTTCGCTTGTGGATTTTTATGACAGCTATATGATACAGGGGTCCGATTCTAATCGAATTTGGCACAGCTGTGTAAAACCATGTTAAACACACATTCTGTGAATTTTGTTCAGATATTCAAAGAAACAAAAAAGTTTTTCATACTAAACGTTGATTTTGGACCGATTGTTCATATGACAACTATATGATATAGTAGTCCGATTTGAACCAAACTTGGTAAGGATGTATAAAACTGCACAAAACACACATTCTGTGAGTTTGGTTATCTTTAAAAACAAAAAAGTTTTTCATACTAAAGGTTGATTTTGAACCGATCGTTCTTATGGCAGCTATATGATATAGAAGTACGATATGGCCAATTTTTTGACTATACATTTATAATATTTTTATAGAATTTTGGTGAAAATTTCAAAACGATAAAACAACTAGAACTATTTTTGGCCGCGGCTCCATACAAGCCCAACCACTGTGCTGTGTTGGCCCCCCCAGCTGCCGACGCCCTTGATCCCATATATATAAACATTTCATTAAATTTAAAAATAAATGGTTTGGCGCGCAGTAAAATAACAGCTGTGTGTGAGAAAAAAACATGTGATGTTGCCAGACTACATGCAGAGCAATTCCACTATAATTTTCTCAAAATACTTTTATATTAAGACCTGCACAGGGTATCCTACTGTCGCGCCCGCTCGACTGGTCGGCTTGTTTTTATTCATAATGTTCGCTCATCAAATTCCAACATAAATCAGACAGCAATCAGTCCAGCTTTTTAGCACTGTACCAATGCTCTATGTGAGCAGCAAGCTGATAACTGGCAACTGTCGGACTTGCTACCCAAAATTATTTTTATGGAAATAAAGGAGATACATTTTCTTCAAAAGATTTTAGCATAACGTCAACATAAGCTCGCCAATCTTCTGACCGATGTACTCCCAAACATTTGTGAATGACTGTCATTACAGAATCCTATGCAAGCTTTTCTTTTGTAATCAATACAATACAGATTCACACTACTTGTGAATCTGTTGCAGCATTCATTGCTAGTAAGTGTACGGCTAATGTTTCAGTCACAAAATTCAATTTTAGCACGCCTAGTGAAATATCTTCTTTTAAAATAAGTGTGCCTCATGACTCTTTTTCAGTCATTTGTGACCCAAAATTCTGGCCACCGCAAATGATTGTTCGTGAGTTTAAACCGAAAAGGCGATCTGAACCTTTGCATATTTCTCTTCCAACTACTAATTGTGCCTCATCCACCAGCAATGTGCCAAAAAACTAGACCCTTTTGTAGACCTAATCCTTATTAAATACCAGAATGTCAGAGGCCTTTTATCTAAACTTAAATCCCTATTTTTGAGCATCTTTTCCTTTGAGTCTGACATTATCGCTCTATCTGAGACTTGGCTAACGCCAACAGTATCTGATTTTTGTCAAACAACTATTCCATCTATAGATATGATCGATTGATTCGTCGAGGTGGTGGCGTATTGATTGCCATTAAAGCAATTTATCAATCTGAACGTATTTCCTTCACTATTCCTACTGATGTTGAAATTGTTGCCGTTAAAGTAACGTTTCCATATCAATCAATTTATGTTACTTGCTCCTATATTCCACCATCTTCTGATTTTCAAGTTTATATGCAACATATTGCTTGTTTAAAAGAAGTCTTCCTTCAAGTGAGTGACAAGGACCTGTTTGTTGTGCTGGGCGATTTTAATTTGCCTAATATTTCATGGTCTTTCTTTAATTGCGCAAACTATCTTGTTCCTTCAAATCAGCATGATTTAATAGATTGTTTGCTTGATTTTTCATTATTTCAAATGAACTCTGTCAAGAATCACTTGAATAGAATCCTTGATCTGCTTAATGAACTTATTCTTGCAACCGACTGGTCCTTTTTAGAAAAAGCGGTGGACATTAATACTGTCCCTAACACATTCTATATGACCTTGAACACACTCCTTGATGTGAGTATCCCCAACTTTATACCGTTGTTATGTTCATCAAAGCCCCCTTGGTTTACACCAAGACTTTCTTATTTAAAAAATTTGAAATCCAAATATTTTAAAAAGTTTAAAAAGTCGGGATCAAGTTTTGACTGGTCTAAATATTATGTGACCAAGTCGAACTTCGCTCTAAAAACTCTAGTTGCTACGAGAACTATCTTGCTCGTTGCAAGAGACGGTTTACCCGTGACCCTAAACAATTTTATAAATTTGTTAACTTGAAGCGTAAATCTCCGAATTTACCTCCCTGTTTTTTTCTTGGGACTGATAAAGCCAGCGACGATTCTGCAGCTGCTGAACTTTTTGCTAAATTTTTCCAATCAACCTATTCTCCTATTTCCCGCCCTAACTCTTCTTCTTATCCTTATAACATAATATCCTCTAATAGTATATTTGCTCTCCATATTTCTTACAACACCCTTTAAAATCTACTTTCTCTCCTGGGCCTGACAACATTCCTAGTTGTGTCCTTAAGGAGTGCTGTACTTCTCTAACCGCACCGTTGCTAAAGCTTTTCAATCTTTCCCTGGAATCTTCAGTCTTTCCAAATCTTTGGAAAGAATCCTATATCATTCCTCTCCACAAAAAAGGTGGTAAGTCTGATATTTCTAATTACAGAGGCATTGCAAAGCTATCAGCTATTCCTAAACTTTTTGAAAAAATCCTTGTTTCGTCTTTACAACATTTCTGTAAATCAATTATTTCTCCTGTCCAACATGGCTTTGAAAGGGGTCGGTCTACCACGACCAATTTGCTTGAATTTTCCACCTTGGTTAATGAGGCATTTCAAAAGAAAAGGCAAACTGATGTTATTTGTACTGACTTCAGTAATGCTTTTGACTCCGTGAACCACAACCTACTACTACACAAACTTGAATGTAGAGGCTTCCCTCTCTCCTTTTTAAGTTGGATATCCACCTACTTAAAAGGTAGAACCCAAAAAGTGCTCCTTAGGTCTACCGTTTCCAGTTCGGTTCAAGTTACTTCTGGGGTACCTCAAGGTAGTCACTTGGGACCTTTATTTTTTACCCTTTTTATTAACGACCTTCCCTCCATCCTATCTCATTCTTACATTCTTATGTATGCAGATGATGTTAAGCTTATTTTCTCCCCTACTTCATTATCGTCTACAAGAATTTTGAACGCTATGCAATTATGGTGTTCGGCCAATAAATTGTATTTTAATTGTTCTATGTGTATGCTCATGACATTTAACCGCACAAGGCCCCATTTATTCAGTTATACGATTGACAATACGCCATTGCATCGTATTTCTACTGTGATGGACCTTGGAGTTTTATTTGATTGCAAATTAAACTTTAATTTGCACATCTCCACTATAATTAATGAGGCCAGGGGAGTACTTTGTTTTATTAAACGCTGGTCGAAAGAACTCAACGACCCTTTCACCACTAAACTCCTTTATATCTCTTTAGTCCGTCCTATTCTGGAATACTGTTCATGTATATGGTGTCCTCAATACCGTAACAACCAGGATCGAATTGAGGCTGCTCAAAAGCAATTTCTGCTTTTTGCCTTACGTGGTTTGAACTGGGAACCCAACCTTCGTTTACCGTCGTACAGCAGTAGACTTCTTCTTCTGAACCTTCCGTCTTTAATCAATCGTAGAAAAGTTCTTGGTGTGACTTTTCTTCATAAATTGATTATCGGCGAGATCGATTCTAGTTTCCTCGTAAGTAGATTAAACTTCTCGGTCCCCCTTGGGCCCACCAAAAATTTTCAGCCTTTAGCCCTTCCAACATGCACTACTGATTATGCTTTGCACAGTTCATTTCGTACTTTGTGTTCAGATTATAATAATGTTTACCACGTTTTCTCTGCAGAACTCTCTCTCACCACTATAAAGCGCTCCCTTTTCCTTTTCTTTCAAGAAATCATTGATTTTCCAATAATAATATTAAATATAACATATAACTAATACTCATTCCCTCACTTCCTAATTTTGTACTATTACTAATTTGATTATAATACTAACTTGTGTAATCACTAATACTATTAGCTTGCTAACAATTTAGTTATACTCACATTAACAAACACTAATTCCTATACTTACAAACACATTAATTGTACTAATACTTATTGATCTGATTGGGTTTTTCTGGGGTTTTCCCCAATCCTTGCAACAAATGTTGGATCTTTTAAAGTCATAACTTTGAGTACCCCCAGGCCTTTAACTTTTAATTTTTTCTATTCAGTTTAAATTTAAATAATAATATTGTTTATTAATTTAATTAATTTATAATATCTTAATTTTGTATTGTGTATATTTGCTTGTCGACTGCTTTTAGTCGTACTAAATAAATAAATAAAATAAATGCGGATCCGTCATTCATTGCCTACATATAAGTACTTATGTAATATACAAATATACTAGTTGGCTTAAAGTTGTTAAGTTGTCAAACTTTGCACGCTTGTATGTTGAGCTTCGGTTGGGGCACAAAGCCACAATTTTTATGCAGATAGTTGGTAGAATTGAATACGCGTCAAACGGTATTTCATTCACCAAAATCGGACTATCTATTCCAAGGATAAGATTAAAATTTTGATGACGTTATCGAGCTGGGATTAAAATCTTGTGTGTTGGTTTGCTTGGACCAGTCTTTGAGATATCAAAATGAAACTCGTTGAGTGTGTTACTTGCAAAAACCTAAGAAAAACCTTTTTTAAAAAACTGCTAGTTTGACATGAAGAAGCTAGAATAGTTGAAAATTCAATTAAAAACTGTTGCCAAACCATAGCCGATATGAAAAATTTCTTTACATCACTCGAAAGGTTATCAAAATAGCTTTAATATAAGTCTTAACTAGCTCTGTAAGATTATTACATGATGTAAAAATTACCTGATGAATTTTTTTTTTGTATTTTTTTTTAATTTGCAAAAAATTGAGCCCATAAGTTTGTATTTTTGATTCTTTTGCGGTAATGCTGAAATTTTGACATATTACACTTGTGGGGCAAAATTCGGGTTGACAAAATAAAGCGATTTCAGTTTGGTGCCGTAAAAAAAATTTTTCGAGATATCAGCTGTTAGACTGGACCTGGTGGGTCGGTTATGGCATAAGGCCAACAAAATTGTATGTTAAATAATGGCAATGTCAATTACCGATTGGTATCTCAATAATCCTAATCTTTTATCTAGTTAAGAAGTTATTGAAATATTAAGTCATATGTTCGATTATCAAAATTTTATGAAAATGTTGGTGGGCTTGCATATTTATGCAATTAATTAGAAAACGGCACCTACGATTTTAGTCTATTTTCAATACATTATAGCTGATTAACCAATTGCATCTCATGAAACATTTGAATAATTTACCTTAACATATGTATTATCGTCATCATCAATGTAATTTAACATATTCTCTTTGTTAACATAATCGTAAACTCATTTGGTTATGTTAACATTAGCGCGTCAGAAGCGGATTTTATATTACGTTTTAGTTTTTCAACAGACAGCAAATAAAGCAGGACAGCGCCCCTCATCAAATAAACCAAAATTTCAATTACAGTCCACTAAGTGTTTCATTCACGATCATAGTTTGGTCATTCGAGCCAGGATTTGTTGTTTGTTAAAATTCACAATTGGTTAGGTGTTCATATGGAGCAATTAAAAGTTCTCAAAGCGGCAAGAGCCCGTAGCAAGGCAAGCAACTACTTCAGCAACTACGACGCATTTTCTCTGCTTTTGCAACAACAACAAAAACTCATCGAACGCTTGGCTGAGCATCAAACAGAAACAACAACAATTTTAAGAGCAAGTACAAGTAGAATGCAAAACGATTTACCAAAAAATTAAAATAAAGCCGTTTGCGGGTGACTGCAAGGAGTGGCCTGCATTTATGAACATTTTCAAGAGCACTATTTATGATATAGAGAATTTAAATGAAGTTCAGAAGTTTCATTACTTAAAATCATTTCTAATTGATGAAGCCGCAGATTTCATTCGTGACATGCTAATTTCGGAGGCAGCATATGGAGTTGCATGGAATTGTCTTGTGGATCGGTACAATGGACCACGTCATATAGTAAGCGCTCTGCTGGACACATTTATGAATTTACCTACTCACAAGGCAGATATTGCAATTCTGCGCAAAGTAACGGATGGTGCCACGGATATTGTACGAGGTTTAGATGCATCTGGTCAAAACAATAGGGACTGCTGGATCATACATTTCGTTTTGGCAAAAACGGATACTGAAACTCGTCGCAAATGGATTGAGGGAAGTCGTAAATTAGATGTAGCAACAGTTGACGATCATTTCAGATTCTTGGAAAGATGCTGCGAAGAATTCGAGCTTAGCCAACGTGAGGCTGATACGGAAAAGAAGGTTACCACGGATATCACGAACGTCATCACACGTTGCTTCACGTGCACAGTTCACTTGGGCAGGCAACGCAGAGCCGGACACAGCCTGAACAGCAGGAACACAACCATTTAGGCACACCTCAAAACACAACGGTGACTATCAGTCTCATTGCACAAGCACCAGACGGAAAATGGGTTGAATGTGCACATAAAGCATCAACAGTAGCAACGACACAGCCACAAAGGCTACAAAAGGGAGCACTACCTACAGCAATGGTATGGATTCAAAATGCACAAGGGTCAAATACAATATGTAGGGTGGTTTTGGACAGCGGCTCGGAATTAACGTACATATCGGAGCGTTACTTAAAAGCACTTGGGCTTTCACGCACACCAGAACGCATATGGGTATCTGGAATTTCTTCTATCACCGCTGACGCTACTAGAGGATGCAGCACTTTGCATATTCAATCAAGGATCTCGGACGACACAATAATAGTCAAAGCTCAAGTATTGAGCCAGATAACGTCAACACTGGCGAGACAACACATAGACGCCAAGGCGCTGAAGATATTCAATGGATGTCGACTCGCAGACTCAAGCTACAGATCGGTAGAGCCAATCGACATTCTATTGGACAGCGATCATCAATCAAGACTGGAGGCTCATCAACAGCTACAACACTGCATACAACGATCGACATTGATACCTCTCTCAGACGCTTTTGGAAGCTGGAGGAAATCAACAACAAGGGTCATAAGGAACCAGATGAAGGAGTCAAGCAACACATTCTCGACACACATACTCGTGACGTCAATGGGAAGTACATTGTGCAAGTTCCTTTCAAGATTGAAAATCCACAATTTGGAGATACTCTTCAAGGAGCACTCGCACGTTTCAAGACTGTAGAGCAACGTCTACAGTGGAATCCAAAATTACAAGCACAATATGTACAGTTTATACGAGACTACATACAGTTTGGGCACATGCGCGAACTATCACCGGAAGAAATCAACATTGGGCAAATATTCTACTTGCCGCACCACCCTGTCATTATACAAAAGTTACGGGTTGTATTTGACGGATCGTTTAAGGATATTCACGGCATGGCCTTGAACGATGCCCTGAACATTGGACCTACAATTCAACGGAACTTGTTCGACATTTGCATATGCTTCAGAATGTACAAGTTTGTTTTCTCTGCAGATATCTTAAAAATGTATCAGCAGATTTGGGTAGCTGCTGAACATCGCAACTACCAACGTATTGTTTGTAGAGAAGCTTCATCTGATCCTATAAAACATAACCAACTGAACACAGTAACGTACGGCTCTTCAAGCGAACCATTTGTTGCCATAAGAGTTCTCGAGCAGATGGCTCAAGTTTATAAAGAAGACTTTCCAACAGCATCTAAGACTCTTATGGAAGATTTCTACGTAGACGACGTTTTAGCCGGAGCAAACACAGAAGATAAGCTTTTGCACAAGCAGGACAAACTCATTAAGTTATTGGCATGTGCTGGAATGGATTTGGGCAAATGGGTCTCGAATACTCCATGCATTTCTAAGCTATCGGACAACAACAACTTGTCAGCAAAGGTTCTTGGCATACACTGGCAACCAGGAGAAGCCACATTGTCATACAATGCCTGTCTATCAACACAAGCAGATAGCACCAAACGACAAGTGCTTTCGCTCGTCGCACGAATCTTCGATCCGGTAGGATTAATCGCGTCAGTAGTGGTGGCAAAAATGTTGCACCGATCTTATGTCACTTCAGCAACTAAAGCTTCCACGATTCGTGAACAACCCAGGAAAGGGTATCGAATTACATGGCTTTTCAGATGCATCCACCAAGGCATATGCTACAGTCTTGTATAGTCAAGCCATTAATGGAAATGACAGCATAACGACTTCACTTGTCGCTGCAAAAACTAGGGTTGCTCCCCTAAAGCAACAATCGCTACCACGCTTCGACCTGTGTGGTGCATTGCTACTTTGTCGACTCATTGAAATACGCATGGTGCGATTTGACGATCGTACTGTCATGGCTATCGCATCAACCCTCCAAGATGGAGGGCCTAAAGGCCTTCGTAAATTGCTCAGAGAGCGAATTCGCCTCGGTCCGCCACCTAAGCTTAATGCAGGCTTAGAATACTTTGAAAGAGTTATTTGTCGTATACATTAACACATAAAGCATTGAAATCGTCCGCACTGAAATTATAAAACGCCACGAAACTAAATCGTTCTCATATAAACTAATATGAATTTTCAGTGATATAGATTCAAATTTGTCGACATAGTGACCCAAACGCTAATTTCGGGTATTGATATGTTCTCAAAACTTAAAGTGTGCAACATTCCAAGCAACTTTGACGCAGAAATGTTGTCAAAAAATTCATCACCTTTCAAGCTAGGAACTAAAGGAAAATTTGCTATTACCTTAAAAGGAGCAAACTGGCTCAAAAACTTCTCGAAAAATTATTGGATGAAACCATCATTATAACTTGCAAAACGAATGATGCAGTTCAATTTCTAGGACCCTAAATAAGGCGAAACCGTTGATTCCGGTCATGTATTTTTTTCCATTTGCACAGTATTATTGGAACATGAAAAAAACAAGGGTACAGAAAGAACGCACAAAAATAACAACAACACCCATGCCACCCAACACATTTTTGGTCTCAAGGGGTTTTGTGTTTTCTTTTCCACCCATTCTTTTTGCGTCAGTATTTCTGATCGGCCTCAACACATATATGCATACATATAAAAAGTACCCCCCCCCCCCCAATCTACGCTTGAGCGTTAAAACACACAATGCAATATTCAGAATCAATCATTCGCTTCCTATTTGCTGTGCCAGAAAACAGACGGGTGTAAAAACCGTTCTTTTATGGATATTGAAAACTGAAAATAAACTTGACGTGCGTATGCTATGCTGGAACCCACTCTGCAATTATTTAGTCTCTAGCTCTTATACATAGATGCTGGGATCGACAGGCTCATACAGACGGACGAACGGACGCACAGACGGACAGACAACAAGGCGATCGGTTGGAGCGCTTGGGATAGTTAGCCGACTATGAGATACTCTGTACTTATACCGTAAAACCCATACTCACGCGAGCAAACACGCTGCAAACTTTATACGTCGCACAGTGGCTCGTTTTCTCATTCTACTTTGCAAAAATCATATCTTTTGATCAAAGTAAGATATCACCAAAATTTTAATAGCTTTTAATAAAGACTGAATGCTTTGAATGGGTATAATATCTTAAAAATAGGACGAAAGACAAATTGTCAGCAGGTGTTTAAAGTTGGATTTTGTGTTTATACGATGTTTTTCGTGAAACACGACATTCATCGTATGCTTTTTTTATAATTTATGTGTAAATTTGCGATTCTATATACATAATTATACATAAATTAATGTTTTAAATACATATAAACACTATAGAGAACATATTTGATGGATGTCATGTTTCCAATATATATATTTATTGCGTAAATTCTCTTAAAAAACCAAAATGTAATTTCAATTAAACATTTATATTATAAAATAGGGTGTTTAACCGACTCGAGGTCAATTTATATGTCGATATGGCAGAAGTATCAAAATTCAACAAAACACAAAAATACCTGCCAAAATGGCAAGGTGCTATGCTTGCTATAGGTACAGCTGTTTCAAGAGATGCCAGTCTCCCTCATCAGTACCATTTGAGCTAACTTACCCAACGATCCAAGCTTGTTCTCTATGCTGTGCTGTTAGAAACAGTTGAGAATTCTAAGGGCGCAACGTAGAAAAATCGCATGAAAGTTGAGCTCGCCTTTTTGTGTTTTGTTAAGCTGTCTTCAGACGGTCCCTTTTTGAGTGCCACTTTTTGTTAAAAAAGCCATCGCTCTCGTGTGAACACGCGAGATTTTATTGCTTCGGTCAAAAAGCGAAGCTGACCGATGAAAATAGAACGCGTTCTATTGCCTGGCTTTTTTGCGTTGGTCAAATACCTACTAGATTGACGAACTTTTGTATGAAATTGTTTAGAGTGTGACCAGAATCAATGAGTAAAAAGCCGATGGCATTTTTGTTTGTCAACCGATGCAAATATTGTGAATGAAAACTTTTTTCGTCGGTCAAAAAGTGGCAGTCAAAAAGGGACCGTCTGAAGACAGCTTTATAATTGTTGTAGTTCCCGTAACTGAGTGTGCGGACCATCGGTCTGCTGAGTTTACAGTTACAGTTAGGCAAAACTTGCCAATAGTAGTAGCAAGATATTTTACCAAGTAAAAAGGTTGCTAATATAACAGAAATATTCAATTTTTAATGGAAATTATTTCTTGTTCTTTTTGAAGCATTTATAATATATGTTTGGTTTATTTTATATTTATAAAAATTAATAACTATTATTTAATTAATGTTCTTTATTATTTGATTTTCATCAGTTGTGTCCTCAAGTTCCTTACATATATGCATTAAATCTTATATTTCTTTAGCATAAACCTCTTCCAGTGCAGCACTGATTTTTATAAATGTCGTGATGGTTGACATAAATAGACTGTTTACAATGCACCACAATAGTTGAATAAGTCCCTATTATTACCTACCAAATAAGGTAGCACAAAAGGTTAAGCAAGTGTAGTCCTTTAAAATCTACAAACCTAGATGATTTGGTTTGGTAAACGCGGAAATTAAGAATGAAAAGGGATATGAATTACATAACATTAACATTACATTAATATATTTAGGAAGACAATGAAATGTTAATATTATATTTAGCTTAAGGGTTCAACTAAAGGTCAAGTTTAACGGCACCTTATGATTCTTGAAGTTGTTGAAGAAATATTCACAGCACAATAGCGTGCTTATAACCGTTTGCCTCAACTAGCATGGACTTATGTCAAAAGTCATATAAAGTTACAAAAACTATGTCAAAACAAGCCGATCAGTCGAGCGGGCGCGACAGGTGGATACCCTGTGCAGGTCTTAAAATAAAAGTATTTTGGAAAAGTATTTTAATTATAGTGGAATTGCTTTGCATGTAGTCTGGCAACACTCCATGTTTCTCTCTCTTACACACGGAATTTATTATATTGCGCGCCAAACCATTTGTTTTTGAAATTTTAGGCAATGTTTATATATATGGGTTTTGGTAATGCAGAAAATTTAAGTTATTTTAATACTATTATAGAAACGTAGATTTAACAATCGCAAATATAAATTAATATAATAATAGTAATTATTCAGCAGGGCAACTCTTAAACTATTGTAGGACAGTGTTGTCAACTGGCCAATTATAATGAAATAATGGCAATAAAACATATTCCTTAATATCTCTTTTATTAATTAGTCGATCGCTATAAAACTTGCATCAAATTGCTTAGCGTTGTCGTATTTAAGCTGTGTTATCTCAACGAAGATGAGTGTAAACAGTCGCAAATATTAATTTTACATTCCCGGGAGGAAGACAAGGCGAGAGATAGAGCAAAGAAGATTGTCATATATGTGCTCTCGCTCTATGAAATAATGTTAATAATAGAAATTCTTTAATATCTCCGTTATTTGTGGGTCGATCGCTATGAAACTTGCAGCAAATTGCTTAGCATGGTTATTCTGCTAATTTAAGTTGTATTATCTTAACAAACATGCATGTAGACAATCGCTAATATTAATTAACATTACAATGCATAGATCTGAGTGTAACCGATAGATGGCGCCACATGCCACGTGACACAATGCGGCACCCAGCGGCTGACAGTGCAAAGCATCAGATTATCATATGCTTTCTCGTTTGCGCAAATGGAATTTTTATATGCTCTCTCGCTCTGGCCAAAAAATGGAATTAAAACAAATTCCTTAATATCTCCCTTATTTATGGGTCGATCGCGATGAAACATGCAGCAAATTGCTCAGCGCGAGTTATACTTCAACTATCAGTCATGATATGCTGAATTATCTTGGAATTTGAGGTCTTCTTCTATTTGCGTGGGCGGGGGGTGAGATATCGAAAATTGAAAATAAACTTGATCTGCGTATGGTATTCAGGAACCTACATTCCAAATTTGAAGTCTCTAGCTCTTATAGTTTCTGAGATCCACGCGTTCATACAGACGGACAGACAGACGGACAGACGGACAGACGGACAGACAGACGGACAGGTGTCAATCGACTCGGCTATTGATACTGATTCAGAATATATATACTTTATAGGGTCGGAGATGCTTCCTTCTGCCTGTTACATACATTCACACAAATTCATTATACCACTTTTGCCCATTTTCAATGGGCACAGGGTATAAAAAGTGCTAAAGTAAAAATATTATTTAAAATAATAAAAAAAGAAATAAATAACAATGTGTTTATATCATTCGCTTTAACACACCTATCAGATACAATTAAGAGCCTGAAAATTCATTGAACCATTGGGATACAATTTCATCACAAAGGTGAACAATTTTTCATAACAATTATAACAAACAAATTTCATGTTTGATGGGCTTTACCGCCGCTGCTTAAATTTAAAAAAAACTTAACGGACTTATAAACTGGACAGTTCTCTATCATTTAAACAATTTTTTTCAAATCGGATGGGTATATCCTATAGTTTTCTCTGCAGAAAATTCTGCGATTTGAAAAAATCGACTAGCAGTGTTACTATCATTACTACTATCAAATCCAGGCTTCGGGAGATCAATAAGTAAGTCAGACATGAAGTTGCAAAGAAGATTAAAGAAAACTACGTAGCCGACGTGGCCGATTACTTAAAAGCAAATTTATTAGAAGGTTCCCCTAATAGTACGGCAGCCACCGTACATAGGCCAAATCAAAACCAACGACAATTTTGTGAGAAAACGATCCTGGTCAAAGGGCGGATTAAAAGAACATCATCTACAATGAGCTGCTTCTACATGGGCAAACACTCAACTTGGTCCTCTATTGTCAACAAATATACTATTTGAAGATTGAAATTTACCAGAAGCGACTAGAATTGGCCAATAAAAAGGTATTGTGTTTCATACCTGACCACACACATCAATAATGACGCGCACTAAGGATGCTTGGATGCGAAGTTTTAATGGATACACCGTATATTCCGGAACTAGCACCAATCGATTATCATATTTTTTGTCCTTACAAGAATTGTTTAACGAGAAAGAAAATAATTCAATTGAGGAATTGAAACTATATTGGTCGAGTTTTTTTACAGCAAGGATCAGAGCTTTATTTAGAGTGGAATTTTAAAATTAATATTTTGGATTTAAATCAACGACCAACAAAGCCAAAAGTCTTTAGGATAACCGTGTCTATCTTTTCAAATTTGCTTATTCCAAGAAAAATTCTTTTACGAGCGATTTGGAAAAGTGCAATTACGTAGGGCGATGTAATCATTGATGACAATTATATAATTCGGAAAAGCGTAGGTAGTAATATAGCAAAAATTAATGAATTCAAAGTGCAAAGACAAATGACATATTTTCTAAGACAAATGTGGCAATCCATTAATGATTTTTTGCGATGCCCCAAAGAATACTTATGCTGTTAACTCATCCTTGTGAGTCAGCGATGTCAAACTCCAAAGTAGCTCCATTGAAGCCGATGTACCAAGATTAGAGCTGCAAGGAGCATTGTTAGGAGATAGACTATAATTAATTCTGCATTAACTTAAATGCAGCAGTAAACGATTTCAAATGTTTGCAACACAGCGACTGGGTGAAATCCAGCAGTGATTGGAAATATGTTTACACTGTAGTAGGAATAGGGATATTATATAAATTAAATGTAAGAAACACCAATTTGCATCTCGCTGTTATGTACATACAGCAGCTCGATGCAAATGTATAATGAATCTGTAAATAACATAACATACATAATCGATAAACAATTAACATAAACTGTAAAGAAACATAAGAAGAGAAAGGCGCAGTAAAGTAGAATTAAGACATTCTGTATTCGGCAATTGTAAGAAACAGTCGCATTGCGCAATTAATAAATGAAATATACTAGCTACAACACTTAATTAAATCAAGCCGACTAAGCCTTCAACATTTTAAAATTTTATTTCGCCACCAATGATATTTGGGGGTCTATCCTTTTATACAAACAAAATTCATTATGGCACAAGGCAAAGTTGGTTGACGATTATCAGACGGACAATAAAAAAAACAGAAGTATGTATGTACACATCTTGACAGGGATGTCTAATTTAATTGTAATACATGTTGCATTAAAGATGAGATACCTAGGGGTGTGATACAAAGATCAACTTAAGAAGTCAAAAGACATACAATCTCAAAAGAAATGGAGAGCTAAGGAACTAAATAAAGACGAGCATCTAATTTACAAGAGAATGTAGCTAGGTACTTATGGTACTAATGGAAATTGATTGTTTCATTAAATTTGAGGCCATCGACAGTTTACGCACTCAAAAGTCATTGCCAGTAATTACGACTGATGATTGATTGTTAAGACTACGATGACAATTGAATCACATTAAGGAAGCACATTTTAATGACGATTCAAATAATCCGATCATTTTCAGCAAGGGACATCCGATTATAGAACTATTGTGTTATTATTGTTGGAGATTATGGTTATTCCATATATAGGAAAAGTATCAAATATACACATCTAGTAGTCAAAAACGAAATTCATTTGATATGTAACATATTTTGCTAGAATTTCTATCGATAGTTGATCAGCTGCTAGCTTTCAAAGTCAAAACATGTTTCTGCACTTGTTGCAGAAAAGTTTCCCGCCGTTTTGCACGTCATTAAGATTTTCGTCAGAAAAATTTTAAAAATTTGTTCCAAATCAAGTTTGTTGGTTTTTTTTTAAGATAAAGGTATGTAATATGTAAATAATATTTGTTTGTGCCCTGTGCATATCTCATTTAGTCATACTTTGATGTAGAACTTAGCCTTAAAAGCAGGGACTCAAACCGTAACCGAAACCGTAACCGTTAACCGGTATTAACCGATTCAAATTGGGAACCGTAACTGAAACCGTAACCGAAACGATATTTTTTTTTCTACACCGTAACCGAAAAACCGAAATTCGTCAAACCGAAATAACCGTTTCGAAACCGATTCATATATAACGGTTTGTTTCGGTTTTAGCTTGCAAAAAAATCCTCAAAAATACCTCAAACTCGCTAAATTTGTTTCTTAAACATAAGTGTCTGGTGGTCTGAAAATGAAAATATGTTTAAATGTTTAAATATTTTTTCCTACAGATCTTGCCCTCCTCAAAACTCATTTTGTTGTGTTCTTTTTCTGACGATTTGTATTCAAAACAGTTGGAGCATAATATTTAGTGTGAAGGTTGGCTAGGATAAATAGAGTATATGCATAACTTCCGCATTCGTCAGCCGATTTATATAAACGATAGCTTGATACGCTCGAGAAAGTCCAAATTGAATGCTTAATAAAAAGAATTGGAGGTACTTTTGCGATAAATATAGTTTTTTATATTTTGTATACCATGTGCTCACTAAAAATGGGCAAAAAAGGGTATAATGAATAAGTTTGAATGTATGTAAAAGGCAAAAGGAGGCATATCCGACCATATAAAGTATATACATTCTGAATCAGTTTCAATAGCCGAGTCGATTGACACCTGTCCGTCTGTCTGTCTGTCGGATAAGAAGCTTGTGCTTAACGTGTCTAGAAAATTTTCTTCGCGATGCCATGCCCCTTTCGCCCACAATTGGAAAAAGCTGATAACAAGAGCAGTTTGATTGCTAGAGACTCAAATTTCAGTACTCTCAAATTTTAAAGCCAATGTAGGCTCGGCTTAAAGATAATATTGTTGACGATTTTTTGAGATTTTTAAAACTAAATATGGTAAAACGTTTTCCAGATATTCCAATATATTTAGTGGAAGTGCCTTAATTTTGGAAATAACGGTATATCGCGAAAAGTCGAGCTGATAGAAAAAAAAATGTGCAGATTTGGATTCAGCACCCCAAATTACCTTTAAAAAATTATTAATTCTAAATCAACAAATACCTTGTTCTCTGTGCAATCAATTTCCGCAAAAACAGTCGCAGTCCAATGTTGCCAGACTATCGCAGGCAAAAACGTTATTTTTTTACTTGTCGATTACAGACACTTTGATTAGATGCTTAACGATTTTTTCTAAGCTTATTAATCAGCTGATGATGATGAGCTGACAAAGTCAACATATGTTTCAGCAAGTGCTTACTAATAATGTACCGCCTTTTTGCTTATTGCTTTCATATTTATATAAAATTTGCTAATTTTATTTTTTTTATTGCAAATTTGATTTTATATAAATATTAAGGTATGTGCTACCTTAAAAATCTGTATTTGTGACTTGTATATATACAGGGGTAGTCAAAAGTATTTACACAAAGCTAAAGTTAAACCTACTCATAATTTGAACTTAGTTCATATACATTTTGGCATCAATGGAAAGGTCATTTAAATTCCGTTTGTATGATACCAAAATTTGCTTAACCCATTAAGTACCCATTGAAATTGTTGAATTTATATGAAAATCTACTTTTTTGACTTTTTGCCTAGGGCTTAATATAAAAATGTTTTGATGCAAAAAGTTTCGCCAAAAATAGTCATTTTTAGCAATTTTCAGAAAATCATAAAAAACATAAGCGAAAAGATTATTGAAAAAATTGTCAAAAAATCATAAAAAATATAAGCGAAAAGATTATTGATAAAAACTTTTTGGAGTCACTATAAGAATTGTTTGGAGAAACTTTTTGCCCGAGGCAAAAAGTCAAAAAAGTAGATTTTCACATAAATTCAAAATTTTCAATGGGTTCTTAATGGGCTAAGGAAAATTTTTTCTGACACAGTGGCATTTTCGGGAGCACTTTCCGCAGCGTTGTGAAATTCACTGCTGTTAAAAATTCGTTGTTGTTGTTCATAGATTGAAATGTTTGTCTCATCGATTTGATCGGTGTTTAAACTCGAGATATCGCCAAGTCTGTCTGAGGGAACATCCATTAAGCGAGCTATCAATTCTGTCTTGCTCCCTTTTGTAGACAACTTTAGCACTGCTAGCCAATTCTTTAACTGGGCCATTTTAGGCACTCGTCCTACTACATAGAGTAATGTTAATTGTAGAGGGATCTGCTTGAGGCGACCACCTCAAAATTGTTGCCATATTGTGTAGGATGCATGGGATGCTATACCAAAAATTGCTGCTTTCTTTGCCTGAAATGTGCATTACTTCGCCATTTATTGTTGGATTTGCATCGATAATAGCTTATTTTCTTCGAAATAGTACCAGTTTTACGCTAAATCGAAAAAAAAATTACTTTTGCGATTTATATCTTTTCCAGGACAATGTTAGGTTTCGAACTCAAAAAAAAATGCTTGTCTGGCCAAATCGATTAATTAGAAATGGAATTATATTTAAAAATGTTGGAGCAACTTCGAAAACTCGAAAAAAAAAAAAATTGTATTTCAAAAACGCTTCCATGGAAAAAAATTTTAGTGCCATTTTCGTGTTTAGTGAGCCAAAGTCCATAAGAATATCACACTTACATTTACTTTGCAAAAAAAAGTTTGTAATTTGTAAGCTAGTGTAATCGGTTTTTCGGTTTTGCCTAGAAAATGTGTCCATATGTCAATGACTGTTTTCCTTAAAAATATAATAACTCAATTAATAGACTAAAGTGCTGAAGACGTAGAATTCAATGTTTGCATACCAAACTTAAATAGTTTTCTACAAATTTTACTTATTAATTTTCGTTCAAGATACGGTGAAGTTGCAATAAACTGAAAAAATCCATATATTTTGTCATGTTCCCCCAAATTTTATCCGAGATTGCAGTGTAATACACCGTTAGAAAGGTGTTTCTTTTCTATTTCCAACAACATATTACTGTCTATTGAAGAATATATAATTTAAGACACATAATTTTTTTACCATATCAACCTTGAAAAAACGGGTTTTCTTACCGTTATTCAAAATTTCGATGTGCACAAAAAAATCTTGTATTCCACAATATTACATTCAATTATATCTACAATATTCGCTACGTCCTATCCCAGAAGTTTTTTGACTGTTACACCGTTTTACCTGTCCAAAATGTTCAAAATGAACTGCGACTTCCAGCGAATCTACATTTTATTTTTTAGTTGTATTATTCTGTTTTCACTTTCCGTTTTCCTACTTATTTCCGTAACTCCATATCTTTCTATTCCCGCGTTCTATACTAAAATTCGCATGCCGAAAATACCGTTTCAGTCCGCCCGCGAACTCGTCGTCCGTATTGCGACTGCGTTCCTTGGTCGGGCGGGCGGGGTTCTATTTTGCCTGGGATTCGCGCGTAACAAGTTTAGGATTGGTGTCGTTTGGACCACTTGAATGTGCATACGTTGTACGTCATCGCCCAAACAAAAAAGTAGCAGTTTGTATAAGAACGGAAGGCCCAGTATATCGACAATTTTAATATAGCTGAATACTGACTAGGAGGAATGGAAACTGCCGAAATTTTTGTAAATGAATAACCCTGGCCTTATATGACATCGCCTGTTCACAGAATTTTACTTCATGGATCACATAAAAAAACAATCTTTTGATCCTTTAATCTCTTCAATGTCGAATGGCTCATCAATTTTCTCCTTAAAAAAATATTAGTATGGACAAGGACGGTAAGAGCTTGCTTTTAACAGATCATCTTGAAAGTGATTTGTCCGACTCTGAAAATCAAGATTTCGAATAAGAATTGAAGAAATTATTTTATTTGTTTTAAAAATTAATATTTTGACTAACTTTTAATAACAATGCCGCTTTGAATACATCTGTAATTGTAGTAATATTATTGTTGTTATTTTTCTAATTATTACTTCATATATTGTTTTACAAATATACTGAAATATATGAAGACTGAAAAAGGATATAATAGCTAATTTATAGGGTAAAAAATTAAATAATAAAATATAAGAACCAAAAAAATTGATTGAAGTTGAAAGTTGTAAATACTAGTAGCTGAAAAATTGTACACCTTTCACACAAAATAAATATTCTATAAACATTTTTAAAATTTAATTAAAAAATTGAAACATTTTTTTATTTATTTGTATTGTAGCTACGTTTATTTGCAACAGCAGAAGTTGTGCTTTCTGCTCTCTTCTCTTTTGTAAGATTCAGAGAGTGAAAGCTCGATCTGCATAACTATAAGCAGTCGAGCGGGCGCGACAGTAGGATACCCTGTGCAGGTCTTCAAAGAAAAGTATTTTCATTATAATGGGATTTAAATATATCGCTTGCTTGCGATAGTCTGGCAACACTGGACTGCGGCTGTTGATTGTTAATGTTTAGCGCCACAGCAGACGAAAGGTATATCAAACATAAATGAACAAACGCGTCTTTTCGTTCATTATATCGTCGGCGCGGCGCAACGACTGCGCTGCGACGCATCTGCTGTGCTGCATAAATTTGTTTCTAGAATAACTTCTGAGTTCAATATCCGATCGTACTGAAATTTGTAGCACACATTGAGAGTAGGATACTTGCCATGTGTGCCAAATCTCAAATCTCTTGCTATTAAACTGCTCTTGTTATCAGCTTTTTCGAGTTATGGGCGAAGGGGGAGTGGCATCGCGATAAAATTTTCAGGACACATTAAGCCCAAGCTTTTTATCATGTGTGCCAAATCTCAAGTCTCTAGCTTAGACATTGCTTATAATATGGTGATTTTTCTAATTTTAAGACCAATGGGACTCGATATGGAAAATTAAAAATAAACTTGATCTGCGTACGGTATTCAGGAACCTACATTCCAAATTTGAAGTCTCTAGCTCTTATAGTTGCTGAGATCCACGCGTTCATACAGACGGACAGACAGACGGACGGACGGACAAAAGGACGGACGGAAAAAAGGACGGACAAAAGGACGGACGGAAAAAAGGACGGACAAAAGGACGGACGGACAAACGGACAGACAGACGAACAGGTGTAAATCGACTCGGATATTGATACTGATCAAGAATATATATACTTTATAGGGTCGGAGATGCTTCCTTCTGCCTGTTACATACATTCACACAAATTCATTATAGCCTTTTTTGCCCATTTTTAATGGGCACAGGCTATAAAAACTCGTCTTGTACGGGATCAAAAAAAGTTGTAGGTCAGTAACAAAGTGAACACGAAACCAATTAAATCAAAGACATTGAAGTTGTAAAAAAAAACAAGCCGATCAGTCGAGCGGGCGCGACAGGTGGATACCCTGTGCAGGTCTTAAAATAAAAGTATTTTGGAAAAGTATTTTAATTATAGTGGAATTGCTTTGCATGTAGTCTGGCAACACTCCATGTTTCTCTCTCTTACACACGGAATTTATTATATTGCGCGCCAAACCATTTGTTTTTGAAATTTTAGGCAATGTTTATATATATGGGTTTTGGTAATGCAGAAAATTTAAGTTATTTTAATACTATTATAGAAACGTAGATTTAACAATCGCAAATATAAATTAATATAATAATAGTAATTATTCAGCAGGGCAACTCTTAAACTATTGTAGGACAGTGTTGTCAACTGGCCAATTA
This sequence comes from Drosophila histrio, assembly GCA_958299025.2. Classification (NCBI taxonomy): domain Eukaryota; kingdom Metazoa; phylum Arthropoda; class Insecta; order Diptera; family Drosophilidae; genus Drosophila; species Drosophila histrio. Next base: position 5,886,979 of record OY282582.1, read on the forward strand.
TAATGAAATAATGGCAATAAAACATATTCCTTAATATCTCTTTTATTAATTAGTCGATCGCTATAAAACTTGCATCAAATTGCTTAGCGTTGTCGTATTTAAGCTGTGTTATCTCAACGAAGATGAGTGTAAACAGTCGCAAATATTAATTTTACATTCCCGGGAGGAAGACAAGGCGAGAGATAGAGCAAAGAAGATTGTCATATATGTGCTCTCGCTCTATGAAATAATGTTAATAATAGAAATTCTTTAATATCTCCGTTATTTGTGGGTCGATCGCTATGAAACTTGCAGCAAATTGCTTAGCATGGTTATTCTGCTAATTTAAGTTGTATTATCTTAACAAACATGCATGTAGACAATCGCTAATATTAATTAACATTACAATGCATAGATCTGAGTGTAACCGATAGATGGCGCCACATGCCACGTGACACAATGCGGCACCCAGCGGCTGACAGTGCAAAGCATCAGATTATCATATGCTTTCTCGTTTGCGCAAATGGAATTTTTATATGCTCTCTCGCTCTGGCCAAAAAATGGAATTAAAACAAATTCCTTAATATCTCCCTTATTTATGGGTCGATCGCGATGAAACATGCAGCAAATTGCTCAGCGCGAGTTATACTTCAACTATCAGTCATGATATGCTGAATTATCTTGGAATTTGAGGTCTTCTTCTATTTGCGTGGGCGGGGGGTGAGATATCGAAAATTGAAAATAAACTTGATCTGCGTATGGTATTCAGGAACCTACATTCCAAATTTGAAGTCTCTAGCTCTTATAGTTTCTGAGATCCACGCGTTCATACAGACGGACAGACAGACGGACAGACGGACAGACGGACAGACAGACGGACAGGTGTCAATCGACTCGGCTATTGATACTGATTCAGAATATATATACTTTATAGGGTCGGAGATGCTTCCTTCTGCCTGTTACATACATTCACACAAATTCATTATACCACTTTTGCCCATTTTCAATGGGCACAGGGTATAAAAATGTGAAATAAAATAAAATACTGTATACAATATATGTATACAATACTTGCGCGCTCGACTGATCGGCTTGTTTGAATCACAACTAATGGTTTTGATGTCTAGGTATATTAGAATAAGCCATTGAAGTTTCCGGGCTTTCCGATAGTTTTTAACCTATACCACTAAGCAAATAACCTATAGAGAACCCATTTCATACATTGCCACTGTACAGCCGAAACAGCCATGTGTGCAAAGACTGCATATGGGTGATTAGGGTGATTTAATTCTTTTTATAAACAGGCGTCCACCAGAATCGAAAAATACGATGAATTCTAAGAATATTTCACCAAGAAACTATGGGTCTAAAATGAATTCATAGCCCCCTTCTCAGCGGGGGCTAAGATTTCAGTATGAGATATTTTTAAAGACTGCATAGATTTGATAGAAACCCATTTGTTATCATTTAAACCAAACATAATTTTTTATTTGTTCGGTCTTATTTTGGATTACATTTTTTAGAATTTAGAATGTGCTTCCATTATATTAACGTTTTTGTTTCCAATCCGTGGAATAAAAGTTTGATTTAACGAAATTCCGTTAAGTAATAAAATATACATATGCAACTCCTGCTATACAAAAACAAGCCGAACAGTTGGGACCCTGACCGTAAAAAACCCTGTGGCTCTACAGCGCCCCGCTCATATCCACTCCCGATGTAATTCTCTTGTAACTTTTTTTCTTCAATTTGTGGGCGAAGGGGGCGTGGCATCGTAATGAAATTTTCTGGACACATGGACACTAAAATATTCATCATTTGTGACAAACTTAATATTATTAATATATTTACTCCCGTTTTTCGGAAATCGATGACGCTATAATGAATTGTGAGTCAAGTTTTCATACAAATCAGATCACAAATAAGATATTATTGTTGTTCTTGTCGGAAGTAAAAAAAAATTGTTTTCTTAAATTAAGAGAATGAAATGAATATTCAGAAAAAATATGATTGTATGTATTGAATATATCGTCTGTTAAACATTGCATACGTGTCAAAATGCATGCCGTACGAATTAATAGTGATCGGGGCTCGTAGCTCTTAGTCTCGGAGATTTAGGCATTCGAGATAGTCAGACAAACAAAAAACATGGTTTGTTCATTTCGTCGAATAAAAAAAAATATTGGTTAATTAAAAAAATTTATAAAATTTTTAACAGATGAATCAGAATTGATCGCAATATCATAGCAAAATGTGATATTTTTTAAATTTTTTAATAAATTAATTCAGATTATGAATATATCTCATACTAAAATCTTAATGCTTTTCAGCGGAGTCTAGTGATTTATTTTAAGTTGGATATCCGCTTACTTAAAAGGTAGGAACCAAAAAGTGCTCCTTAGGTCGACGGTTTCTAGTTCGGTTCACGTTACTTCTAGGGTACCTCAAGGTAGTCACTTAGGACCTTTATTTTTTACCCTTTTCATAAGCGACCTTCCTCCACTCTACCCCATTCTTACATTATTATATATGTAGATGATGTTTAGCTTATTTTCTCATACACTGATCCCCTACTTCAGTACCTACAAGTCTACAAGATGATTTGAACGCTATGCAATTATGGTGTTTGGCCAATCCATTGTATCTTAATTATTCTAAGTGTATGTTCATGACATTTAACCGCACTAGGCCCCATTTATGCAGTTTACGATTGACAATACTCTATTGCATCGTATTTCTACTCTGAAAGACGTTGGAGTTATATTTGATTGCAAATTGAACTTTAATTAATGGGGCCAGAGAAATACTTGGTTTTATTAAACGCTGGTCGAAAGAATTCAACGATTCTTTCCCCACTTAATTCCTGTATGTCTCTAGTCCGTCCTATCCAAGAATACGGCTCATTTATATGGTGTCCACAATAACGTTTTAACCAGGATCAAATCGAGTCCGTTCAAAAGAAAATTTTGTTTTTTGCCTTACGTGGGATCCCAACCTTCTTACCATCGTACTCCAGTAGACTTCTTCTTTTGAATTTTCCGTCTTTAATCCATCGTAGAAAAACTCTTGGTGTGATTTTTCTTCATAAATTGATTATTGACAAGATGGATTCTAGTTTCCTCTTAAGGCAAATACATTTTTCAGCCCACAAGGAACTACCAGCATTTAGCCCTTCCTACATGCACAACTGTTTATGCTTTGCACAGTTCATTTCGTGTTTTGTGTACAAATTATAATAATCTTTGGCACGTGTTCTCCGCAGAACTCTCTCTCTCTCTCACCACTATTATACACTCCCTATTCCTTTCGAGAAATCCTTAACATTACCAATACTAATACTTAAATATAACTAATAACATAATAACTTATACTCATCCTAATACCTATATTTACAGCTATTGCTACTTTTGTACTAATACTACTAAAAATTTTTTATATAATACTAACTCTTATACTTATTATTGAGCATACTTAATGCATAAATACTAATATTTATACTTATACCAACACTAATTGGAATACTAACACTTATTGATCTGATTGGTGTTTTTCGGGGTTTTCCCCAATCCTTGCAACAAATGTTAGATCATTTAAAGTCATAATTTTGAATACCCCTTTACAGCTTTCTTAATTTTCTTTTTTCAGTTTTAATGTACAATAATATTTAATTATAAAAATAATTTTATATGTTTATTTTAAAATCTTTTTTTTTAATGATATTTTAAAATTTTCCCATAACTTCTTGTCAACTGCATTTAGTCGTGCTAAATAAATAAAACATATAAAACGACTATCTACAGGAAAATATATGATATGATGGACAACTATTTACCAGAGAACTGCAAGTGTGTCACATTTTGCCACTCTACTCGCACCCAATGAAATGTGTGTCTCGGTGCCACTCATCGACTGCTAAGCAAAGCAAAGACACATACTTATCAAAGTTTTGTGTGTGCTGCGAGTGCCGGCAATATCACGCCCCCACTTATACAATGTCCCATTTTAATTTTGTATGCACCCATTTTTAGGCAACGCGTGCCGGTCGCACTCATACTCAACACGAATGTAGAAATAAGCACCAGTGAAAATAGGCAATCCTCAAAAAATTGAAGTAGGATAAACACATATGCCTGTGGATGCATTTTTTATTATCTAAATTGTTAAATGTTACTAAATGAATAAATAAATTATAATTTCTCAAGTTATATAATATTTTGTATTATGTTTTCAGTTTGGTGGATGCGGTAAAAATTAAGTAATTCTTCGTGTTTGTCGAATCTCTCACGACGCTTTTGCAGCAGCAGGTATGAAAAAAGCAGCACAAACGAATGCTTTTTGTTTTGCCACACGCACATAGGCAAACAAGCCGATCAATCGAGCGCGCACGACGCACAGTGGCTCGTTTTCTCATTCTACTTTGCAAAAATCATATCTTTTGATCCAGGTAAGATATCACCAAAATTTAAAAAGGGTTTATTAAAGAATACCTGTAGCTTTGAAATGAGTGTAAGATCTTAAAAATCAGACGACAGATAAATTGTCAGCAGGTGTTCAAAGTTGGATTTTGTGTTTATACGATGATTTTCGTGAAATGCGACATTCATCGTATGATTTTTTCTGAAATTTATGTGTAAATTTGTGATTCTTTATACATAATTATATGTAAATTAATGTTTTAAATACATCTAAACACTAAAGATAACAAATTTGATGGATTTCATGTTTCAAATACATATATATCGTATAAATTCCTGTAAAAACAAAATGTAATTTCAATTAAACTTTTATACTATATATTTGATTTAATTTATATTTATATAAATAAATAACAATAAAACTATTCAATTAATGTTCTTGTTTATTTAATTTTCCTCAGCTTTGTTTTCAAGTTCGTAACCTATGTTCATTAAATCTACCATTTCTTTAGTATAAAACTCGTGCAGTTTATTGCGACTTCTCACAAATCTTTTTGTGGATAACAGTATCTGAGATCTCCTCGGTGTGCCAACATTTTATGAAGTTTGTTTTTGATCTTGTCGACCTCCGTCATATTTTCCATTGCAAAGTCAACTTTACTCATAACGGTCAATATAAACTCTTCTTAGCTTGGAGCATCAATATACATCTGACATACATCTCGAATTTTTAAAGACATTTTCGGTTTCAATATTGGATTTATATTACAAAATACTAATCAGCACTGATTTTGACTAATATCGTGATGGTTGTCAAAAGTAGACTGTGATTTAACAATGAGACTTAATAGCACAAAAGATTAAACATGTTTAGTCCTTTAAAATCTACGAACTTAGGTGATTGGGTTTGGTAAACGCGGAAACTGAGTACGAAAATGGGTTATAAATAACATAATCACTACCTGTTTTTGGGTTACATTAATATATTTTGGTAGACAATGAATTCTTAATATTATATTTATATAAAGTGTTCAATAAAGGTCTAGTTTAACGGAAACACGTTCAAATGACGACCATTCCGTACCGTAGGTTGCGCAAAAATGCGACCCCGGCGCAATTTTGGGTGCGCCACAACGCAATTTTGACCCATTTAAAAGCGGTGTGCGTTAATTGTTTATTAAATAAAAAGTTAGCTGGCACTTCTTTAAAATAATTCAAAACAAAAAAAAAAAAACATTTTTATACCATTCGCTTTAGAATCGACACACGTATTAGATAAAATTAAGAAACTGAAAATTCATTGATCCATTTGGATACAATTTCATCGCAAAAATGAACAATTTATCACAAAAAACCTTTTTTATAAAAAAGCGAATTTTTTTTCATGTTTGATGGGCTCTACCGCCGAAACCGTTTGCCCAAATTAAAAAAAACTCAACGGATATATAAATTTCAATTCTCTATCAAACTGCATCTAAGGATTTTCCAGGGCGACCGATTTCTTTTTTGCCACGTGAGTCTCGTGAGTGAGCCACTGTGCGGCGCTGCGACTGCGCTGCGACGCACCTGCTGCGCTGCATAAATTTTTTTCTTGAATAACTTCTGAGTTCAATATCCGATCATACTGAAATTTGTAGCACACATTGAGAGTAGGATACTTACCATGTGTGACATATCTTTAATCTCTAGGGGGTGGCATCGCGATGAAATTTCCTGGACACATTTAGCCCAAGCTTCTTATCATGTGTGCCAAAACTCAAGTCTGTAGCTTTAACATTTCTTATGTTATGGTGATTTTTCTAATTTTAAAATAAACGCGGCCTGATATCGAAAATTGAAAATAAACTTGATCTGCGCATGGTATTCAGGAACCTACATGCCACATTTGAAGTCTCTACCTCTTATAGTTGCTGAGATCCACGCGTTCAAACAGACGGACGGAAGGGCAGACAGACAGACGGGCAGGTGTCAATCGACTCGGCTCTTGCTACTGATCAAGAATATATATATTTTATAGGGTCGGAGGTGCTTCCCTCTGCCAGTTACATACATTCACACAAATTCATTATACCTTTCTTTGTCCATTTTTAATGGGCACAGTGTATAAAAACAAGTTTTTAATACTAAATACTAATTTTTGCCCGATCTAACCAATAATAGCTATATGATTTAGTGGAACGATTTTAACCAATTTGGTCAGGATGTATGAGACATAACCAAAATCATAATGTGAGAGATTGGTTGAGTTATTTCGGAAATGTCAATGGATGTATTTTAAGCAGGGACTGTAATGATTATGAGTTTTAAAATATAAATAATAATATAAAAGTTATTTATTGATTTATATTGAAAACCAGTCGGAAAGACTACAGTCGAAGTAGAATATGAGAGACCTTTTACTTATTCTTCAAAATGGAAATAAGATTAACACTAATAGTACCCCATTACGCGCTGATACGTCAATATGCTCTTCTTCTTCCTTTGGTCCGACACTGAGTAATATGGAGTTTTGAATAACTTCCGAGTTTATTATCCGATCGCGATGAAATTTTCAGGATACATTAGGACCCTGATGCTTGTCCTGCGTGCCAAATTTCAGGTTTAAAATTGACCATTATATGGGATTTTAAGTTTTTTTTTGAATAACTTCCAAGATTATTATCCGATCGCGATGAAATTTCCAGGATACGTTAGGACCCTAATAGTCGACTTCGACTGTAGCCTTTCCGACTGGTTATAATAAAAATTGAAAAATAATTTTTAATTTTTATAATAGAAATTACAAAATAATAATTAATTTTCAATTTATATTATAAAAATTTCGCAGGTTTGATTTTTTTGAAACTCATAACTCTTATTTGCAATCCCTGATTTTAAGCGCTTCATGTTATAATAAAAAGACATATATATGTTAGTATGTACCCTACCAGATTCCCTGAGATAGTCTAAAAATAACCAAACGCGCAGGATAATTTTAATAAATATGAACGACTTTTTATTAAAATAAGAAAAAACGGTCTTATTAACCCAAACTAAATTAATTCGAAAACCAAAACAGTTTGTCATACTTAAGTATGACCGACTATGCCATGCTTTCAAACAAATAGACTAGTTTGCATAAAAACAGACTGACAGACCGATAGACCGATGGAATTAGCTATACCGACGCTGCTGTTGATGCTGATCAAGAATATTTATACTATATAATATATAAAGTTAAGCCGGTATTTCGAGCGTGTACAACTGTAGGATTTCTTGTGCCAGTCTTCATAAGGAAGTATTTCTATTTGCCAGGCCAATAGAATTCCTTATAGTACGTTATATACATATATGTATACGTATATGATATCAAATTTTGTGACGAACAATATTAATTTTAATATATAAACTATTCTAATATAAAAAATAGTTTGGCATTCCGCACATTGCGCAAAAAGGTGCAGCATTTGTGTAATTAAAAAACCTTTCTGCGCAGTGCCGAATGCCAAACTATTTTTTATATTAGAATAGTTTATATATTAAAATTAATATTGTTCGTCACAAAATTTGATATCAGTAATTTTAGGGCGTGAATATGCTTTCGTCACTAGATTTTTACCTCGTGTAGAGGTTTTTTTTGGGGGGATATCAGAGATTTTTGGAATTCCAATTAAAAAGAATTATCCCCGACAAAAGGTTATGTACAAACATTTGTAGAATTTTAATTTTTGTAATATATTGAATTTCAATTGATGCAATACATAAATTGCATAAATTTTCAAGAATACAAGATTATTCATCTCATCTCAGAGTGGCTTAGACTTAATGTTTAAATAACTTCTATTCAAATATTTGCAAAAATAGTTTCCAATCAAATTTAAAAAAGTCGGATGACAGAATATCCTAGAGTTCGAACCCGGGACCTCTCGCATGTAGGTCTAACCCATCAACCATTAAGCCAACGAGCCTACCGTCGGGCGCGTGCTAAATTGCATTTTTGTTTAAAGAACTGTAACTGTTCTGACACTAAGGGAAATCCAACGAGCTATTTACCAAGTACCTGCTAAATTGCAGCTGTGTTTGCATAGCTGTAATTATCCTTACATGTTCTTCTAGTCCATTCTGTTAATATGAAAAAGTTACAAATAGGAATTATGTGGGATATGATGAATCGATTGCAATTAAATAAAAAAAATATTTAAACTGCTACAAATATTATAAAATTAAAATAAACTTGAAGCCGCTAACTTTATTTGAACCTCGAACGTGCGCGTAAGAGTCAGACACTCTAACCACTGAGCCAACGACTCTGCTTCGTAGAACGCTCTAAAATGCAATTATGTTTTCAAGGCCGTGATAATTCTAACATTTCTCACCGTTGCTGTTTTTCTTAAAACTCACAAAGGAAAATATGTGCAGATTAAAAATGTAATATCTTGGCAAAACGAATTATCCCAGATATGACCTATATACCAAAAGTTGCATAATTTCATTAGCTATGATATATTGAAAATATACCAAAATCGTAGGCGCCGTTTTCTTATTAATTGCATAAATATGCAAGCACACTAAAATTTACATAAAATTTTGATACTGTAACATACGACTTAATATTATAATAACTTTTAAACGAGTTAACGGATTTGGATTATTGAGGTACCAATCGATCCGTATCGAACATTGGCATCATATAACATTAAATTTTTCTCTCATTAGGCACTAACGGGCCCACCAGCTCTAATCTAACAGCTGATACCTCGACAGGATTTTTTCACGGCACCAATCTGAAAACGCTATATTTTGTCAACCCGAATTTTGCCTGACATGTGTTGTATATCAAAATTTGCGCAATGTCTCCACGCTTTAGAATAAATAATCAAAAATACAAACTTAAGGACTCAATTTTTTGCAAATTCACAAAAAGTAAAAAAAAAAATTAATTATGTAATTTTTACATCATGTAATAATCTTACAGAATTAGTTTAAACTTATATTAAAGCTATTTTAATAACCTTTCGAGTGATGTAAAAAAAATGTTCATAGGGTCTATGGTTTGGCCGCAGTTTTCAATTGAATTTTCAACTATTCTAGCTTTTTCCCGCCAAACTAGCGGTTTTTCAAAAAAGTTGTGGAACAAACGTTTCTTAGATTTTTGGAAGTAACACGCTCAAGAAAATTCATTCCGATATCTCAAAGATTGGTCCAGACAAACCAACACACAAGATTTCCATCTCAGCTCGATGACGTCATCAAAATTTTAAAATTCCATTATCTTTGGAATGGATAGTCCGATTTGGGTGAATCAAGTACCGATCGACGCGTATTCAACTCTACCAACTATCTGCATCTAAAAATTGGGGCTTTATGCTCCAACCGAAGCTCCACATTCAAACGTGCAAAGTTTGACAAAGATATGCAAACGGCTATATCTCGAAAAATATCTGACAGATCAGAGATAACAGTATGTCATATTAAAACCACCGAAATTACCTTTCGAATGATATATAACACATTGCGATCGGTTCAGCCGATCTCTATATCCAATATTGCGTGTATATATAGCTAGTGGCCTGCAGCCCAGCAAACTTCACTACGTGTGCGTTTTTGGGGTCTGCTTTCGTCACTAGCGCAGACTGCCGTCCGCAGTGATATGTATAAACAGACACACATATACTCAAGCTAGTATTTTCAAAATTGCTCCTTGTCGGACAAGTTGGCATGACATACATAGTTAAAAATAAACTTAATCTGTGCACAGTACACAGGAATCCTTTTATAATTGCTGAGATCGACGCAGGTGAAAAGACAGACCAACAGGACTTAATTGACTCGGCTGTGGCTGCTTATTAAAAATATACAAACTTTACAAGGCAAGGGATTTTTATAGCCTGTGCCCATTACAAATGGGCAGAAAAGGCTATAATGAATTTGTGTGAATTTATGTACCAGGCAGAAGGAAGCATCTCCGACCCTATAAAGTATATATATTCTTAATCAGTATCAATAGCCGAGTCGATTGACACCTGTCCGTCCGTCTGTCCGCAACTATAAGAGCTAGAGACCTCAAATTTGGAATGTAGGTTCCTGAATACCATACGCAGATCAAGTTTATTTTCAATTTTTGATATCATATCATAGAAAAATCACCATAACATAAGCAATGTTAAAGCTAGAGACTTGAGATTCGGCACACATGATAAAAAGCTTGGGCTTAATATGTCCTGAAAATTTTATCGCGATGCCACTCCCCCTTCGCCCATAACTCGAAAAAGCTGATAACAAGAGCAGTTTAATAGCAAGAAACTTGAGATTTGGCACACATGGCAAGTATCCTACTCTCAATGTGTGCTACAAATTTCAGTACGATCGGATATTGAACTCAAAAGTTATTCAAGAATCAAATTTATGCAGAGCAGCAGATGCGTCGCAGCGCAGTCGCTGCGCCGCGGCACTGACATAACGAAGGAAAAGACGCGTTTGTTCATGTATGTTTGATTTGTCTTTCGTCTGCTGTGGCGCTAAACATAAACAATCAATAGCTGCAGTCCAGTGTTGCCAGACTATCGCAAGCTACCTACTCTCGATGCAAGCAAAATCGACTTCAAGCGATATATTTAAATCCCATTATAATGAAAATACTTTTCTTTGAAGCCCTGCACAGGGTATCCTACTGTCGCGCCCGCTCGACTGATCAGCTTGTTTTTAACTGTACTATGTATTATAGTCATTTTAATATTTAATAGAAAACAATTGAGAAAATATAATAATTTGTTTGTACAAGGTTTGAACCCAAACCTTGGGTTTCCCGGCTTGATACTTTACTCTACGAGTAACGGGTATATTTAGCACTTAGCAAACTTTTGATTTTTTTCAAAAATTTAAGGTTTAAAAAATCATAGCTTTACTCCCCATTAGGCAATTTCGAAAATTGTACATTTTTTAGACCCTTTACTTTAAAAAAGTAAAACGGGTTTATTAAGTTTGTCAAAAAAAAAATGCGCGTAACAGGTCGAAGGAAGTCCGGCAGACCCCATAAAATATATATATTCTTGATCAGCATCACCAGCCGAGTCGATATAGCCATGCCCGTCTGTCCGTCCGTCCGTCTGTCCGTCTGTCTGTATGAACACCAAGATCTCAGAGACTATAAGAGCTAGAGTCACCAAATTTGGTATGGTGGTTCGTCTATGGGCTAAGCAGATCAAGTTTATGTTAAAATTTTGACACGCCCCCTTCCGCCTCCGTAAATCGAGAACAAAATTTTTGAAAGCCCATAAAACGAAAAATATTAAAGCTAGAGTCCTGAATTTTGGCACACAGGACGGGTATCAGGGTCCTAACGTATCCTTAAAATTTTATCGCGATCGGATAATAAACTCGGAAGTTATTCAAGACTTAATATAACTCAGAGTCGGGTCAAAGGAAGAAGAAGAGCATATTGAGGTTACAACGCGTTATGGGAACTATTAGTGTAGTCCTATTTCGATTTTGAAGAATAAGTAAAGAGTCTCTTATAGTCGACTTCGACTGTAGCCTTTCCGACTGGTTGAGAGATGTAATTGTTACCTTTGAAAAAAAAATCATAATCATATTCATCGCTTGATGAGGAGTAAAGCTATAATTGTTTTAACTTTTATTGATAGAAAAAAGTCAAAAATTCGATAAGTACATGTAACACAAAAACGCGAGCTGATGGAGAAAAATTGAGATCAGATTTGAAATCAGCGACCCCCAATTAGTAAAAAAAATTTTATACATTTCAAAACAACACACAAGAAGTTAAATTTTGTTCCCTTGTGTTATTGTAGAAAAATGAGCTAAAAAATAAAAAATATGGTGGTATAGATTCACATTTTTCAAAATAGTGACCCAAGAGACCCCGAAACGCTAATGTCGGGTATTGATATATTCTCAAAACTTAAAGCTTGCAACATTCCAAGCAACTTTGACGCAGAAATTTGGTTAAAAAATTCAACACCTTTCAAGTTAAAGACTGAAAAAAAATTGCTATTTCCTTAAAAGGAGCAAACTGGCTCAAAAGCTTCACGAACATTTTTTGTATGAAACCATCATTATAACTGACAAAACGAATGATGCAGTTCAATTTCTAAGACCCTAAATAGGGGGAAACCGTTGAGTCCGGTCATGTGTTTTTTTTCGACTTGCATAGTGTTATTATCTTCTCCCGTTTAAGGCAACCAAATTCGGCGTGTACAACAAAATAAATCTGAAAAATCCGGAAAATCGTTTTGTACGATCACAAACTGAATTTAAAGGCTGTGTGTTTTAAATTTTACATTAACATTAAATAAACTCGTCGTTACGTTATGAATGCAAAGTGAATCTATCACTTTACACCGGAATGGTCCAAAAGTTCAACAGTTGACTGGTAAGTTAATAGCGTCTTTTTTTTCGTTAAAACAATGTAGAGCAAATTCTACATGGATTTTTTTAATCTATGGGCTAATAAAAATAAAAAAATCGTCCTTAAGTATATGGCAAAGATATATAGCTGTTTTACTAATACAATGCACCGGTTCATAAGTCGGTGAAAACGATTGTCAAGCTGAACGATTTACGGTTCGATTTGCTACCCACCGACAAATTTTCTTGGTTTTGACCGCAACTGACTACTGGCTTTTCGCAGAACTCAAAAAAATCCCCCAGGGAAAGAGATTTTGCTCTAATGGCTAATGGTAGTCGCCGAAACTTAACCCCATTTTTAGGCAAAAATTTGATTAATATATATAATGGGAATTTAAAAGTTTGACATGAGTTAGACTGACTGTATGAACTAAAAATGAAATTATGCCCATTAATAGTTTTGAGAATGTGTTTTTATACGTTAGCGCGGAGACTTTTTGAGCGTAATGTTAATTATATAAGTTCATTTATTCTGGATAAAATTTTAGTTGTTGATAAAAAATACCTTTTCGCTATGCTTACCGTCAATTGATAATTAATAAATAAATAATTAATAAATGTGTTATGTTGGCATATTCTGAATATTGTGTAAGTATGTATGTGTCCATACAAAAATAATTAAGTTTATAAATATTTAAAATATATGTTTATATTGATATGAATGTGTATTTGTATGGATAAAAGTACCTGCCAAAATGAAAAGCTGGATATTATTTTGTATATGTATTCATTTTTGTTTGGTTTTCCAAAACGGCTTACATAAATTGACAACAAATTGTTGTGATGCATGTTCTGAGCTGGTTAATGTAAGTATCAGATAATTACCCCAAATTCCATCCAGAGAGCATCCACAATGCTGCCTAATACAGTAATAAGATCGAAAATATTCCACGGATCCTTGAAAAAGTTCTATAAAATAAATGGTTGTATATTATTATAAGGATAATTCTGTGCAAAAATTTATTAACACACACAACAATATTACAAAATGAACATATATCCATACTGATTTTAATTTATTTTCTTTAATATCGAAGTCCTTGTTGTGGGCTGAAATTTACATTGTCGCATTGTGACCCTGTGTGTTGATTAATATTTGATGTGCGGACCTCAAACAACTTAACGCATGGCGTGTTATGTTATGTTTATGTTATATTTACCAAATAATTCAAAAATAATTCGTGTATCAAACAAACAATTTGTTTAAAATAAAGATAAGAACATAAATAATCCATTTTACATTTACACCTACCGTGAATCCCAACGCATTTCATTTGTGCATTGTATGTCCCTTATATTCTGTTCATTTACTTGCTGAGCTTAGTATTGACGCTTCCCCATTTAATCTGTTTGTGTGTGTGTTCGTTTTTGTTTTGCACCATGCTCTCACAGTTAGCTGTTTTTGTATTCCACTCTCTTGCTTTAGTTAGCGCGCCCCAGCGTCAGTTCTGTACTTGGTAGTGTTTTTACCTGCATATTAACAGTTGTCGGCGCTTCGCCCTGTAATCAAGTATCTGTGAGTGTGTTGCTTAGATTTAGTGCTTCCTTCTCTATTTTCGCGCACCGTTTCTGTTTATTTTAAGTCCCTTTACTTTAAAGAAGTATAAGGGTCTATTAAGTTTGTCAAAATAAATGTGAGTAACAGGTCGAAGGAAGTCTGGCAGACCCCTTAAAGTATATATGTATATTATTGATCAGTATCAATAGCCGAGTCGATTGATACCTGTCCGTCTGTCTGTCCGTCCCTCTGTATAAACGCATGGATCTCAGCAACTATAAGAGCTAGAGACTTCAAATGTACGTGCCTGACTAGGTCAAGTTTATTTGCAATTTTCGATATCTCACCCTCCGCCCACGCAAATCGAAAAACGCTATCACAGCTTAAATTATCAGATAACACAGAAAAACTTAACAGATAGTTGAAGTATAACTCAAGCTGTCCAATTTGTTGCAAGTTTCATAGCGATCGATTCATAAAGGAGATATTAAGGAATTTTTTTTAATCCATTATTTTGTTACTGTTGGCCAAAGCAAGAGTGCATATGAAATGACATTTGTGCAAGCGAGAGCGCATGTGATAATTTGATTTGCGCTGTTGGTCGCTCTGGCGCTATACATGGTGCAGCAAAAAAGCTGAAGGCTACACTAAAAGTTATACAAAAGCTGAATGCTATTGGCCAACGTAAAATTAATATTGGAGGTCGCTTACACGATTGACTGTTAAGATAACGCAGTTTAACTTAACAATGTAAAAAAGTTAACAATTGGCTGCAAGTCTCATAACGATTGACCCATTAATAAAGGAGATATTAAGAAATTTGTTTTTAATCCATTATTTTATCAGTGTTGGCCAGAGCGAGAGCGCTATTATAATATTTTCCAGCACTATTGTTTAGGAGTTATTGAGCACTGAACTCTTAAACTGATTGTTGAGTTGCCAAATGTTTTTTAGCAACCATAAATTTGCACCAATAACCACTAATAAACAAACTATTTGGTTTTCCACGACAACGTTATAAATTTATTTGCGAGATTACAACGACGGTGCTAAGCGCGAGAATTTGGCTGTGGCTCAGAACAATTTTCCTTCCTTCGCCTTGATCGACAACGAGAATAAAAGTGATAGCATGTAAAACAATGTAAAAGCGCGTAAACATAACAGCTGAGCCAAGTGCAAGAGAGGCTTTCCACCTTGCTTGCAGTTACATATGTTACGCGTAATTACATTTAATGAAGTAATGCAATGTAAATTTGACAAATTCAAATTTAACTAGTACATAATACCAAGACTTTATGAGGATGCTGTTGCTGGGCCTCATCTGGAGGCCCCGGCGAAATTTAATTACTTTCGTGCAGTGCAAATATAAGCAACAAGACTTAATATTGCTTAGTGACAAAGTGCATTACAATTGCTTATTATAAAGTGTGTTCTTATAATTAGGCAATTACAAACATATGTGCATGTGTGTGTTGGCAATTTACAGCTCAGCTTTGTTTACATAGATTCCGCTGGCTGACTTTGTCGTGTTCCTCTCTTGCGGTCATTCGTAGCTGATTTATACATACATACATACATACATACATACGTATACCGTGTATATAAGCATCTGTCCCATTGTCAGTGTGGGCGTACAGTTAATTAGCTTTTGTTAAAAGCAATCATGGCAAATGAAGGTGCCAGTGATATGTTGCCAAACAGGGTAACTTATTTTAAACGCAAAGTGACTGCGCTGTTTGAGCGCGCCAAAGGCACTGAAGGGCTTGTAGCTCCAACCATCACCGATAGCCAGTCCGGCTTCGTTATCGATACATCGGATTGGAAAATTCCCTCAAACATTAGGTTAGCTGATCCTGCGTTTAACAAGCCACAGCGAGTCGACCTGTTAATTGGAGCGAGCCTCTTCTACAAGCTTTTGTCTGTTGGGCAAATTCTGCTGTTACCAGGGTTGCCATTACTTCAAAAGACTCGACTTGCCTGGGTTGTGACCGGTGGGTTTGAGAGAGCTGCAAAACAGCTCAGTTGGATTTTCGCTTGGATGATTTGGTTCGGCGTTTTTGGGAAAGGGCCAGTAAGGCAGAGTTGGAATGCGAGCAGCACTTTGTTAATAATTTCTCTCGGCTGCCCTCCGGCGAATAGTCAGCTTTTATCAGTTAGTTGTTGCAAGTACTTTCTCCCACATCATTGCGTCTTGAAGGAGGACAGCACCACAACTAAGTTGCGTTTTGTGTTTGATGGCTCTGCTAAGACTGATGCTGGATTCTCTTTGAATGATGTGCTCATGGCGGGGCCAATCATACAGGCTAAATTGCTCCACATCCTGATCAGATTTCGCACATATCCTGTCGCTCTCACAGCTGACATCTGTAAGATGCATACTGTGGAGAGATTCGCCTCAGAAGGAGATTGAAGTGCTCAAATTAGATACTGTGACGTATGGAACCAAATCAGCGTCCTTTCAATCCGTGCGTTCGATGCACCAGTTGGCTATTGATGAGCGTGATTTCCAGTCGGTTCGAATGCCCTTCAGCAGGAGTTTTACGTGGACGATTTCCTATCTGGAACCAACTCAGTCTCTGAAGCCAGAGAGGAAATGAATCAGACTGCCGGCATATTGTCTCGTGGGAACTTCAAACTGCGGAAGTGGTGTTCCAGTCACCCGGATGTTCTCGTTGGAGTCGCTGATAAAGATAGGGAACAACTTTTAAAGTTCGATGATGGAAATGATGTCACGAAAGCTCTTGGCCATGTATGGGATCCAGCGACTGATCAACTGTTGTTTTCGTTCTCTGTTCTAGAGTCTACAGCGGAGCCTTCTAGACGATCAGTCTTGTCCATTGTTGCTCGTTTTAATGACCCGCTTGTTGTTGATTTTGCAAGAATGTATAATTCTGTGATAAGCCAATTTACTCCAATAACAGATGTAACCCAATTCATAGAGTATTCAAGTCGGATAGTATCTAGTCGAAATGTTTGACCCTCGCGTAATTCACCCCCTGAAGAAAGTAGCAACAACGGTACACTTTATTTACCTCAAGTACCTAAACTTAATGTTGTTGCACATCGTAAGCAAGTATTTGTGTCCAGGTTATCCTGTGAATCACTTATATTGCTAGTAAATCCTCGGCTACTCTGTCCGCTTCGAAATTTAATTTTAGTACGCCTCGTCAAATAGCGTCATTTAAAATCAATATCCCTTATAACTCTTTCAGAGTCATTTGTGATACAACATTTTGACCACCGCATGAGTTTAAGCCGATCTAAACCTTAGCCTATAACCCTTCCAGCTGGTTACTCTGCCTCAACAGCATCCACCAGTAAAGTCCCAATAAACGAGGCGTTTGGGAAGACTGTCATTATTAAATACCAAAATATGAGAGGCATTATATTAAAACTCATAAACCTGTTTTTAAGTAGCTTTTCCTTTGATTCTTACTTCACTTTATTTGAGGCTTGGTTAACGCCCTTGCTATCTGATTGTAAAATTATGTTAAATAACTATTCCATGTATAGGTATGATCGATTGATTCGCCGATAGATGGTCATTAAATCGACTCTTCAATCTGAACGTATTTCTTTTCATGTGCCTGCTGATGCTGAAATTCTTGCTGTTAAAGTAATGTTTCAATATTACTATATCCCTCTGTCATCCGATATTATTTTGCTTGATTTAAAACAGTTTTCCTTCAAGGGAGGTACAACGACCTATTTGTTGTGCTTCTTCAGTAGCACATACTATTTCTTTAAAACAGCCTGGTTTCTGTGATTGTGTGCTTGATTATTCATTAATCACTTGAACAGAATGCTCGATCTGGTATTTATCAGGGTCTGCCGTTTGTAGTTAAATCCCATTACCAGTCAGACACCAGAACGATGCGCTTGTCTGTGTCGCTCGCGCTTGCATTTGAAATCCGTGTGTGTATCCAAGTATGTACACGCGCACGTTTGCTTGTAAACAAACGCACGCGCAACTTGTAAACAATTGACCCTAACAGAAACAGTTATGGACGTAAATTAGGTACAAGCATTGTTAACAGCGGCGAGCTTTAGTCCAGCAAGAGGCAAACTTTCGTTCACAACTCAGTGCAGTGAAAGCTCGAATAGCTAATTTGCAGGTACAGGCTCCACAAGTCGAGGCTTATCAAAGAATTTTAGTAAACTCAGAGATTACGTGCGACATTCCACTCGACATAATCAAGTTGATTTCCGAATTTAGTGGTGGGTCACACGAGTACGTGGCATGGAGGCAGTTTGCCGTTAACGCACGAGTTATTCAAGCCATTCGATGGCTGTTGTGTACACTACCATGCGGTAACATGCAAAACAGGGAAAACAGAATATTGACGAAAATACCAAGGAAAAAACCCCTTTTGTCAAGAAGCAACAGGGTAACATTGGGAGTCAAGATAAAAACAAAACAGAAGATCAGGGACAAGCCCCACAACCCATGGAAATAGATTCCTCTTCAAAATGTAGGCAACCCACACATTTCGGGAATCAGCACACAAATATTGTGCCAGCCCAAAAGATGTAGAACACCTCTGATTTAATCATTGAAGGACGGCATAATCAGGCCATCAAAGTCTCCGTATAACAGCCCGACATGGCTTGTTGATAAAAAAAGGGACGGATTAAAACGGTAACAAAAACAAACGGCTAGCTACCTAATGCCCTCTATTCCCATGATTCTAGCGAACTAAAGAAAGGCAAAATTTTGCACAACCTTAGACCTAAAGTCAGGCTACCACCAAATTTGCCTAGCGGAACAAGATCGCGAAAAGACATCACTTTCGTTAAACAATAAGCATTGTTCAAAGAGCCATGGATGACGTACTAAGGAAAGAAATTGGGAAAATATGTCACGTATATGTGGATGACGTAATAGTTTTTTCCGAAAGCGAAACCGACCACGTTTAACACTTCGACACGGTACTAAAGTGCTTAAGCTAATATGCTGATATGAGAGTCTCTCAAGAAAAGACCAAATTCTTCAAAGAAAGCGTTGAGTACCTCGAACTCATAGTGACCAGGGACGGGGCAAAAACCGATCACGAAAAGGTTAAAGACATTCAAGGATACATTGAGCCAAAACTAATTCAACCTTAGATCATTCCTCGGTTTGGCCAGTTATTAGAGGAGGTTCATTAAAGATATACATACCAAAAGGCGAAAACGGCTCAGTCAGTAAACACAAGTCCAGAAAAGTTTCAGTTGAGTTTAACGAAACACAACGCAATACATTTGAACGTCGACGTAACATTTCTGCATCAGAAGGTGTCATCCTAATGTACACAGACTTCAAACAACACTTTGACCAAACTACCGACGCTTCCGCTAATGGCAACGGCGGCCTCTCAAGGAAGCCGTCCAATCACCATGACTTCTCGCACGTTGAAACAAAGAAAGTTAAACTATGCCACAAATGAAAGGGAACTATTAGCCGTCGTGTGGGCCCTGGGCACGCTTCACAATGTCGTATATGGTACAAAAGTAAAAAGATTTTCACCGACCACCAAAACAATTGACTTTTGCAGTGTCAGAAAAGAACACAAACGCAAAAATCAAAATATGGAAAGCATACCACCTTCGATAACCGCGACCATGGTAGTGAACGGACGTGTCTCGCGTGCGCTCCGGATAATGTCTAGTAGTGGACGAACTTAAAAGTAAAATAATTGCAAATTGTATTGCAGTTATATAATAATAGCGAAAGGACACTTTATATAATAAGAAAATTCTGTTTTATGTAAAAACAAGCGGAACAGTCGGGACCCCGACCGTAATATACCCTGTGGGTCTACAGGAACCCGCTCAAATTCACTCCAGATGAAATTCTCTAGTAATTCGTTTTTTTAAATTTGTGGGCGAAGGGGCGTGGCATCGTGATACAATTTTCTGGACACATCGACCCCAAGATACTCATTATGTGTGCTAAATCTCAAGTTTGTAGCTACAAAACTGCTTTTGTTATGAGGTTTTCGAGCTACAAAACTGCTTGATTTATGAGCTTTTACTTAATTTGTGGGCGAAAGGGGCGTTGCATCAATATACAATTTTCTGGACACATCGACCCCAAGATACTTATCATATCTGCCAAATCTCAAGTCTCTAGCTACAAAACTGCTTTTGTTATGAGGTTTTTGAGCTACAAAACTGCTTGCTTTATGAGCTTTCTTAATTTGTGGGCGAAAGGGGCGTGGCATCGCAATACAATTTTCTGGACACATCGACCACAAAATATTCATCATGTGTCACAAATCTGAAGTCTCTTAACTGTAATATTGCTCTTTTTATAAGCTTTTCCGTTTTCTGGCGAGGGGGTCGTGGCATCGTGATAACATTTTCTGGACACATTGACCACAAAATATTTATCATTTTCATAAAATGTTTGCAACAAATTATTTGCAGTCTACATCCATAAACGTACAATCGGGTAACGGCAATCACACCATTGCCGCAGTTTACTGCCCACCTCGCTTTATAAGCTCTGAGGATCAATTCATGGACTTCTACAATACTCTAGGGGAGCGATTTATAGCAATGCCAAGCACACGCATTGGGGATCCCGCCTTGTGACCCAATAAGGAAAGCAGTTATACAACGCAATCATCAAACCAAACAACAAACTGGACTACGTTTCGCCAGGTAGGCCTACATATTGGCCAGCAGACCCCAGAAAGCTGCCAGATCTAATTGACTTTGCAGTCACAAAGAACATTCTACGCAACGAACAAAACCAACCGGCTTAAATGCAAGAAATATGTTAGTTCCCATATTCAGCTAATCCCGCAGCTATACATCGAAGAGGACATCGACTGCTCTGTTGATGCTCTGGAATCTGTACTCGTAGCAGCAGCCAAAACTTCAACACCGCAAGGTATATCTGCGCAGACCAACCAATACAAAACCAATCTGCAAATCGAAGAACTTGTTTTGCAAAATCGACGATTGCTACGCGATTGGCAGACCTACAGATCGCCATCTTCAAAACAACTCCTCAAAGAAGCTTATCGCAGACTCACAAAGGCTCTTAAACGAGACGAAGAAGACGCTTAACGTCGGTATAAAGAGCAACTATCGCCAAACAGCACAAAGAATCCACTGTGGAGGGCTGATCCAAATCTAAGCGCACCTGAACCTGTCATTCCTATAAGAGACCTTTCAGGCAGCTGGGCCCGCAGTGACAAAGACAGAGCCAACACATTTGCTTCTCATCTACGAAATGTGTTCCAGCCAAATCCCGCAACTAATTCATTCGAACTGCCGGCATTACCAACTCGCTGCCAAACTGAGACTGAACCAATTGACTTTCTGTCTATCGAGATTGCGAAAGTCATCAGAGAACAACTGAAACCAAAAAAATATTCAGGTAGTAATCTTATAACTCCAAAAATGATAATGGAACTTCCAAACTGCGCTATTTTCCTCGTTTGTAAGCTCTTCAACGCAATCACAAGACTTGAATACTTCCAAAAATGGAAAAAATCTACTCTTAATAGGCAGACATGTCGTCCACTAACATTATACAATATGCAGATTCCCCAATCTGATGGAGTGACGTAACTTGGCATACACCCTGATAGGCGACTTACCTGGCGGAGACACATCGAAGCTAAAAAAAAATTCACCTAAAACTAAAAGCTAATAGCCTCCATTGGATTATAAATTCTCGTTCGCCTCTATGCTTGGCCTACAAGGTCCTACTCTACAATTCCACTCTAAAACTAAACTGGACCTACGGCTCGCAGCTTTGGGGGAATGCGAGTAGCAGCAACATTGACATCATACAGCGAGCACAATCCAAAAACCTAATAACCATCACTGGGGCGCCATGGTATGTTCGTAACGAAAACATTCACAGAGATCTAAACATTCTACCCGTAAAAGATGAGATAGCCCAACAAAAAGCGAACTACCAGCTCAAAATATCTTTGCACCCAAATTATCTTGCAAGGTGCTTATCTCTGGTGTGCAACCGAACACGCCTCCAACGCAACGACCTACCAGCCCAGCAATAATCCATTAGGCCCCTTAAACTCGGACTCAAACAACATGGCCGTTACCTAACTTTTTAATTTTAAGATTTTATAAACTTATAGTTAGTCTCCCTCTGGCGAAGATTCAATAAATAAACAGCAAAGCATTAATAAAAAAACTGTTTTACAAGCCAGAGAAAGAAAACTTTGTAGCAGACCCCTTATCACGGCAAGACATAAAAGTTTTGCAAAACGAACCCCAATCAGACGATGCAACCATCCACAGCGAACTGTCACTGACCTAAACTGCGTCAGGAACCAGATATTTCTGGAAGAAGCATGCTACCCACTAAAACGAAACTTCATACTCTTCGGCAGTAAAACTCGCCACTTAATCGGCTTCACTGAAAAAAGCGACATTTTTGAAACACTCAAAGAAATAATCAACCCAAACGTGGTTAACGCAATACATTGTGATTTGCCAACTCTGGCCAGTATTCAGCACCATGTGGTATTACATTTTGAAACTAAGTCTTGGGACAGGCAAAATCGAACAAATTGAAATTGTAACTGCCGAACTCAACCATATTCACCGGACCGCTAAAGAAAACATAAAGCAAGTCATTCGAGACTACGACTTTCCCAAAATGAGCAAGTTAGCAAACGAAGTCGTTGCAAACTGTAAAGTTTGCACTAAAGCAAAATACGACCGGCGGAGACCTGGCAACAATTTGACACCACTATGGTCAGAGGAGATAATACAAGCAGACATGCGAACGCGTGTTCTTGTTAAGGGGAGGGTGGTCCACAATGACAACCTCAAGTAAAAGTTGCCTTTGGCAACCATTAACCGTCAGCAATAAAGTGCACAATGTTTTATTTATTGTTTTTTCTCTTACAGGC
Organism: Drosophila histrio; assembly: GCA_958299025.2. Classification (NCBI taxonomy): domain Eukaryota; kingdom Metazoa; phylum Arthropoda; class Insecta; order Diptera; family Drosophilidae; genus Drosophila; species Drosophila histrio. Next base: position 5,910,153 of record OY282582.1, read on the forward strand.
TTATGGGTGTGATCTTCTCAATAACAGCAATAGTCAAGGCTCGGATTACCGATTATTAACACTACAATTACATACCGGTAATAGATAAAAATGCACCCAAGTAAACTGAGCTTACAAGCAAAGCAGAAGATACCGAAAAGCTAGCAGAATTGTTTGTCCATGTTAAGAAACCACCTCAGAATCGCAAGAAGTTTAGATTTCCTGGGTACAGCGCTATGAGAGGTAGCAGGCACACCAGATGCCTCAGATTTCGAAAAATTAGAATAGCCGAGTCAAAAACCAGTTGAATCAAACAATAGACAGGTGGTTATAAACTCAAAGACTCAGAAACAAATAAACCAACTTACAGACACTATCAACCAGATAATTAAAGAAAAACGAAAAGACTTTGTTGACACTCCACACTTGTACGAAGCCCTTTTAGCAAGAAATCGAATGTTGATTACCGAAAATCAAAATTTAGTGCTAACAATCACTCTTGCTAAGTCTAGCATAATCAATCCAACCATTTTTGATCAAAACGATTTGAAATCCATAGTTAAACTAACAACAGACTTTCCCATAGTTAGTTTAATGGAGGCATCTACTAACAACAGACTTTCCCATAGTTAGTTTAATGGAGGCATCTAGTGTTAAGGTCCTTCAGTCCGAAAACATATTTCATATTCTGATTGCATACCCTAACGTTAAGGTTATATGTAAGATAATTACTATATTCCCCGTATCACACCAACACACCGTACTACAACTACAAGATGATACCGTTGCCGAATGCGATACCTTGTCTGTAACTGAGTGCACCACAACAACTTACACTACGTTCTGTAAGCTGACGGATCTCGACACCTGCGCTCGAGCTCTTCACGCTGGGGGGCACAGATCTCTGTCACACGCATCCTAGCCATCTAAGACCTATCACGTACGTGGACGAAGGCGTTATAATTGTCAACGAGAGTCCGGGTTAAATAAGCACAGACGATGGACCCGAAATAACGACAAGCGGCACGCACCTCGGCACTTTTGAGCGCTTAGCAATCATTAACGGCACCATGTTGAGCATGTCATTACTCCTTAGGATGAACAACCAAAATCTGCATACCATCCAGGAGTTCAAGGAAGAGATTGCATCGACCTATTTAGTTAGAATTGACCTCATATTAACTTGCTCGCTGCTCCTTTTCAAAATGCTGAGGCGGAGACGGGATTCGAGAAAGATACAAAGGATCATCGTCCATTATTATGCTGAGTCTGCTTGCCGACCATTACTTTGTGGCGTGGTGTTTATGCTTCAAAATACTTTGTCTTTAGCTAAAGCTTGACAATTTTTGTACTTAGATTTTAGATTTGTATTATTTCACTTATTATATACACTTAACTGTATAATACAAAGAATTGCAACTATGTCTACTTAAACTACAGTTTGTTTATTTTTAATCCAGGGATTGCAAATAAGAGTTATGAGTTTCAAAAAAATCAAATCTGCGAAATTTTTATAATAGAAATTTAAAATTAATAACTATTTTGTAATTTCTATTATAAAAATTGAAAATTAAAAATTATTTTTTAATTTTTATTATAAAAATTGAAACTAAAAATTTAAATTCAAATATCTTTTGAACCAAGTGGTGTATTACAAAAATATTGGTGATCTATGATTCAATATCTTTCATATGATACATCGCATGTCCTTGAAGGACGAATTTAAAGAAATATACCAGAATTCTTAATATTCGTCCTTGAAGGACATGTGATAAATCATATAAAAGGTATTGAATCATAGATCACCAATATTTTTATATTTTTGTAATATGATACTTGGTTCAAAAGATATATGCATTCAATATTTATTTTCAATTTTTATAATAAATATTGATAAATAATTTTTAATTTTCAATTTTTATAATAAAAATTGAGAAAAAAACTTTTCTTTTAATATTTTTCAATAAAAATCAACAAATAACATTTATGTTATAATTTATATTTTAAAAATTATAGTCGTTACGGCCCCTGATATGTATAAATTTTAGTAAAAATGTTAAATATATGCAATAAATCATAAAAGCAAAAATATATAACATATACGATTTCCAAACCAATTGGATTATTGTTCGCTCCAAGGCGGAATTGAAGCTATTTTAAGGAGAAAATATGCGCACGCACAATATTTCTATCCACAAGCTAAATCTTGATGTTAATCAAGGGAATGCGGTTCTCGAAATAAGAAAAGTTATTGGAACTATAAATTATATAATTATAATTATAATTAACTTGTTTCTTGAATCAACAACGTTTAGGAATTATGTTCCTAATATGTCACGCCTTGGTGAAACTAGAGGTTAGAAAAAGGCTATCAGAAAATTTTGTGAATATTTTTCTGAAATTGTGGATGCCCGAACCAATTGACTGCATAAGAAAACACTGACACAAGGAAGTATGCATGTCAATTTAATTGTGCAGCGACAAGGCCAGCGTTTCTTTTTTTTGCTCTAAAGGTAATTGAAAAATATTCATTATTTATGGAACATACAGCACACAGCAGAAAAAGTCAATAGACTTTATTACCGTTGGTCAGCACATTCAAAATATATTATATGATTCAGAATTTACTGAATAAATTATAACCAAAACGCGTTTCATAACAGACGATCTAGAACTATACTTGAGAATGTCAAGTTTTACTGGAAAACATAAAAAACATAAGATATTCTCCTGCAGTAAATGGAAACGAATATTGTCGGCGTTCTATAACTATACCGTATCTGGATTCATTGATGACAACTTTGAAACCACGACTCTCAAATGAAAACACTCCAGCTTTGTCCCTTCCAAGTTCCGCCCATTGTGTCTGGTTAAATTAAGAGGTACATAAGAACTCGAACCATTTCCAAAAGATGAATAATCTAGATGTCGGTAGAGTACTAACTGTTAGGTACAATTTTCGAAAGAAATATTGATGTTCTAGAACTATTAAGAGATGAATTTCTTCCCACAATCAATAAATAAGTGCTAAGCACAACAGCGACTGTGGAGCCTTTCTTTAGTACTCTTCGAAGAGTCAAAACGTGGCTGAGGAGCACAATAGGGCAGGAGACACTTTCTGGGCTATTTCAATGTTTCACTAACCCGATGCAAAGCAAATTTCTCGAAATTACTGAGATTTATTTTAATCGTTGAAATACCGTCTTGGAATCCGAATAAAACCTGGGAATTACTTGTCATGTAATCCCTCGACCATCGGCTCCGATGAGTAGTACGGGTTGTTTACCACAATAGGATTGCAGGGGCAACTGTATTAGGTATAGATTCCTGGTGCACAGTTCATCTTCGTTAAGTGATTGTCTCAGAAGACTCCGATTACAATTGAGTTGGATATTTTTTAATTGATAATGTCTATCGCTGCTTATTCCAGACACATGTGGAAAACCACAAATATCTTTAACTAAATTTAATGATTTAAAATCACTTTGTGAAAAAAGTATTCCAAGTATTTCATGATGAATATTTTAGCCATAAGACATTAAGACCAGTGAGAGACACTTTAAACGATAGCGACGAAGATGATTAAATCAAAATTAATTTCATTTCATTATTACAGTTCCTTACATAGTACATCATTACTTTTATAACATATTATCTTAAATTTATCATATTAATTTAAAAAAAATATATATTTAAAAAAAACAGCAATAGATTTGTATAGAAATCATTTAACGTAAACGAAATTTTTACTGAGTTTAATTTATACAAATTAAAGCTTAAAAAGGATATATTATTAATTATTTAATTCATTAATTATTTAAAATAAATCCACCTAACGAAACTTAAAATAATTAATTACTCTCTCCTATAAAATTTATTTTTGGCGATTAAGTAATTTTCGCAAATCGGGCAGGACATGTAAAGTGAAACCAACCTTTACATTTGACGCACTGAGCCATATTTTCTGAATAATTTCAGTTGAATTGTTTTTTGCACACTCTACACAACAACATAGTTAGTTTTGTTTTAAGTGTGTTAACTGTATTTCGGCGCTATCGTGTTTACTTATTTTTTCAACTGCTCAAGTTTGTTGCCTTTTTAGACCCTTTACTTTAAAAAAGTAAATAGGGTCTATTTACTTTGTCAAAATGTGCGTAACAGGTCGAAGGAAGTCCGGCAGACCCCATAAAGTATATATATTCTTGATCAGCATCACCAGCCGAGTCGATATAGCCATGTCCGTCTGTCCGTCTGTCCTGCTGTCCGTCTGTCGTGATGTATGAACGCCTAGATCTCAGAGACTATAAGAGCTAGGGTCACCAAATTTGGTGACAATACTCCTGTGACCCCCGAAAAGGTCAAGTTTGTTTTAGAATTTTGCCACGCCCCCTCCCGCCCCCAAAAATCGGAAAAACCCTAATAACTCGAGTAATTTAAAAGATACAAGTTCCAAAATCGGCATACATAAAATTTATTTTCCTTTCGATGCGTACTAAAAATTTTATCAAAATCGGACAATAAACACCGGAGATTCGAAGCAAACAAATTATCGAATGTACAATGGCAGGAAATGTGCAGGAAATGTGCAGATATGTTAAGATTAACATTTGTATGTTAAGATTAACATTTGTATGCTAAGATTAACATTTGGATGTTAAGATTAACATTTGTATGTTAAGATTAACATTTGTATGTTAATAATTCAAGTGTAACATAAGCGATTATATTTAATTAATCGGAAGCTAATCTGAGCAGCGTCGAATATATTTAGGTTTATATATAAGTCTGTAAGTTTGTAACTGTTATTTCATTGTTGAAGAATAAGTAAAGGGTCTCTCATAGTCGATTTCGACTGTAGCCTTTCCGACTGGTTTTGTTAGTCATTGAGCGCACTTAACACTAATACAATTAGACAATAGTCTTTGGTATCAATTCACGCACTGACCAGTACTTTCAAATATTATCCAGAAATCTCTCAGAAAGTACATACAGATATATTTTTTAAGAATTGTGACTACCGACGTTTAAGTTAACTTGACTAAGCATTTAAACACAAAAAGAATGGTTATTGTATTTAATTTATTACAAAAAAATGCTTAGGTTTGGAAACCATAGTAGTCTGTTGACGAAACGGATTTTCACGAATAATTTGAAAAATCCTACTCTTTGTTATATTTAGTCTCAATTCAGCCTTAATCCACTTCTCATTGAGTCGTTGCAGTTTCCCAATTTCAGTGACGAAGACAACACAGCGATCAGTCTTAATTGTGATGAGCGACCTGTATTTACCGTACATAGGCCACCATCAGGTCAGCCGTCTTCCACTTTCAATACTGAATCGCTTACAGCAAATAGTGAAGCAAATAAACTCGGCTTCATTATAAGATGGGACGCAAACGCCTAGGACATCAAAAAAGGAGAATTCGTTTTTAACCTCAACATATCAACTAACCATTAGCATTCGATCTTCGATCACCGGTATATCGAAACAGTACTGCCCTTTGATATTATAACCCAAAATTATTTCCGGTACATAAATAAAACAAACCAGAACAGCTTCTCTTAAAGAATGTCCCAATCCATCAAACTTTTTAACCTAGCCTGGCGTAGCACAGTGGGCAAAACGGCTTTTAAATACAATTTTAAAGTTAATTTTGGGTTTTATGGACATAAATTCAAAAGATAACCAACTTTTTATTACATTTTCTGTTTTTGTGTGTCCTTGTGATGTAAGTTTGTCAAAAAATTAACTTCGAGTTTTTGCGAGCTTATATTTTCTACATTTTAGGCGAAATTTCGGTCTCCAACCGCACATTATACTTATTGAGTATGGGGCAACCAGAAATTGTTAGCGATGAAGGAGAACGTTCTTGGTACTGTTTTACATAACAAACCAGTCGGAAAGGCTACAGTCGAGGTCGACTATGAGAGACCCTTTACTTATTCTTCTAAATGGAAATAAGAGTAACACTAAAAGTACCCCATAACGCGTTGTAACGTCAATATGCTCTTCTTCTTCCTTTGGTCCGACACTGAGTAATATTAAGTCGTGAGTAGCTTCCGAGTTTATTATCCGATCGCGATG
>OY282582.1:5916416-6034976 GCA_958299025.2 Drosophila histrio
AACCATCGTGAGTGAGGGGGCTTGTGGATTGGGTTCTTGCGGATAGCATCTCCTTGTCCCAAGGACCGGGGGTAAGTCTAGAACCTATATCGTGGTAAGAGCTGGAATTAACGTTCTTTTCTCCTAACGTTACAGCAGCGAGGACCTGACGGTGGTACTATGGAAAAGGAGGAACGGACGCAACCTACACCTGGCTTCCGCTTATCTACCATACGAAGAAGTGGACCCGCCATCGGGAGACATCAAGGCCCTGATTCAACACGCGCAGAAAGAGGGCATAGATGTGATTCTGGGATGTGATGCTAACGCTCACCACACTGCATGGGGAAGTACAGGCATCAAAAAGAGGGGGGAGGGGCTGTTTGAATTCTTTATGTTCAGAAATCATATTGTGTGTAACAGGGGCAACCACCCTACATTTCACAATAAGAGCCGTGCAGAGGTAGTAGATTTAACCCTAGCGACAAAGAGCGACTCCCTAACAATAGAAAACTGGCATGTATCCACAGAGTGCTCTTTCTAGGACCACTATAGAAAAGAGTTCGAGATAAAGTGGCACCGAGCGAATAAAACGCCATTTAGAAACCCAAGACGAACGGACTGGGCTAAGTTTGATAAGTATGTCAGGCAGTCTCTACCGTCACACTCAGTGGGACAATTGAGACACCCTGACACTCCAGAGAAATCGACCCAGACCATCACCGAGGCGCTCAGTAAAGCCTTCCTTAAATCCTGCCCCATTAGCCAACCTCCAAAGTGCAATCGCAGCGCGAGGTGGAAAGAGGAGCTTGGTCAAATCAGGAAGGAAACAAGGAGGCTATACAACAAGGCAAGGGCTAAAAATGGTCAGGAGGATAGGGACTATCGCCTGAGTTTCAAAACCTTCAAAGGACTCTGTAGAAAGGCCCAAAGGAACTCATGGGCAGCTTTATGCGAGGATCTGAGCAGTACCACTGAAGCGTCCAGGCTTCGAAGGTTATTGGCTAAGAATCCCGCTAAACCAGGTCTCCTATGTGACCTAGACGGCAATTTCGCTAGAGACAGCCAGGAATATTTGGAACTTCTCATGAGCACTCACTTCCCGGGCTGTTTGGAAGTTGATAACGGGGGCGTTACTACCGCCTTCAATCCTACAAATCTTCAGGACCGAATGGCGTCAAACCGGATATGTTGCAAGCAGTGTGCCACGACCTCTTTCCATGGCTTCTAAAAATCTTTGAGGGATGCCTTTCTATAGAATACATCCCACGAATCTGGAGAGAAGTGAGAGTGGCATTCATTTCCAAAGCAGCAAAGATAAACCACTGCTCAGCGAAGGACAATAGACCGATTAGTCTATCATCGGTTTTATTAAAAACGCTAGAACGACTTCTGGATCTATATCTCAGAACAAAGCTAACATATCTTCAGCAGTTATCAACACGCCTACCTCAAAGGTAGATCTGAAGAGACAGCACTGCATGAGGTAGCTAGTAACGTTGAAAATACCTTGCATAGAAAAGAGTTTGCGTTGGCGGCATTCCACGATATGAAAGGAGCCTTTAACAATGTCAGGATCGAGTAAATAATGGCAGCACTTGCCAAAATTGGCTCACACCCGATGATCAATCAGTGGCTCAGCAATTTGATCAGCTGTAGAGTGATCAACTCCCAGCTTTGCACATCGAAGATTAGAAAGTTGGCCACGAGGGGAACGCCTCAAGGAGGAGTTATATCTCCTCTACTGAGTGACCTTCTTCTAAAACTGAAAAATAGGGGATGGTTTTACCTGTGGCTGGCAAGTTTTTGCCAACAATCAGTGATCTGATGGAAAATTCACTTGGCTTCACTCTAAGGTGGGCGCGGCATAATGGTATCGGGGCAAACCCACAAAAAACCGAGCTAGTTCTGTTCACAAGAAAATACAAGATACCGAGTTTAGACTTCCCTCACTAGGAGGGACACAGCTCAGACTGGCGAGGGAGTCAAAGTACCAAATCCTGTGCCAAATCTCACATATATAATTTCTAAAAAGTGCAAAGACTAGCTTGCTTGGGAGTAACCGGATGCATACGTTTTATATACGATGTACACCGCCCAAGCGGCCCTAGATGTCATGCTAGACCTGGAACCGATAGACATCTTCCTGAAGTACGCGGCAGTAGACCCAATTGGTATCCACATATCTATTTACGTCGACAGCCAGGCAGCCCATAAAGCTCTGTCCTCAAACACTACCAAGAACAAGCTTAGTCGAAACACAGGCACAGCACTGAACCGATGCCACCATTCAATCAGTCTTGTCTGGGTGCGTGGGCACTCGGGTGTACCAGGCAACAAGAGGGCAGACGAATGTGCTAGGCAAGGATCAGCGCTATCGGCGTCTTGTGCGGTGACTGATGTACAAACCCTCTTCAGTATGTCCTCTCCGAACTGGCAAGAACGGCGAGGATTGCGGCGGAAGAGTATTGGAAAACCCAGAGATGCAATATATCCAAAGTGATCTGACAAGAACGTAACCCAAAGCGATCATTTGAACTCGTACACTTTAGCAAGAACAGAAACCGCCTCAAATTCACTCCAGATGAAATTCTCTAGTAATTCGTTTTTTTTTAATTTTTGTGGGCGAAGGGGGCGTGGCATCGTGATCAAATTATCTGGACACATCAACCCCAAGATTCTCATCATGTGTGCCAAATCTCAAATCTCCAGCTACAAAACTGCTTATGTTATGAGGTTTTCGAGTTACAAAACTGCTTGCTTTATGAGGTTTTTTAATTTATGGGTGAAGGGGGCGTGGCATTGCGATACAATTATCTGGACACATCAATCCCAAGATTCTCATCATATGTGCCAAATCTCAAGTCTCCAGCTACAAAACTGCTTTTGTTATAAGGTTTTTGAGTTACAAAACTGCTTGCTTTATGAGGTTTTACTTAATTTGTGGGTGAAGGGGGCGTGGCATCGCGATACAATTTTCTGGACACATTGACCACAAAATATTTATCATGTGTGCTAAATGTGAAGTCTTTAGCTGTAATATTGCTCTTGTTATAAGGGTTTTTTAGCTACAAAACTTCTTGCTTCATACTTTTACTTTTACTTAATTTGTGGGCAAAGAGGGCGTGGCATCCAAAAAAAAAAAATACTTTATATTCTTGATGCTGATCAAGAATATATGTATATACTTTATGGGGTCGGCCATGCTTCCATCTGCCCGTTACATACTTTTGACAAACTTAATATACCCCCACAGGGTATAATAAGGGTGTTGAATGGCAGTATGGTACGGTGTACCATCCCAGGACTTATGTCGCAGCTGTGGGAACGAGGAAGAAGAGGAGAGTATCCAACATCTTCTCGGCGACTGCCCTGCACTTCTTAGAAAGAGAACCCGTTTTCTCGGGAAACCCTTCTGAACTCCACTGGTTCGTTCCAGGGGCGAATCCAGCCCAATGGGACCAACTAGGAGCATAAGAACGTAAATCTCCTTTTCCCTCTCCCGTCAACCTTCCCATAACCCTACCTATTCCTACAGTTAACAGATACCACAATGGGCCGTATGGCCACTGGGTGAGCTCAACTCCTTGAGCAGTCTGTTTAACGTAACCTAAGCTACACGCTTTTCAGGGACTTTGCACATTTCAACTTTGGTTGCCTCTTGCACATGATTTTTGGATAATAAATCTACATGCGACATGGGCTCTTCTTCTTTATACTCTATTTTGAAATCAAAATACTGCAAATACGCCCATCAGCGATGCACCCTTGATGGTAGATCAATCCCTGATTCTTTGAGAGAATAGACAACGAAGTCACGACCATGCAAATAATGCCGAAAGTATTTAACGGGTTCAACAACAATGTTTCCAATTCGTAAGAATGGTATCTTGGTTCAGCAGGGGCAGTAGTTTTACTAAAATACTCCACCACGTGAGGGTTGCCATTGATCCGATGTATTAGCATAGCACCATAGTCATAAGAGCTCGCATCAGTGTGCAATTCTTTCGGATGCTGTGGATCGAATACTACCTGTACAGGCTCATTCGTAAGGATAGCAATGATTTTCTTTCTAATTTCTTCCAAATCATCGTTCCAACTAAATACACTTTTGCTCGAGGTTAGTGAATATATCGGTTTCATAATCTGAGAGAAATGAGGCACACATTTTCGGAAATAAGACGCCAATCCGATAAACTATCTTACGTTACAGACTGTTTTCGGTGGTGACAAGGAATTTAACGCAAGATTCTTTCGCGGATTATGCCTTAAATCTCCAGCTCGCACATCGTATCCCAAATACTGTACAGTAGTTTTGAGAAATCCACATTAAGCAATATTGAATGAGAAACCAGTCGCAGTCAATACATTCAACACAACCTTCATTTTTTCATAACAGCAGCATGCAACCAGCTTTGCTGGTATTGAGATCTTCAGTACTATTCTTCTGACATTTACTGCAGCACTATGCCAACGCTTAACAAAGGCAGCAATGCGACAGCGATAAGACCAACTCAGTCGATTAAACGGCAACGAAATTTGCTAAGGACAAGCATGTAGAGTCGCGACCGCTGGCAGAACATATACTAAGCAACAACAACAGGTGCTTATAATTTAAATGCAGCGCACGATGACTGCGCAGCTGGCAAAGAACCTCACTCTATAGAGCAGCAAATATATGCCAAACAAGCCGAACAGTCGGGACCCCGACCGTATTATACCCTGTGGGTCTATAGGAACCCGCTCAAATTCACTCCAGATGACATTATCTAGTAATTCGTTTTTTTTAATTGTTGTGGACGAAGAGGGCGTGGCATCGTGATAAAATTTTCTGGACACATCAACCCCAAGATTCATATCATGTGTACCAAATCTCAAATCTCCAGCTATAAAACTGCTTTTGCTATGAGGCTTTTGAGTTACAAAACTGCTTGCTTTATGAGGTTTTACTTAATTTGTGGGTAAAGGGGGCGTTGCATTGCGATACAATTATCTGGACACATCAATCCCAAGATTCTCATCATATGTGCCAAATCTCAAGTCTCCAGCTACAAAACTGCTTTTGTTATGAGGCTTTTGAGTTACAAAACTGCTTGCTTTATGAGGTTTTACTTAATTTGTGGGTGAAGGGGGCGTGGCATCGCGATACAATTTTCTGGACACATTGACCACAAAATATTTATCATGTGTGCTAAATGTGAAGTCTTTAGCTGTAATATTGCTCTTGCTATGAGGGTTTTTTAGCTACAAAACTTCTTGCTTCATACTTTTACTTTTACTTAATTTGTGGGCAAAGAGGGCGTGGCATCCAAAAAAAAATATACTTGATATTCTTGATGCTGATCAAGAATATATGTATATACTTTATGGGGTCGGCCATGCTTCCTTCTGCCCGTTACATACTTTTGACAAACTTAATTTACCCCCACAGGGTATAATAAGGGTGTTGAATGGCAGTGTGGTACGGTGTACCATCCCAGGACTTATGTCGCAGCTGTGGGAATGAAGAAGAAGAGGAGAGTATTCAACACCTTCTCGGCGACTGCCCTGCACTTCTTAGAAGGAGAACCCGTTTTCTCGGGAAACCCTTCTGAACTCCACTGGTTCGTTTCAGGGGCGAATCCAGCCCAATGGGACCAACTAGGAGCATAAGAACGTAAAACTCCTTTTCCCTCTCCCGTCAACCTTCCCATAACCCTACCTATTCCTACAGCTAACAGATACCACAATGGGCCGTATGGCCACTGGGTGAGCTCAACTCCTTGAGCAGTCTGTTTAACGTAACCTAAGCTACACGCTTTTCAGGGACTTTGCACATTTCAACTTTGGTTGCCTGTTGCACATGTTTTTTGGATAATAAATCTACATGCGACATGGGCTCTTCTTCTTTATACTCTATTTTGAAATCAAAATACTGCAAATACGCCCATCAGCGATGCACCCTTGATGGTAGATCAATCTCTGATGCTTTGAGAGAATAGAAAACGAACTCACGACCATGCAAATAATGCCGAAAGTATTTAACGGGTTCAACAACAATGTTTCCAATTCGTAAGAATGGTATCTTGGTTCAGCAGGGGCAGTAGTTTTACTTAAATACTCCACCACGTGAGGGTTGCCATTGATCCGATGTATTAGCATAGCACCATAGTCATAAGAGCTCGCATCAGTGTGCAATTCTTTCGGATGCTGTGGATCGAATACTACATGTACAGGCTCATTCGTAAGGATAGCAATGATTTTCTTTCTAATTTCTTCCAAATCATCGTTCCAACTAAATACGCTTTTGCTCGAGGTTAGTGAATATATCGGTTTCATAATCTGAGAGAAATGAGGCACACATTTTCGGAAATAAGACGCCAATCCGATAAACTATCTTACGTTACAGACTGTTTTCGGTGGTGACAAGGAATTTAACGCAAGATTCTTTCGCGGATTATGCCTTAAATCTCCAGCTCGCACATCGTATCCCAAATACTGTACAGTAGTTTTGAGAAATCCACATTAAGCAATATTGAATGAGAAACCAGTCGCAGTCAATACATTCAACACAACCTTCATTTTTTCATAACAGCAGCATGCAACCAGCTTTGCTGGTATTGGGATCTTCAGTACTATTCTTCTGACATTTACTGCAGCACTATGCCAACGCTTAACAAAGGCAGCAATGCGACAGCGATAAGACCAACTCAGTCGATTAAACGGCAACGAAATTTGCTAAGGACAAGCATGTAGAGTCGCGACCGCTGGCAGAACATATACTAAGCAACAACAACAGGTGCTTATAATTTAAATGCAGCGCACGATGACTGCGCAGCTGGCAAAGAACCTCACTCTATAGAGCAGCAAATATATGCCAAACAAGCCGAACAGTCGGGACCCCGACCGTATTATACCCTGTGGGTCTATAGGAACCCGCTCAAATTCACTCCAGATGAAATTATCTAGTAATTCGTTTTTTTTTAATTGTTGTGGACGAAGGGGGCGTGGCATCGTGATAAAATTTTCTGGACACATCAACCCCATGATTCATATCATGTGTACCAAATCTCAAATCTCCAGCTATAAAACTGCTTTTGCTATGAGGTTTTTGAGTTACAAAACTGCTTGCTTTATGAGGTTTTACTTAATTTGTGGGTGAAGGGGGCGTGGCATTGCGATACAATTATCTGGACACATCAATCCCAAGATTCTCATCATATGTGCCAAATCTCAAGTCTCCAGCTACAAAACTGCTTTTGTTATGAGGCTTTTGAGTTACAAAACTGCTTGCTTTATGAGGTTTTACTTAATTTGTGGGTGAAGGGGGCGTGGCATCGCGATACAATTTTCTGGACACATTGACCACAAAATATTTATCATGTGTGCTAAATGTGAAGCATTTAGCTGTAATATTGCTCTTGCTATGAGGGTTTTTTAGCTACAAAACTTCTTGCTTCATACTTTTACTTTTACTTAATTTGTGGGCAAAGAGGGCGTGGCATCCAAAAAAAAATATACTTGATATTCTTGATGCTGATCAAGAATATATGTATATACTTTATGGGGTCGGCCATGCTTCCTTCTGCCCGTTACATACTTTTGACAAACTTAATATACCCCCACAGGGTATAATAAGGGTGTTGAATGGCAGTGTGGTACGGTGTACCATCCCAGGACTTATGTCGCAGCTGTGGGAATGAAGAAGAAGAGGAGAGTATCCAACACCTTCTCGGCGACTGTCCTGCACTTCTTAGAAGGAGAACCCGTTTTCTCGGGAAACCCTTCTGAACTCCACTGGTTCGTTTCAGGGGCGAATCCAGCCCAATGGGACCAACTAGGAACATAAGAACGTAAAACTCCTTTTCCCTCTCCCGTCAACCTTCCCATAACCCTACCTATTCCTACAGTTAACAGATACCACAATGGGCCGTATGACCACTGGGTGAGCTCAACTCCTTGAGCAGTCTGTTTAACGTAACCTAAGCTACACGCTTTTCAGGGACTTTGCACATTTCAACTTTGGTTGCCTCTTGCACATGATTTTTGGATAATAAATCTACATGCGACATGGGCTCTTCTTCTTTATACTCTATTTTGAAATCAAAATACTGCAAATACGCCCATCAGCGATGCACCCTTGATGGTAGATCAATCCCTGATTCTTTGAGAGAATAGACAACGAAGTCACGACCATGCAAATAATGCCGAAAGTATTTAACGGGTTCAACAACAATGTTTCCAATTCGTAAGAATGGTATCTTGGTTCAGCAGGGGCAGTAGTTTTACTAAAATACTCCACCACGTGAGGGTTGCCATTGATCCGATGTATTAGCATAGCACCATAGTCATAAGAGCTCGCATCAGTGTGCAATTCTTTCGGATGCTGTGGATCGAATACTACATGTACAGGCTCATTCGTAAGGATAGCAATGATTTTCTTTCTAATTTCTTCCAAATCATCGTTCCAACTAAATACACTTTTGCTCGAGGTTAGTGAATATATCGGTTTCATAATCTGAGAGAAATGAGGCACACATTTTCGGAAATAAGACGCCAATCCGATAAACTATCTTACGTTACAGACTGTTTTCGGTGGTGACAAGGAATTTAACGCAAGATTCTTTCGCGGATTATGCCTTAAATCTCCAGCTCGCACATCGTATCCCAAATACTGTACAGTAGTTTTGAGAAATCCACATTAAGCAATATTGAATGAGAAACCAGTCGCAGTCAATACATTCAACACAACCTTCATTTTTTCATAACAGCAGCATGCAACCAGCTTTGCTGGTATTGAGATCTTCAGTACTATTCTTCTGACATTTACTGCAGCACTATGCCAACGCTTAACAAAGGCAGCAATGCGACAGCGATAAGACCAACTCAGTCGATTAAACGGCAACGAAATTTGCTAAGGACAAGCATGTAGAGTCGCGACCGCTGGCAGAACATATACTAAGCAACAACAACAGGTGCTTATAATTTAAATGCAGCGCACGATGACTGCGCAGCTGGCAAAGAACCTCACTCTATAGAGCAGCAAATATATGCCAAACAAGCCGAACAGTCGGGACCCCGACCGTATTATACCCTGTGGGTCTATAGGAACCCGCTCAAATTCACTCCAGATGAAATTATCTAGTAATTCGTTTTTTTTTAATTGTTGTGGACGAAGGGGGCGTGGCATCGTGATAAAATTTTCTGGACACATCAACCCCAAGATTCATATCATGTGTACCAAATCTCAAATCTCCAGCTATAAAACTGCTTTTGCTATGAGGTTTTTGAGTTACAAAACTGCTTGCTTTATGAGGTTTTACTTAATTTGTGGGTGAAGGGGGCGTGGCATTGCGATACAATTATCTGGACACATCAATCCCAAGATTCTCATCATTCTCATCATGGGGTCGGCCATGCTTCCTTCTGCCCGTTACATACTTTTGACAAACTTAATATACCCCCACAGGGTATAATAAGGGTGTTGAATGGCAGTGTGGTACGGTGTACCATCCCAGGACTTATGTCGCAGCTGTGGGAATGAAGAAGAAGAGGAGAGTATCCAACACCTTCTCGGCGACTGTCCTGCACTTCTTAGAAGGAGAACCCGTTTTCTCGGGAAACCCTTCTGAACTCCACTGGTTCGTTTCAGGGGCGAATCCAGCCCAATGGGACCAACTAGGAACATAAGAACGTAAAACTCCTTTTCCCTCTCCCGTCAACCTTCCCATAACCCTACCTATTCCTACAGTTAACAGATACCACAATGGGCCGTATGACCACTGGGTGAGCTCAACTCCTTGAGCAGTCTGTTTAACGTAACCTAAGCTACACGCTTTTCAGGGACTTTGCACATTTCAACTTTGGTTGCCTCTTGCACATGATTTTTGGATAATAAATCTACATGCGACATGGGCTCTTCTTCTTTATACTCTATTTTGAAATCAAAATACTGCAAATACGCCCATCAGCGATGCACCCTTGATGGTAGATCAATCCCTGATTCTTTGAGAGAATAGACAACGAAGTCACGACCATGCAAATAATGCCGAAAGTATTTAACGGGTTCAACAACAATGTTTCCAATTCGTAAGAATGGTATCTTGGTTCAGCAGGGGCAGTAGTTTTACTAAAATACTCCACCACGTGAGGGTTGCCATTGATCCGATGTATTAGCATAGCACCATAGTCATAAGAGCTCGCATCAGTGTGCAATTCTTTCGGATGCTGTGGATCGAATACTACATGTACAGGCTCATTCGTAAGGATAGCAATGATTTTCTTTCTAATTTCTTCCAAATCATCGTTCCAACTAAATACGCTTTTGCTCGAGGTTAGTGAATATATCGGTTTCATAATCTGAGAGAAATGAGCCACACATTTTCGGAAATAAGACGCCAATCCGATAAACTATCTTACGTTACAGACTGTTTTCGGTGGTGACAAGGAATTTAACGCAAGATTCTTTCGCGGATTATGCCTTAAATCTCCAGCTCGCACATCGTATCCCAAATACTGTACAGTAGTTTTGAGAAATCCACATTAAGCAATATTGAATGAGAAACCAGTCGCAGCAATACATTCAACACAACCTTCATTTTTTCATAACAGCAGCATGCAACCAGCTTTGCTGGTATTGAGATCTTCAGTACTATTGTAAATTATCACTGCGTTTCGGCACTGGCAATAATTTTATTTAAAAAGTGAACACTAGAAGTAAAGCACATAAAGCAAGAAACATTAAATAAACAAACATAAATCGCTGTTATAATTGTACATAAATACGCCGTTTGATTTATTTTTGTTGGTTCCCTTCGCTGTCCGCGGTTTTATATGTACATATGTAATAGCATAAATAGGTGAACATACATATATACATATATACCGTGTACCAGGTTCTTGCCCTTTGTGTTGTGACGTTGCTTTTGCATAGCAACGCGCGCAAGCTCACACATAAATACATACTTTTTTGATCTCGTTGTTCGCACTCTCAGTTGTCCGTTAGTTGATGCTTACACAAAAGTGCAAGCATACATACGTAACACAACGGCACACTTCTCTCTCCTCTGCTTTGCATTGCTTGACCGTTTCGTTTCGGCAGCGTCGCTTGCATACATACAGACGCCGCCTACTCATACGCGCTCGCTTAACATTGCGTGCATTGTTTTCGGTTCTCTTTGATAGCCGCCGTGTTAAGTGAGTGCGTTACGTTGCGTTTGCGGTCTCTTAACTCTCTTCGGCATTTCAGTTTGCATAGTTGGTGTGACATACGTTCACATCCACTTGTGCCATATATTACCGTACACATACGTGCATTTAAATAGAGCCACTTCAATATGGCAAATACTAAAGGAAAGAATGATCCCAACGAGACCATGGTCGTTGAAGGGGATTGTTATAGTGAGAAATTAACGCAATTATTTGCCAAATTAGATAAAGTAGAAGGTGACATAGAACGCCAAAGGACGTCTTTAGCAAATAAAATGGTCAATCCAAGCAAATTCGAAATTCAGTGTCGGCTAGACATTCTAAATTCGTATATTGCCAAGGCAATGGATCTGCAATCTGAAATCGACTGCATTGATCCCGACAATTCTAGCCGTGCGATGCTTGAGGAAATGTGCATTTTGGCAAAATCGTCATATATGGCCGCTCTTAATGCCCACCAGGCGTCGGAAAATGTGCAACCGGTATCACACCATTCACATTTACCTAAATTAAAGTTACCTAAATTCAGTGGTAAACATGCTGAATATAAACAATTCATCAGCTTGTTCAACAGTTTAGTAGATTCCGTCCGGTCGCTATCCAATATTGAAAAATTTAATCATTTAATCTCTTGCTTATCAGATGGGGCGTTAGGTACAATTAAAGCGTTCCATGTCTCTGACGAGAATTATCCAAAGGCAAAAGGCTTGTACGATAAAAAGTACCTAATTTTCTCCGATACGCTAGCCCAGTTGTTCGACATTGAGCCTATGAGCAAACCTTCTGCCATCGGAATACGCTCAATTGTCGACTCGATCTCGGCCTTGTTTGAGTCCCTAATGTCAATTGGTGACGAGCAAGATTTTGCTAATGCGGTGCTAATTCACATAGCTATGTCGAAGGTCGACTATGTGACCAAGTCGAAGTTTGAAGAACAACTTGACTATAATTCGTTGCCCCAATGGTCTGATTGTGTCTCAACATTGAACAGACGATATCAGCACTTATCGGCTGAAGAAAGTTCAAAGTCGAGGATGAGACAAAACTCAGACTTCAAGCCTGCGAAAAATAGTAAGTCCTCGTTCGCATGCACTAACTCGGATAAGCATACTGAACCAAAGTGTCAGTTTTGCAGTGCAAACCACAGCATTGGGAGCTGTCAGGGTTTTTCCGCTATGCCTGTGTCGGATCGATTTAATTTCGTAAAATCGAATCAGCTGTGCATAAATTGTTTGCATGCAGGGCACAGGGTGTCTAGCTGCAATGCGTCGAAGTGTAGAGTTTGTTCTCAACTCCACAACACTCTCCTTCACAAGTATGCAGCCCCTGAAATGGCACAGGCAGCATCGCATCCAGCTCATGTGAAGCACGTTGCAGGTGAAGTGGATCAAGTCATCCTTGCAACAGCTGTTGTAAAAATACGAGACAGGTTTGGACAGGTTCGCAATGCTAGAGCGTTATTAGATTCTGGTTCCCAAGTCAACTTCATGACGGAAGAACTTGCTCAAGGATTGAGACTTGCTCGAAAGAACAAGTGCTTGAAAGTCACGTCTGTTGGGAAAGCCAGCTTAGTAGCGAACAGCGAGGCTTCGACAGTGGTGTCGTCTCGTGTAAATGCACATCCGTTCATTGCTGACTTTTGGGTGCTGACATCAATTTCGAGCCGGCAGCCAGATTATGATTTGCCAGTTGGTCAATGGAAAATTCCAGCCATTTTGGAACTGGCTGATCCGGACTTTTTTAAGCCTCAGCGAATTGATCTGCTGTTAGGAGCAGATTCATTTTTCGAACTGTTGTGTACGGGACAAATAAGATTGAGTGGAAATGGTCCTCTATTGCAGAAAACTTTGCTAGGTTGGGTGGCATCAGGGCGGTGTAAAAATCTGCAAGTTCAGAATCTTATATGCTGCGCAATAATGCACCCTAGCGAAGAATCCAGACTTGAAGCCCTTGTAGAGCGATTCTGGGAACTTGAAGCTATTCCAGAATCGAATATCTCAGCCAAGTACTCGTCAGAGCAACTAGCATGTGAGAAAAGCTTCATAGATAGCGTTCGAAATCTGTCGTCAGGGCACTTTGAGGTTAGTTTGCCCTTCAAAACTGATCCCAAAATATTGGGATTATCGTTTGAAACAGCCAAGAGACGGTTTTTATCCTTCGAGAGCAGGAGACCCAAGAGACCCGGAGCTCAGGAATATGTACTTGAGTTTTATGCGTGAATATATTGACCTCGGTCACATGTCTCCCATAGATACGGAAGTTCCACCAGGACCACACTACGTCATTCCACATCAGTGCGTCCTGAGGCCTAAAAGCAGCTCCACCAAGCTTCGAGTGGTGTTCGACGCGTCTTGTAAGACAACGTCGGGCCACTCACTTAACGATTGTCTTATGGTTGGACGACTATTCAGAGGGATCTAATTTTGTCGCTTCTTCGGTTCCGTCTGAATCGATATGCCCTCACGGCGGACATCACAAAGATGTATCGGCAAGTCAGCATATCCGAAGACGATCGACGTTTTCAGCTTATTGTGTGGCGTGAAAATCCATCGGATGAGATTCAACTTTATCGTTTGAACACGGTGACATATGGCACTGCGTCCGCACCGTTCCTCGCCATCCGATGCTTGCAAGAGCTGGGTTTACGTCACAAAGACACCCATGCTCTTGCTTCAGAAATTATTTGCAATGATTTTTATGTCGATGATATGCTCACTGGAGCCGATAACCTTGACACGTTAAAAGCTATATGTGCTCAGGTGTCGCAAGTGTTAAGGTCAGGAGGTTTTTAACTGGTCAAATGGTTTTCAAACCACCCCGATTCAACGAAAACGCTCGGCACGAGGTGGACTCCAAGTTCCGATACATTTAGGTATCATTTGGACAATAGTTTCACCGAATTGAGTCCCACGAAGCGTAACATATTGTCAGTAGCTGCACGCATGTTTGACCCACTTGGCTTGTTGAGCCCAATTAGCATCAGGGCTAAAATTCTGCTGCAAGAGCTTTGGCGTATGCAGTTGCCATGGGATGAAACAATGCCCATGAAAATGCAAAGCCGGTGGGAAAAGTTCAAGGATAATCTTCTCGAACTGCATAACAATGAAATTCCCAGGTACGCTCATGCAAGATTTAACACAAGCATTCAAGTGCATGGATTTGCGGACGCGTCCAGTCAAGCATATGGGTGTTGCCTATATGTTCGAGCTAGCGACGGTGGCAAGACAGTCTGTCGATTGCTAACCGCAAAAGCGAAAGTTGCGCCCCTTAAGACGAAGTCTATTCCTAGACTCGAACTATGCGCGGCATATTTGCTAGCTCAATTATGGTCAACTATCAAACATTTGTTGGACCATTGTAGAGTCGAGAGTGTGAATTTCTGGACGGATTCAGAGATCACACTACATTGGATAAATTTTTCCCCTTCGTTATTGGCAACGTTCGTAGCTAACCGAGTTGCAGGCATCCAAGAGATGGCCAAAGATGTATCTTGGCAACATGTGCCCACGTTGTTGAACCCAGCCGATATGGCATCGAGAGGTTGTGATACGCATGATCTGATAAATTCGATTTGGCTAGAAGGACCACCGTTCCTCTGCAAGGAACGTGAACATTGGCCTCAAAATTACCACTTTTCGCTACCACCAGAATTGAAAGACAGTGAGTAAAAGAAATCTGCAATAGTTTGTTTAGCTACCAACTCTGACTTTGTACTCAGTTTTATTTCTCGATTTTCGGCATGTCGCAAATTAGTTCGAGTCGTTGCGTACATGTACAGGTTTATTCTCAGATCAAAAGTTGAAAAGAATTGAATTTTGCGTTTATGAAGCTGTTGGAACTTGTTCAGCGCTCGAATTTCAGAGAGGACTTTGAAAGGTTAGAAAAAGGATAGGTTGTACAGGCAAGCCTCCAATCTCTGACTCCGTTTATCCACAAATTCGAAGAATTCGGAAGAGGTGTCTCGTTGATCCGAGTAGGAGGCAGACTATTAAATGCACCATTGCAATACGATGCCAAATTTCCCGTCTTGATGCCCAAAAACTGTTTGTTAGTTGGCATGTATTTACGGGAGCTGCATATAGGAAATTGTCACGCAGGAGCAAAGGCAATGATGGCATTGCTTCGGCAGCGAATTTGGCTCATAAATGCTCGAAGAGAATGTACTCAAGTAGTACGAAAATGTGTTCTTTGCTTCAGGTACAAGCCGAAGTTAATAGAGCAACTAATGGGAAATCTCCCCGCAGATCGTTTGTTAGCTGTCAGACCATTTTTAATTTGCGGAGTCGATTTTTGTGGACCAGTAAATGTGTCGTTGCGAATTCGAGGTCGTGCTCCGCTAAAAATGTACATAGCGGTATTTGTGTGTTTTGCTTCTAAGGCTGTTCACTTAGAGCTTGTTTCTGACCTATCAACTAATGCGTTCATTTCTTGTTTGAAAAGCTTCATCGCACGACGCACAGTGGCTCGTTTTCTCATTCTACTTTGCAAAAATCATATCTTTTGATCCAGGTAAGATATCACCAAAATATTAAAAGGGTTTATTAAAGAATACCTGTAGCTTTGAAATGAGTGTAAGATCTTAAAAATCGGACGACAGATAAATTGTCAGCAGGTGTTCAAAGTTGGATTTTGTGTTTATACGATGATTTTCGTGAAATGCGACATTCATCGTATGCTTTTTTCTGAAATTTATGTGTAAATTTGTGATTCTTTATACATAAAGCATAGTATCCAGTAGCTCGAAAAAGTTTGAGCGTTCAAAATGCTTGATTTTCTTAATGCCTGCCAGGCGGCCATGACTTGAAAACTATTTACACTAGTCGAAAGATGAAAAAGTTTCATATTCCAACGTGTCAGAATAAAACACCAGGTTTTTATGAACAGTGTTGTAAAACGACAGTCACTTTTTGAGTGCCCAAAGTTTTGATGTACTGGATACCGGCTATCAAAACAGCCTCTCAAAAATTTTGTTTAGCCTACTTTGCAACTCTTTTTTTTATATGGAGTTGATACCTTTCAAACAGAATTTCGAGCTACTGGATACTATGCTTAATTATATGTAAATGAATGTTTTAAATACATCTAAACACTAAAGATAACAAATTTGATGGATTTCATGTTTCAAATACATATATATCGAATAAATTCCTGTAAAAACAAAATGTTATTTCAATTAAACTTTTATACTACATATTTGATTTAATTTATATTTATATAAATAAATAACAATAAAACTATTCAATTAATGTCCTTGTTAATTTAATTTTCCTCAGCTATGTCTTCAAGTTCGTAACCTATGTACATTAAATCTACCATTTCTTTAGTATAAAACTCTTGCAGTTCTTTGCGACTTCACACAAATCTTTTTGTTGATATCAGTGGATCTGAAGAAACTGATAACTTATTAAAATAGTCTTAATTTTGTCTTTACCGTGTCACCTTGCAACTATTCGAGTACCTATATTTCTTGTACTCCTTGTTTATAGATTTCTGGACTTCTTCTAATAATTCCCCGATTGACAGACATTGGTTTTCGTTAAGATCTCCTCCGTGTACCAAAATTTTATGAAGTTTGTTTTTGATCTTGTCGACCTCCGTCATATTTTCCTTAGCAAAGTATACTGTACTCATAACGGTCAATATAAACTCTTCTTAGCTTGGAACATCCATAAACATCTGAAATGCATCTCGAATTTTGGAAGACATTTTGCGGTTTCAATATTTGATTTATATTACATAATACTAATCAGCACTGATTTTGTTTAATATCGTGATGGTTGCCAAAAGTAGACTGTGATACAATGCACCTAAATATTTGAATGTATACCCTTAATCCCTACTATTAATTACCAACTTAAGTAGTACAAAAGATTAAACATGTGTAGTCATTTAAAATTTACAAACTTAGATAATTGGGTTTGGTAAACGCGGAAATTGAGTACGAAAAAGGGTTATAAATTACATAATCACTACCTGTTTGCTTGGGTTACATTAGTATATTTAGGTAGACAATGAATTCTTAATATTATATTTATGTAAAGTGTTCAATAAAAGGTCTAGTTCAACGGAAACACGTTCAAATAACGACCATTCCGTACCGTAGGTTGCGCAAAAATGCGAGCTCGGCGCCATTTTGGGTGCGCCACAACGCAATTTTGACCCAGTTAAAAGCGTTGTGCGTGAATTGTTTATTAAATAAAAAGTTAACTGGCACTTCTTGGCACCTAGACTTTCTTAAAGTTGTTGCAGAAATATCCACGGAATAACGTGTATATACCCGTTTGCCTGGACAAGCCTGGACTTTATGCTAAAAGTCTATCTAAAGTTAAAAAACAATGTCAAAAATAGTGCTTTAGTAAAAATATTATTTAAAATACTTCAAAACAAAAAAATAACAGGATTTTTATACCATTCGCTTTAGAATCGACACACCTATTAGGTAAAATTAAGAAACTGAAAATTTATTGAACCATATGGAAGCAATTTTATCGCAAAAATGAACAATTTTTCATAAAAAAACATTTTTATGAAAAATCTAAATTTTTTTCATGTTTGATGGGCTCTACCGCCGAAACCGTTTGCCCAAATTAAAAAATCTAAACGGATTTATAAATTTTGGACAATTCTCTATCAAACTGCATTTAAGGATTTTGCATGGCGAGAAATGACCGATTTCTTTTTTGCCACGTGAGTCTCGTGAGTGAGCCACTGTGCGACGTGGCTTTCCGTGCCGGCTATACTCGGACAACGCCACGAACTTTGTGGGGACCAGCAACCTGCTGAAGGAGCTGCAGGAAGCGTTCGAGCGGCAGAGGGCCAGTCTTCAGTCGTTCGCAGCGGAGAAAGGGATGGAGTGGTGCTTCATCCCCCCACGGGCACCACATTTCGGAGGGCTGTGGGAAGCGGCAGTAAAGTCCGCGAAACACCTGCTGCTCCGACAAATAGGAAGCGCTTCGCTAATAGAAGGAGAGTTCAGAGGGCATCTGGCCGACGTGGAGGCGATCCTCAACTCGCGGCCGCTGACTCCGCTAAGCGGAGACCCAAGCGATGGGGAGCCGCTGACGCCCGGCCACCTGCTCATCGGTCAGCCGCTTCGTTCGCTGCCGCAAGGGTCAGAGCCGCAGCAGCGGCATTTCGTACTGTCGCAGGTGGCAGCTGCTGTCCACGCTCAGACAACAGTTTTGGCGAGTGTGGTCGAAGGACTACGTCCACACCCTTCAGCGTCGCGGGAAATGGACAGCCGAGCAGCCCAACCTCGCAATCGGGGCGCTCGTGGTGGTCCACGACGACAACACTCCGCCCCAAAGATGGACCACAGGCAGAGTAACCAACGCCGTTCCGGGGGCAGACGGTCGCATCAGGGTTTGAAGTTTTTGGTTTTGGTCACTTCAACGTGGCCGGAATGATTAGATTTAGATTATTGGAGATAAATGAAGCACATGAATTGTTAGAGTTAGGCTTAGCATAGTAAGTTCAATAATGTTATTAGCATAAGATCCATTTATGTTAGATTAAGAGGCGCGCTCTCCTTATGTTAGCGTTCGTGCGAGCGACGTTTAGCAGCTGGCGATGCTGCGCAGCTGCTAATAAGGGACCAGTAGCAATTTAGATTTCGATCGCACCACCCGCACGTCTCCCGCGAACAGCCACCATCATCTTTAGCGCGACAGCAGTCCGAATAAGTTGTTAATTGCGAGTTGAATTGCATTTGTTTATTATTTCGTTATTTGATTCCACAAGAAGCTTGTGAACAACTTATTAATTGTTTTGTTTATTAGACACCGCGGCTTGTGTTGGCCTCTAAACTGTGTTAATTAAATTTTTTGTGGTGCTCTTGAACTTGCACGACTATTCTGCTTAACTCTTCTTCTATCTTAAATCGTAGATATCAGCACCTTTCTGCTGAAGAAACAGTAAGAGTTTTGTCCGATGGCTCTAAGTCAGAGTTCAACGCTGTTTTCAAAAATAGTATTCAAAGTTCATTTTTGTGTTCTGTGGCCAGTGTCCCCAACATTTTTATATTGTAATTCCGAAGGCCATTCAATATTAAATTGCTCTGCATACGCCGCACAATCAGTGCAACAGCGGTTTGAGTTTTATAAGGCAGCTCCTTTATGCATCAATTGCAGGGACACACTGTTAGCAGATATAAGGCAAACTAGTGCAGAGTATACTGTCGTTCTCATAATACGATGTTGCATAGATACCGCTGTTTCTAACACTCGAGCGTTACCACCACCCCTTGACTCTGCACAACTAAAAAGGTGCGAACAGTTGAACATCAGTAATGTGAGAGCCATTTTCTAGACAATCTGAAATATTGCCGTCTGGTCGATTTGAAGTACGCCTGCCATTTAAATCGGGTCCCATTAAGCTTGAAAACTCTTTAGAAGTTGCTTAGCGGCGGTTTCTGTTGCTTGAAAAACGCTTATCCTGAACTTAATCGTATGTACTTGGAATTTATGAGCGAATATATTTAACTTGGTCACATGTCTCAGTTAGAGGATTAGATTCCAAGTACTCCTCACAATTTCATTCCGTATCAGTGTGTCATTAGACCACAGAGCATGTCAACGCATCTTGTCGGCCTTCTTCTCAAATTACGTTGGATGACCTTCATATGGTTGGACCGACCATTCAAGAAGAGCTATAATCGACTCTGCTTCGATTTAGATTGCATAAATATTTATTGACAGCTGACGTAAAAAGATGAACAAATTGTCTTTTTCTCAATACGGTTATTAACAAAGCTTAGTGAGATGATCGAATCATCACACCCAAAAGCTGCGGAAGTCAGGCAAGACTTTTACGTCGACGATTAATTAACTGGGGCTGCATGCGTAGAGAACCTTCAGACGATTAAGTCAGACGTGCCGCAAATCCTACTAGGCGCAGGTTTCGAGCTGACAAGGTGGTTTTCCAATTTGCCAGAGTTCTCTGCAATAAATACCACCAAGCCAATAACGATCTCAGAGTGCGACACAACTAAGACACTTGGCGAGTAAGGGTTGCCAAATGAAGACGTCTTTCAATTTAAGTTAGACGATTCGGAACATTCTCTCGGTGACATCGCGGTTAATTGATCCACGTGGGCTGCTAAGCGTACTAATTATAAAAGCAAAGATACTGCTTCAAGAGCTCTGGCTTCAAAAGCTAGACTGGGATGAATCCATTCCTCTGAGCTGGGACACCTCGTGGCAGCATTTGAAATCAACGTTGATTCAATGGAAAATAATCAAGATACCACGATACGTGCATACAGAGCCAACTTCACCGATCGAGATACACGATTTCGCCGACGCATCAATGACAGCGTTTGGCGTGTGTGTATATATTCGCAGTCATTATGCAGAAGGTCATCTTATATCTTTATTGGCATCGAAATTCAAAGTAGCCTCTCTCAAGACTAAGACTCTTTCTGGACTTGAGTTGTGTGCGGCTCACCTTCTCGCAGATCCCTGTCACCGAAACAGAAATCTCATAAGATTACCGAGTGAACGGTCTTTAGTCTGATTTGGACGTCACGCTGAATTGGATTCAGACGCATCTTTCATCTTTGGCAACATTTGTGTCGAATCTTGTGACAGAGATCCAAGAGTGGACAGAGAACCATGAGGTGCGTACTTTGGAAGTACGAAAAACAGCTGTTGGACTGGCAACAATGGTAGACCGACCATATCTTATCGACTCGATCAACAGTTATTTATCGCATGCTAGGCTGCTGAGAGTGTTCGCTTAGTGTTCCGTTTCATAAGAAATGCAAATATTAATATGAACAATTTGAAACACTCCTTACGATACTCGAAAGAAAATAAGCCTTTGGGAAAATAGTGGAAGTCATCCAACAAGTTGAATTTAAAGATGACATAAGCACTCCGTCCATTTTCCATCTGCGGAGCTGCGAGCGGAAATAGAGGGCGAGGCGAACGCAATTCGCGAATTTGCATCACAAAGCGGATGCCGCCAAGGACTCCGCACTTCGGGGGACTGTGGAAGTCAGGTGTGATGTGTGCAAAGCACCTACTCCAACGGACGGTAGGCAATCTGTTGCTGACGGCAGAAGAGCTGCAGACGACGCTCATACCGGTGGAAGCCGTGCTCAACTCGCGGCCAATAGGAGCCCTAAGCGAGGAACAAAGCGCCGGCAAGGCACTCACGCCGGACCACTTGCTCGTGGGAGGGCCGTTGAGCGCGCTACCAGCAAGGGTACAGGAGCAACGGGACCTGACCTGCTTAATCCGATGACGAGCTGTCTCGTCGCTAAAGCGACAGTTCTGGCGGCGATGGTCGAAGGAGTATGTCCTGGAGTTCCAAGCGCGAGCCAAGTGGCACCAGCGCAAACCAGTCGTCGCTGTTGGAGAGCAGAGGACAATCGTCCGCCTCATATGTGGCTGATCGGCAGGGTGACGGCGGTGCAAGGGGAGAGAACGGCGTCGAGGCCAGTTCAAACGACCTATTTATAAGCTGGGTCTACTACCAGTGGCATGAACCTCACAGCGCTTCATCGGGGTCGGTGTTCGCGTGGTTCAGCGTTTTAGTTCTTTCCTTTTATTTTCTTTTATTTATTTAACTTAGTTGTTGGCCAAAATTATGAAGTATAGTGTAAGTTAGGCTTAATAAAGACTCTTCGTAAATTGATCAGAGAGCGAATTCGTCTCGCTCCGCCACCTTAGCTTAATGTAGGCTTAGAATATTTTGCAAAGTTAGTTGTCGTAGTTCAATATATATTGAAACACGAAATCTGCCACTTTCGATTAAAATTAAACGCCACCAAAAATAATAAATTCAGTCATATAAACTTATATGATTTTTCAAGACGGTCTGTATTATAAAAATATTATTCTGTTCGAATGAAAACAATGAATACAAACGCAATAAATAAGACAATCAAAGACGTAATCACAAAAAAATTACCCGATAGAATTTTCATGACCCTAGCTAGGTTTGACATCACAACAGTATCCAAATTAAAACAAGTAGCTCAAAAAGAGGGACTGTACGAAAAAAGCTTTTCGGACAGAACGAAACAAAATACTAACAATAATTTCCAAAACAATTCAAACAGTACTGATTCTCGCAAGAATAAGGGATATCAGAGTTTCTATGCAGTGGCTAGCCTATCAAATCCCCAGAGTTTCACTTAAAATTCGCAAAAACCAATTAGAGAAACTAACATTTTCTTCAGAACTAATTCAATTACCAAACAAACAGAAGTTCCCCTAATACATTTAGTCCGCACGTCAAATGACAACGCGGAAGTACCAGTGGTCTATCCAAAATTTATACGGTTTTCCATCACGCAACTTCGGACCAAGCAATATACAAAGCCCTATATTCGAGTAATCATGAATCATCTTAAATGTGTAATATATACGGGACCTATAAATTTAATGAAAAGAAATTATCAGACTTTCCCAATTAAAACATGTCAGCTAGATGATCAAGCAATAAATGAAAATGTAAGTTTAAACGAACGAATTTCCTTATCCTCCAGTACACTTTCCCCCTCCCCTTAAATTTTATACACACAATTTTCAGAAAATTGATATGTATTACTAGGCATGCAATATCTTGAAGCTTTCCTGGCAACAATAAATTATAAGGAGAATATATTTCTAAACGGTTACCCGCACATCTTGAGATATAATCATGAAGACTTTGTGAAAAACAAGACATTTAATTGCCTCGATCCACCACACAAAGAAGAAACCACGTTTGATTGTCTTGATCCATCTTTCACAAATGATAGGCCATTTAATTTTGCAATTGATGAACTTGAAGAAAACAATCAGTTCAGATTAGAACAACTTATCGTTGAAAAAAAAGTAAACGTCAAAATCAAAGCCTTATTCGATTTTAGCGACATACAGTATAGAAAAAGTGAAAATTTGACTTTCACAATAGTGTTATTAAGCATGTCAGTCAGACTAAACATGAAGACCCAATTTACAAACGAAACTATAAATACCTACAATCGTATGATGCAGATGAAAGACATGATAAAACGGAATAATTCGAAAATCGAATTCTCCATATTGTTCACTAATTTGGATTGTTTCAAAAAAAAGTTATTCATCGGGAAAAGAAAAATGCAGAATAGTCATTGACTATCGAAACCTGATTGAGATCACTGTGGACGATAAACTTGGAAAAAAAACTTGGAAATGTCAATATTTCACTACCATTGACCATGCAAAAGGCCTCCATCAGATCCGAATGGATGCTGATTCAATCCCAATTTTGGAGTATAATCATATGCCAT
This sequence comes from Drosophila histrio, assembly GCA_958299025.2. NCBI lineage: Eukaryota > Metazoa > Arthropoda > Insecta > Diptera > Drosophilidae > Drosophila > Drosophila histrio. Next base: position 5,939,845 of record OY282582.1, read on the forward strand.
TTGGTCTCTAAAATGCACCTGCAACTTTTCAACGTTGCATAAAATACGTTTTAGAAGATTTAATCTATAAGTTTTTTCTGGACTACATGGATAATATAATGGTATATTTCACTTCATTAGAAGAACACATATTATAATTAAAAATAATTTTTAAGAAACTTCAGAAAGCCAATCTAAAATTGCAAATGAACAAATTTACATTTTTGAATAAGGAAATTGTATTCCTTGTACCCATTGTAACAACTGAATGTATAAAACCAAATCCGTCAAAAGTCATTGCTATCAAAAATTTCCCAATTCCAAAAATAACCGACGTATTTAAGTCTTTCTTATGACTTTGCGGTTATTACAGAAAGTTTATACACAGCTTTGCCCACATTGTCAAACCAGTGACTTTGAAATTAAAGAAAAATGTAACTGTTGATATATACAAACAAAGAACATATATAGGCTATCCCAAAACCAACAGCCGATGTCCTATGCAAGTAGAACGTTAAATGAAAATTAAATAAACTATTCCGCAATGGAAAAGGAACTTTTAGCTATTGTTTGGGCCACCGAATACTTTAGGTCCTATCTTTTGGCAGAAAATTCGAAAACCTTAGTGATCATAAATTGGGGTCGGCCAAGTTTCCTTTTGCATGTTACATACTTCTAAAATATTTAATATACCCCACAGGGTAAAAAACTAAATCAAAATATCTTGTTTCACTCTTGAGGTTTGAACTAATGCCCTAAAATGGGCAAATACCCTATAGTGCTATGTAACGTCAGTGTTATCTTTTTCTTCCTTTAGGCCGCGCGCACACTGGGAGCTGAAAGCAAAGCTGACAGCTGATCTTATAAGCAAGCTTATCAGCGCCGAAAAACAAACGCACTGCTTGTATGAAAGCGCGCACACTGCTCAGCTAAGCTAAGCTACCAGAGGAAAAATTCCTGTCAATGATCGCATTGAATACACAATGCTTTAACAGCTTCTAACAGAAGTTAAAATATATAATTGAAATGTATAGCAAAATGTTTGAAGCTAGTTATTAGCTTCTGGAGATTCTGCCCTATGCATTGTTAATGATTGCCTTCCAAACTTTTAATATCATTATTTGAAACTATTTAGGAATAAAACAGAGCGTTCTCTTCATTTTAAATTTATTGTAATGAATAGACTACCACAGGCTCGTCCACATTGATCTGCCGTCAATTTAAATTGATACATACAAAATGTGTAGTTGTACATATATAGATATTGAATTTCACAATGTTGTAGGGATAATGTTGCAAAGAAAAGTATACATTATTATCTACAGTGGAGGATGTAAATGAAAGAAGAGACTATTAAATAAAAAAGAAGATAATAATTGTTCGGTCTCAAGATGATCCGTTCCTTTACATCTCGCCCTGCCATCAAACATAGTTTCGGGATTAGGCAAATCTACGATATTTGTGATCGGGAGCATTGTCCTTCCAGTGGATGTTTTAAGCTTAATTGCACGAATTAAACCGTTAGGTCCAAGGTACGTCTCGAATATCTTTACTAGTATCCATGCTGCAGGGGGTGTGTGCGATTCTTTTATTAAAGCAACATTTTCAAAGATTATTGTTGGCGCAGTTCAGCGCAATTTTTAATTTCTTTATTTTTTGTAGTTATTTAAGTTAGTTGTTGCCAAATTTTGAAGTCTAGTGTAAGTTAGGTTTAGGACGGAGCGAGAGCATAATAAAGTACTCAGTCGATTATTGCTCAGAGAGCGAATTCGCCTCGCTCCGCCACCTTAGCTTAGTGTAGGCTTAGAATATTTGTAAGAGTTCAGTTGTCGAATCAATTATACACCGAAAACACGAAGTCGTCCGCATATTTTTTATTTATTGAAACGCCACCAACAATTTTCGTTTTCATAAAAACTCTTATGAATTTTCATGGCGCCCCCGGGTGGACAGTTTTGATAAAGTGATATAATTATTTATAAACAGTGCTCTAAATAACTAAATAACAAGTGCAATTAATTGATTGAGCGACTGTTAAATTGTTAGCATTATTAATTGCTACTCAATTTCATTTCGCTCAGTCGTTGTCGTTCCCCTCCCTCCTTGTCGTACAATCGCTCATACACGTACATAACAAGCCAGCTGCAGTCCGCTATTTTCGTTTTGCTTTGTGCTTAGCGGCTGTGCATTGTTATTGTACGCACTTGCGTTGGCGCGCTTCGGTCAAGTGAGGTTCGCTACCCTACACATTGCTGGTCAGGCATATTGCTTTTCTCAAGTCGTTTGCCAACTTGAGTTTATTTCGTGGAAAATTGAATCGCAAACACTTTAATAATATTTTTAATTCGATATTTATTTAAAATAATTGAAATTAATTAATTGATAAAAATTTATTAATTAATATTGATTATTATTAATTATTAATTATAATTTCATATTTTGTTAATTAAATAAAGGATCGAATTTTAAATTAAAATGGCGACTAAAGAAAGTTTTGACGATTCAAAAAAGAAACGAAATATGTGCGTTAAAAGCATCTTGCGCTTATATGACCAGCTAAATAAAGGTAAATTAAACCTAGAATCTACAGAATTGGAGTGTAGATTAGAAATGTTGGCCTCACATATAGAGAATGCGTTAAAGTATCAGACTCGAGTAGAAACCTTTGATCCCGAAGATGAATATCGCAGTGAGCTAGAAGAGCTCTGCATAACGACGAAAGCTAAATTAAAGTCCGTTATTAAGAATTTAAGTCCTGCTACGCAGGCAGCTCTTCCCGTCGCAGCTCCGCGCACACGTCTTCCGCATCTGGCGCTTCCCAAGTTTAGTGGAAAATACTCCGAGTTTAAGAATTTTATTAGCCTGTTCGAAACACTTGTTCATAACGATGTCACAATTCCGATTATCGAGAAGTTTAATCATTTGTTGTCATGTCTCTCTGGTGAAGCCCTAGGAACGGTGAGAGAGTTCCAAGTCACTGAGGACAATTATTCTAAAGCGTTGGAAAGCCTGAAGAAAGTTTATGACAATGAGTGTCTAATATTCAATGAGAATATCGCAGCTCTCTTCAGCTTGCCGAAGTTGACACATCCTTCGGCTCCAGCTTTACGAACAATGATTGACACTGTCTCTGCTATCTATGGCTCACTTCTTTCAATCGGTGATGATAAGAAAATTTCCAACGCAATTCTTATCCACTTAGTTATGAACAAAGTTGACCCAATGACCAGACGAAAATGGGAGGACCAACTCGATTATTCATCTATTCCATTGTGGACTGATTGTGAAACAGCCTTAAACCGCAGATATCAACATCTGTCTGCTGAGGATTCAGTAAGAATCGTGTCCGATGGCTCTAAGTCAGAGTCTAAGGCTGTTTCCAAAAATAATCGAAGTTCATTTTCGAGTTCTGTGGCCAGTGTTAGAAACGACCAGGTGTCCCCAAAATGTGTATATTGTAGTTCCGATGGCCATTCAATATTAAATTGCTCTGCATACGCTGCACAATCAGTGCAACAGCGGTTTGAGTTTGCTAAGGCGGCTCCTTTATGCATCAATTGCCTTCGGAAGGGACACACTGTTGCCAGATGTAAGGCAAACAAGTGCAGAGTATGCAGTCGTTCTCATAATACGCTACTGCATAGATACTCTGCAGTTTCTAACACTCGAGCGTTACCACCACCCCTTGACTCCGCACAGGATCAACCATCCACCTCACATGCGATGCATGCGAATGTGTCGGATAATGTTATCCTGGCTACAGCAGTCGTGAACGTTAAAACGAAAAGTGGCGAGTTCGTTTTGGCCAGAGCTCTGCTCGATTCTGGATCACAAATTAATTTTGTAACAGACGAGCTAGCTCAACGATTGCAGCTGCGTAGAGAAGAGGCTAGTATCAGCTTACTTGGAATTGCTCAGTGCAATACACAAGTTCGAAAAAAGATACATACAATGGTGAAGTCGCGAGTCAATTGTAGCGAGTTCTCATTAGATCTGTGGATTTTAAAAACCATTTCCGGCTACCAACCTGACCACACGGTCAATGTTAGTGGTTGGAAAGTCCCGGAGAACCTGCAATTGGCTGACCCATATTTCCACAAGCCACAGAAGATCGACATGCTCATCGGAGCTGAGACGTTCTTTGAACTTCTTTCTGTCGGTCAAATTAAACAAGGTCCGAATTGTCCGATTCTGCAAAAAACTCTTCTTGGTTGGATTGTCTCTGGACGCTTTACGTCGACAAATCCCAATAAGTCTCAGGTTGTCAATCTGAGCTGCCAAGAAGACTCTTGTAAATCAATAGACAACACTTTGCAGAAATTTTGGTCATTGGAAGAGTTGCCTTCAAATAAAAAGGTACGAACAGTTGAACAGCAGTTATGTGAGAGCCACTTTCTAGATAATTTGAAAATATTGCCGTCAGGTCGATTTGAAGTAAGACTGCCATTTAAATCGGATCCCAATCAGCTTGGAAACTCTTACGACGTTGCTAAGCGGCGGTTTCTGTCGCTTGAAAGACGCTTATGTCGAGATCCCGAACTTAAGCGTATGTACTTGGAATTTATGAACGAATATGTTTCACTTGGTCACATGTCTCAATTAGACGACCAGATTCCAAGTACTCCTCACTATTTCATTCCGCATCAGTGTGTTCTAAGACCACAGAGCACGTCGACGAAGTTACGCGTTGTGTTTGACGCATCTTGTCGAACTTCGTCGCAAATTGCGTTGAATGATCTTCTTATGGTTGGACCGACCATTCAAGAAGAGCTATATTCGACTCTGCTGCGATTTAGATTGCACAAATATGCATTGACAGCTGACGTCAAGAAGATGTACAGGCAAGTCATGGTGCACGAAGCAGATCGAAATTTTCAGCTCGTAGTGTGGAGAAAGAACCCATCTGACTCTTTGAGGTCCTTCAGGTTGAACACCGTAACTTACGGCACTGCGCCTGCCCCATTTTTGGCAATACGGTGTTTAACAAAGCTGAGTGAGATGTTCGAATCGTCACACCCAAAAGCTGCTGAAGTTATCAGGCACGACTTTTACGTCGACGATTTATTAACTGGTGCTGCATGCGTAGAGAACCTTCAGACGATTAAGTCGGATGTGTCGCAAATACTACTTGGCGCAGGCTTCGAACTGACCAAGTGGTTTTCCAATTTGCCAGAGTTCTCCGCCACAAATGCCGCCAAGCCGATAGCGATATCAAAGTCAGACACAACTAAGACACTTGGCGTGTTATGGTTGCCAAATGAAGACGTCTTTCAATTTAAGATAGACGATTCGTTCATGGGTCTTCAAGCGACAAAACGGAATATTCTCTCGGTGACGTCGCGGTTATTTGATCCGCTAGGGCTGTTAAGCCCTCTAATAATTAAAGCAAAGATACTGCTTCAAGAGCTTTGGCTTCAAAAGCTAGACTGGGATGAATCCATTCCTCTAAGCTTGGACACATCGTGGCAGCAGCTAAAATCAACTTTGATTCAGTTGCAAATAATCAAGATACCACGATACGTGCACACTGAGCCAACTTCACCGATCGAGATACATGGTTTCGCCGACGCATCAATGAGAGCGTTTGGCGCATGCGTATACATACGCAGTCATACTGCAGAAGGTTATCGGATATCCTTATTAACAGCGAAGTCCAAAGTAGCCCCCCTCAAGACTAAGACTCTACCTAGACTTGAGCTGTGTGCGGCTCACCTTCTCGCAGATCTCTGTCACCGAATCAGAAATCTCATAAGATTACCAATTGAACGGACTGTCCTTTGGTCTGATTCGGAAGTCACGCTACATTGGATTCGGACGCATCCTTCGTCCTTGGCAACTTTTGTGTCAAATCGTGTAGCTGAGATCCAAGAGTGGACAGAGAATGCTGAGTGGCGCCATGTACCTACAAAGCAGAACCCAGCAGATATGGTTTCGAGAGGCTGCAATGTTGACGACTTGCTCGCGTCGATTTGGTTTGAAGGGCCTTCATTTTTGAAGGAACCAAAAGAATTCTGGCCGGTTAACCAGCATCTGGTAACAGATGAGATGCGTACGTGGGAGGTGCGTAAAACAGCTGTTGGACTGGCAGCAATGGTAGACCGACCAGATCTTGTCGACGCGATCAATAGTTATTCATCGCATGCTAGACTGCTGAGAGTGTTCGCTTATGTGTTCCGTTTCATTAAGAAATGCAAGCATAAAGACATTCATTTTGAAAAAATCCCTACGGCACTTGAAAGAAATGAAGCTTTCGAGAAAATAGTTGAAGTCATCCAACAAGTTGAGTTCAAAGATGACTTAAGTAGGGTTCGAAAAGGCACGCGTGTGGGTCACAGCCTGCAGCGTCTCAATCCGTTTATACAGGAGTATACCGGATCTTGGTGCTCTTTCTCGATATTGCGAGTAGGGGGACGACTTGCGAATGCTCCTCTTTCATATGATGCTAAGTTTCCGATGCTCCTTACAAAAAGCTCGCAATTTGCTAGAAGCTATATAAGATACTTGCATTTAACAAATTGTCATGCTGGCCCAAGAGCGCTCGTGAGTATTCTTCGTGAGCGACTTTGGATAGTTAACGCTCAAGAGGTCTGTCGTCAGACAGTGAGATCATGTATCCGTTGCTTTAAATGCAAACCTCGTCTGCTCACCCAAATTATGGGAAATTTACCAGCAGATCGACTCCGAGCGCTCCGCCCATTTTCCATCTGCGGCGTTGATTTTTGTGGCCCAATTAGCACGACTTATCGAATGCGTGGAAAGCCCACATATAAGTCGTATATCGCATTGTTTGTTTGCTTCGCCTCCAAAGCGGTTCATTTAGAATTAGTATCGGATCTCTCGACTAATACCTTTCTTATGGCTTTTCAAAGGTTCGTCGGCCGTCGAGGGATTCCCCAGACAGTGCACTGCGACAACGCAACAAACTTCGTCGGAGCGAGTCGGCAGTTGCAGGAGCTGCAAGCGCGAATAGAGGGCGAGGCGGACGCAATTCGCGAATTCGCATCAAAAAACGGATGCGAATTTGCGTTCATACCGCCCAGGGCTCCGCACTTCGGGGGACTGTGGGAGGCAGGTGTGAAGTGTGCAAAGCACCTACTCCTACGGACGGTCGGCGACCTGCTGCTGACGGCAGAAGAGCTGCAGACGACGCTGGTAGCAGTGGAGGCCGTGCTCAACTCGCGGCCAATAGGAGCGATGAGGGAGGACCCCAGCGACGGCGAGGCACTCACTCCAGGCCACCTGCTCGTGGGAGGGCCATTGAGCGCAATGCCGGCAAGGGCAGAGGAGCAGCAGGAACTGACCTGCTTAGGTCGATGGCGAGCTGTCTCGTTGCTCAAGCGTCAGTTCTGGCGGCGATGGTCGAGGGAGTATATCCTGGGGCTCCAGGCACGAGCCAAGTGGCACCAGCGCGAGCCAGACGTCGCCGTTGGAGAGCTGGTGGTCGTCGCCGAGGACAACCTGCCGCCTCAGAAGTGGCTGATCGGCAGGGTGACAGCGGTGCACGCGGGACAGGACGGGGTCGTTCGAGTCGTCGACCTTAGGACGGCCAATGGAGAAATATTTAAGCGGGCCATCCACAAGCTGGCTCGGTTGCCAGTTTCATGAAGCTCACACCGCTTCATGGGGGCCGGTGTTGGCGCAGTTCAGCGCAATTTTTAAATTCTTTATTTTTTGTAGTTATTTAAGTTAGTTGTTGCCAAATTTTGAAGTCTAGTGTAAGTTAGGTTTAGGACGGAGCGAGAGCATAATAAAGTACTCAGTCGATTATTGCTCAGAGAGCGAATTCGCCTCGCTCCGCCACCTTAGCTTAGTGTAGGCTTAGAATATTTGTAAGAGTTCAGTTGTCGAATCAATTATACACCGAAAACACGAAGTCGTCCGCATATTTTTTATTTATTGAAACGCCACCAACAATTTTCGTTTTCATAAAAACTCTTATGAATTTTCAATTATGTTCGGAGATTTTGTAGTCCATTTATATCGCTGTTCTAAAGAGGTCAAATACTCAAAATGCCACTGTTTCCAAATTAATTGCAGTTGGCCTGAAATTTCTGCCAGTAATCCAATCTGATTCCTGGGACTGGTTCTAAATTCCATTCTGGAACCATAGTGTACGGTTGTCCAAACAAAAGCTGAGCAGGTCATACGTATGTCAAGTCGGTATCCGGTGTAGTATACAGAGAACTAGAATTTACCAGGGACCGTAATGATTATGATTCTTAAAATATAAATTATAACATAAAAGTTATTTGTTGATTTTTATTGAAAAAAATTAAAAGAAAACTCTTACTCTTAATTTTTATCATAAAAATTGAAAATTAAAAATTATTTTTCAATTTTTAATATAAAATTTGAAAATAAAAATTTAATGCAAATATCTTTTGAACCAAGTGGTGTATTACAAAAACGTAAAAATACTGGTAATCTATGATTCAATACCTTTCACATGTCCTTCAAGAACGAATATTAAGGATTCTGGAATATTTCTTTAAATTCGTCCTTCAAGGACATGTGATGTATCATATGGTGTAGCTTTCTAAAGCCCCGTGTGATTTTAGCCTTTACCGAAGAGAAGTCCGGAACTTTGCCTACGTTTACCCACGCGGTCCTCATTTTGCCTTTGTGACAAAATACATGATTTTGCGCAGAGCGCTCATGCTATGTGACGTGGTCGGTTGTAGCGTTCGATCGCCACCAAAAATTTGATTAGCGGCGTAGCACAGTGGGAGAAACGGCTGATTTAGCAGCGATTAATTCAAATTTGAACTTAAGTCTTGGCGCCAATATCGTTTTGTAATCGATTACTAATATATCCGATAGGCCAAAAACACATTTCGTTTTGCTTTTCCCTGAATATTCGCACAGCTGTGAAGCTTTAAACACAACATATGTTCCTCCTGCTGTAAGCAATCGCTATCCCGCCAATTTTGACAACGTGCTGAAATTTGCATATAAATTGATTGCATAGTATTACAACTCAACTTTTTGCAATTGTATAAAGAAAAAGGTATGTAATTACTAACAAAATAATTGTTTGTGACCTGTGATTGTGTTTCGTCCCAAAATTCTATATTTATTGTAGTTCTTGTAAGATATTTAATGTTTACTAGTAAACTAAACTTTCGTAGAGCTGAACTTTTGCGGAATGACCGGGTTCGGTATAAATGTTTTTTTGTTTAATTAGTCAATGTTTTGCGCTGTGAATATGTCCAAGATGAGCCGCATATTTCCGCATATTATTTTTAAATATATTGTTTTAGCTACAATGTCAGTGTCCAAGCGAGTGCTATTTGAAGTTTGGCATATGGAAAATGATGCATCTAAAAAGCTCTTAGCTGTGGAAACATATATCTACAGCAACATTTTAGACAAAACTATGTATAAAGATAGTGAATGTGCCAAAATAGCTACGAAAATAAAAAATTTCACCAAAACATTGGCGTTGAAATGGAAAGAGAACCATCGAATTCGCAAGAATTTTGAAATAAAAAACAAGGAATGGTTAGATGATGAGCTTTCATTGGTGGACATAAGCTCAAATGCTGGAAGACCTGCACTTGATTTTAAAGATAGTCTGGAAAAAACAAAGAAAAAGAAAGTTTCAGACGTCGTTAAAGAAATTCCGTGCGATGAGCTCGTATCTGCGGCCTGCACTAGCTTGTACAATTCTGGAAAGCGAAGTGCATCTAAAATAATAAGTTTATTAAACACCGATGAAAGTTTGCCAAAAAAAATTAAATCAGCTATTCAATCCGATGACAACCAGCCCATTAAGTATACAGCAGAGGAAGCCTTAGCCTTATATATTGATGGTGGTTACACCAAGAAGGCTTACATGGACTTGCAGAGTGGTACCAAAAAGCGGAATGCAAATATATTTCCGACGTATGATGTTCTGCGATCTGCAAAAATGCTGTGCTATCCTAGTGGTCTAGAAGTTACTGATCATTCATTCGAGGTAACTTTACAAAGCTTGGTTGATCACACAGTGGCCAGAATATATAAAGCACATTTGAAAGATTTTCCAGCTACTGAGAATAACAATATTCCAAAGATAACTGCTATGTACAAATGGGGTTGTGATGGGAGTAGTGGCCACGCTACTTATCGCCAAAATTTTAATGATTTAAATGCTTGTATGATCGATCAACATACGTTTTCGGTGTGCTTGGTACCATTAAAAATTGTTCTTGGATCAACAATACTCTGGACAAATATGAAACCTTCATCCACTCGTTATTGCAGGCCATTAAAATTGCTTTGCCAAAAAGAAACATCTGATTTGGTACGTGATGAGGTGAACAATTTTAAAAGGCAAATAGCCGAAATACAGCCAACGAGACTGGAAAAATTTGAAGTCCATCATCAGTTTCTAATGACCATGATAGATGGAAAAGTATTAAGCGTTCTGGCAGAATCATCATCTTTAGTATGTGGAATATGTGGCACAACACCAAAAAAAATGAATGATCTCAATGCTATTAAAAATTTGCCGTGCAAAGAAAACCTATATGAGTATGGCTTATCAAGTCTATACGCTTGGATACGTTTCCTTGAGTGCGTTCTGCATATTAGTCATAGAATTATTATTAAAAATTGGCAAGTTCGCAGTGCAGATAAAGCAGCTGTAGATATTAGGAGACTAGAAATACAAGAGAATTTGCGGAAGGAGATGGGCATCTTAATTGATATTCCCAAGCCTGGTTCAGGCAATACTAACAACGGCAATACAGCGAGAAAATGTTTTCAAGTACCCAAATTGGCTGCCAAAATAACTGGCGTAAACGTTGAATTAATTTATAGATTTAGTGTAATCTTACGAACACTAGCATCTGGATTTGAAATTAACACAGAAGCCTTTCAATAGTATGCTTTTCAAACAGCAACAATATTTGTAGATCTGTATCCATGGTTTTATATGCCTTCATCTGTGCATAAAATTTTAATACATGGTGCAGAAATTATAAAACATGTTGCACTTCCGATAGGTATGATGTCAGAAGAAGCTCTCGAGGCCAGATATAAAGACCTGAGAAAATATCGCTTACAACACACTCGAAACAATTCGCGCAAAAACACTATGGAAGACTTGGCTCACAGACTTTATATATCATCGGACCCATTAATAACGATGCTATCCAATTGTTCAGTTTCCTCTTCCAAAAAGGATGAAATAATAGATAAAGATATAATCAGCCTTATTTTAAATAAAGAGGATGACTTATCAGATGATACCTCATCAGATACCGAGTAGAGCTACAATTGTAAAAATAAGAAAATGAAATAAAAGTTGAAAAAAATATATTAAAATTAATTTTTATTTGCGTAATATTTAATATAAAACAAATCTATACTTCTAAAAAAAAATATTTCTTCCCAAAAGTTATAAATATTTTTTTTTGCTAGATTGAACATTTCTCATTTTTTTTATACGATACTAAAAAAAAAAAAATTATGTGCACCAAACAAATAAATTATTTCTATAATAATTTTGATTTGCGGCATATTTATCTACAAATCAAAATTATCCGTACAAAAAAAACTTAATTTTTACAGAAGTTATTAATAAATCGCTGCTAAATCAGCCGTTTCTCCCACTGTGCGTAGGTTGGAAATGGAAAATGAACGAAGATTTCTCTTTGTGTTATTGTACCAAAAGTGAAATTGCGTCTTCGTTTGCAAATGTGTATTACTTAGCAAGTGTTTAGTCACAGAATAGTTAATTAATAGAATGCATTGTTATGGATTTTAGAGTAAGGTTAAGAATAGTAAAAATGAAGTATGTAATGAGCATAAGTACATTTTGTTGCTCAGTTAGAGTAAGATGCGCTCTCTTTGTATGTTAGAGATCGTGCGAGCTTCGTATCGTGCGATTGTTAGCAGCTGGCGACGCGTCGCGACGCTGCGCAGCGGCCAATAGGACGTGAGCCGCAATTTGATCATTAGTCGAGTCGCCCGCACTTTACGCGCACACATCCACCAATATCTATAGCGCGATTACGAAGTCAAATAAATTGTATTGCTAGTTGAACTGCAGTCTTTTTTTCTAACTTTCTGTTTTGATTTTACAGCAAGCTTTGTTGTTATTGCTGATGCCGTATTATCTGTATAAAGGGCTGCATGGCGGCATACAAAATTAAACGTTTCTGAGTACCGGTGCATTTTGTACTCAGTTTTGAGTGCAAGCAATTCAGCTGATCGAGTTCTTATTATATTGGATACTCATTTCTGCGCAATTTTGGGTATTCAAAGTGATCGACATTGACTGAACGCCTGAGCATAAAGGAACGAAAGAATGAATGTGTGATAGAGTAGACAGAATACTCAAATTTCAATAATTTCGTAATTAAATTGCGAAGTATGTTTTAGATTTGTACCAGCGTCTGGCAAGATGATTACGAAAAGCTAATTGCAAAATTTTTTGTATACCGGCAACCGGTATAAATAAAATAATGTTTTTGCATTTAAATATTGAAATAACTTAAAAACCAATCGGAAAGGCTTCAGTACCTTCAAGTACTTTTGCTCATAAGCTTTATTGCCGTTTGCAGGCTCGACCTGCCCTTCAATCATATCCTAAAAACACATGCAATCTGCAATCCGTTCGAACTCGATCCAAACATGATTGCGCCTCATCCATCTAGAGGATGTTCAGCATTATGAAGCAAGCGTGTAAGCCTTGCCTTCAATCTGTCCCTGGATTGTGCCAGTTGCTTAAGTTGCTCCATGGTGAAGTACTTAACTTGTGAGTAATCGATTACGACGGCTCCGACTCGCAGGACTAAAACTTATGATTAGGAATAAAACACATTGATCCACCGTAAATTTAAACTTATTTGATACACACAAAATTCATCGTTGTACACATGTATATTTTAAATTTTACTATGTTGCAAAGAAATGTATACTGCGTAGAATGTTAATGATCATCATGTAGTGGACCAAATTGGAATTGATTTCGGATGAAATGGAGTAACTCGTAAACCATTTTTTTAGACCCTTTACTTTAAAAAAGTAAATAGGGTCTATTAAGTTTGTCAAAAAAAAAAATGTGCGTAACAGGTCGAAGGAAGTCCGGCAGACCCCATAAAGTATATATATTCTTGTTTTACATAAAATCAACTCAGAAATTTGTAACGAAATGTGTAACGCATGAAAGCAGATATCTCCGACCCTATAAAGTATATATATTCTTGATCAACATCAACAGCCGAGTCGATATAGCAATGTCCGACTGTTTCTATGAAAACTAGTCTCTCTGCTTTAGAGCTATCTGGATCAATCTTGGTACAGATCAGTATTTTTGCTGCAGGTAGTACATATGTCGGAACCGGCCGAATCGGATCACTATATCATATAGCTGCCATTGAAACTATCGATCGAAAATCATACTTTTGTATGACAAACTTTTTTATTTTTTGACAAGCTTCAACCAAACTCATAGATTATGCATTTAGTTCTGACTTGAATATCCGGACCAAATTGGGTTTAATTCATATCACTAAATCATATAGCTGCCATAGGAACTATCGGTCGAAAATCATACTTTTGTATGACAAACTTTTTTATTTTTCAACACATTTCAACCAGACTCACATATTATGCATTCCTGTCCTGTCTTGAATATCCTGACCAAATTTGGTTTAAATCGGATCACTATATCATATAGCTGACATATATATGGCAAACTTTATTATTTTTCAAGAGACTTCAACCAAACTCACAGATTATGTATCTGGTCATGTTTTATACAGACTGACCAAATTTGATATAAATCGGATCATTATGTCATATAGCTGTCATAAGAAAGATCGGTTGAAAAGTGCATCAGGGTTCTGCAAGGGTATGAACTTTTTGGCGTGCCAAAAATAACTAAGAGTACTGACTCACTGCACCCTAATGGTTATACGATGTTTTTTCTTGAAACACGGCATCATCATCGTATGTTTTTCTTGCAATTTTATGTGTTAATTTGTGATTATATATACATAAATATATATAATTCAATGTATTAAATACATATATATATACTATAGAGAACATATTTGATGGATGTCTTGTTTCCAACACATATATATCGTATAAATTCCCATTTCATAATTTCAATTAAACTTTTATATTATATATTTGGTTTATTTTAAATTTATATAAATTAATGACTATAAAAGTATTCAGTTAAGGTTCTTGTTTATTTAATTTTCATCAGTTATGTTTTCAAGTTCCTTACATATATACATTAAATCTAATATTTCTTTAGTATAAACCTCTTGCGGTGCAGCACTAATTTTGTTAGATGTCGTGACGGTTGACAAAAGTAGACTGTGACAATGCACCTCAATAACTGAATGTATACCATAAGTTCCTATTATTACTTATCAAATTAGGTATCAAAAAAGATTAAGGAAGTGTAGTCCTCAAAAATCTACAAGCATACAACATAGCAAAGGGTTATGAATTGCATAATAAGTACCTGTTTGTCGTGGTTTACATTAATATTTTAAGTCCATATTGAAATGTTAATATTCTATTTAGATAAAGTGTTCAATAAAAGGTCTAGTTTAACGGAAACACGTTCAAATGTTGTCAAAAACGACCATTCCGCATCGTAGGAACCGCTAAAATGCGAGCCCGGCGCCATTTTGGGTGCACTACAACGCAATTTTCACCCATTTAAAGGCGGTGTGCGTTAATTGTTTATTAAATAAAAAGTTAACTGACACTTTCTGGCACCTAATCTTTCTTGAAGTTGTTGCTGAAATATTCTCAGAATAACGTGTTTATAACCGTTTGCCTGGACTCTCCAGAAATCAATGCCTAGATAAATGTCTTGGCTGAGACCTGAGATTATATAAAATTCAACAAAACCTGTAGGCTTGCGGTAACTGATTTCAATTGAAAGTCTACCAACTACGGAAGAACGAGAATTATTTGCGGTTCTGATGAACCCTGAGCATTTACGCAGCTATGGATGTTCTGGCAGCTCTTTTTGCAGCGGTGCTGTCTATACAGCTTGTAGTCGCTCCAGAATCTAGCAGAGCTGCATAACGCTTGTTCTCTATCGCAATCTCTGTGTACAAACGGTCATCTTCACTTAGGAATACGGCTGAAATGAGCTTTCTGCGGCTCATTCGCACCTTTTTCCAGAAGTATCACATACGTCAAAAAGATGAAGGTGAATCACAGGTTGTTGGTCGTAGCTGACAAGGCTATCGGATGCGCCGCTCTTCTGGGCTACGATTTCGTGCTAGGTTCAGTGTGAAGATTTCGGCGGCTGGATATGAGTTTTTAATATAGTGGAGTCAAATACTGATCCTGAAATCCAGTTTGCTTCTGACTCCCGTCGCGATCAGACGTTTCAATTCGAGTGCGCGCATAGCAGTTTCGTAGTGATTTTACGGTAAACGCGATAAGCTTACAAGCATCGAAAACAATAACAAGTTCAAAGTCCACATAACGGCAAGTGGTACGCCAAAAGCTGCCTGCTTTTTTTTTGTATCGTGACTAAGTATGTAGTGCCTAACAAAAACTGACTGCTTTTGGTTTGTGTCGCGGATATAAGTTGCATAAAACAGCCGGTAGAGAAATTCTCAAGTGCCCAGAGGTATAAATTGATGGCGCCCGGCAGAAGCCGGTGTAGTATTCTTTATTGTAATACTAATGTTTATTGTTTTATATTTGTCTTAATCTTAATTATGTTTGACTTACGTTGTATAATTCTGTGTCTGTTTCAAAAAGTCAGTCAGTTTTATCGAGATATCGATATCTACTAGCTTCGCGTAAGGTTGCCACTAGGTCGCGCCTCGACGGACCGCCACAGTACTCCCTCTCTAGTGACGACGTCACGATACAGCGAACTTGACCCGAGATCTTGCTTCATATGTTCGAGGGCGAATTTTGCTTCCAGATTGAACTTCCTTCATATGTTGATCTTCGTTGGCCAGGAAAGCAGGTTTCAAACGGTCAGCTGTTCTTGATTCGCAAGGTGAATACCCGGTCGATGTTGCGTCGAACAACGTCGAAAGGTCCCGTGTATGGCGGCTCGAGCGGCTTTTTAACAGCGTCGGTGCGAACGAAGAAGTGCGAGCATTTATCCATGCCTTTCAGGATGAACATTTTCTGGTTGCTATAATGCGCTGTTGGCATCGGCCGAATCTGTTGCATCTGTTCCCGAAAACTATTTAGGATGGTTGAAGGGCTGACTATGTTGTCGAGATCGTTGAAGAAATCGTTAGGTATCCGTAATGGTGTGTCATATGGCATCTCTGCAGCTGAGCATTGTAAATCTTCTTTATCAAGGAGAACTACAGGCAGGAGCTTTGTCTAAGGAGTATCTCCGTGACACATTAAAGCTGCCTTGAACGACCTGTGCCATCGTTCAACCATGCCATTTGATTGGGGATGGTATCCTGTAGTGTGAATATGTTCAATGCCGACGAGCTGTGCTAGTTCTTTTAATAATACGGACTCGAACTGTGTACCCTGATAAGTAGTGATGGTCTTAGGTGCTCCAAAGCGGGAAACCCAATGTGTCCAAAAAGCGTTTGCGACTGTTTCGGCTGTGATATCCACGAGTGGTATTGCCTCTGACCAGCGGGTGAATCTGTCAATCATGGTGAGACAGTACCGAAAGTTCTGATGCATTGGCATGACTACTATGTCCAGGTGAACATGGTGAAACCTTCCACTAGGTATAGCGATCTTTTCAGGTGTGAAGTGGTTGTGCCAGTTGATTTTGCTGCGTTGGCAAGGAAGACAATTCCTATACCAGATTACGACGTCCTTGTTCATCGATGGCCAAACAAATTTTTGCCGTATTTGTTGACAAGTTGATCTTCCACTCGGATGAGACATATTATGGATAAAAGAGAAGACTCTTTTACGAAGCTTCAGTGGTATATACGGACGAACGTATCCGGTTGACACATCGCAGTAAAGTTCCACATCATTGTCGTAGCGAACCTTTTGTAGTTGAAAAGACGATGTGCCGTTCAGGATCGCTGATAGTTTCGAATCCGAAGCTTGTTCTTCCTCGATGCTACGTAGTTCTACGCTAACAGGCATGCTGATTGAGCAAAGTCGAGAAAATGCGTCTGCGAAGACATTGTCATCTCCTTTAAAATGTAAGATTTCTGTTGAAAATTGCGACACATAACTCAGATGACGAAGCTGTCGAGGTGATGCCTTTTCCGGACGTTGCTTGAAAGCGTGTACAAGCGGCTTGTGATCCGTTATAATGACGAACGCACGTCCATCGAGCCAGCGCTTGAAGTAGCGTATCGCTTCGTATACTGCTAAGAGCTCTCAATCGTAGGTGCTGTAATTTTTTCCGCGTTGCTCAGCTTTTTGGAAAAAAAAACCGATTGGCTGCCATCTATCATTGAAATGCTGTTCCAGGGCAGCTCCTAGAGCGACATCGGACGCATCGCAGACCAAAGCTAATCTTGCATCGGGGAGTGGATGAGCCAGTAACGCCGCTTCAGTGACACTCTTCTTGCAGGACTCGAAAGCAGCAATACGTTCAGATGTCCATTCAATCGAACGTTGATCGTTTTTCTTAACGTTCACGTGTGTGAGCAATTTGGGAGGCATCTGCGATAGTAATTGACGATGCCTAGAAATCGACCCAATTGGCTGATCGTTGATGGCCTTTCGTACTTCTGAATTGCTTCTAGACGACTGATAGGTGCTTTGATGCCGTACTCGTTGATCATGAATCCCAGAAATTGTACCTCTTGTTGTGCTAGTTGGCATTTGCTTAAGTTGATGCAATGACCGTGTTGGCGTAAGATTTCCAAAACACTTCGCAAATGCTCTTCGTGTTCGTCGGTTGACGAAGACATTATAAGAATCTTGTCGATGTAGCAGTAAACGAAATCAATTCCTCGAAAGATGTTATCCATGAACCTCTGGAACGTTTGCGTGGCATTTTTTAAGCCAAAAGGGCATGAAGAGGAATTTGATGAGTCCGAACGGTGTACAGACAGCTGTTTTGGCAATGTCCTCTTCTATCATTGGAATCTGATAATAGGCTTTGACTAAATCCAACGTTCTTCTTTCCATGTAGTTGCTCCGTGAAGTCATGTATGTGAGCAATTGGATAACGATCCGGAACTGTGACTGCATTCAGTTTCCTGTAGTCACCGCACGAACGCCAGCCACCATCCTTTTGCTGACCATATGCAGCGAGCTCGACCAAGGACTTTTTGAAGGTCTGCAGATGCCTTCCTTGATAAGGTAGTTAATCTCAGCTTTCGCAGTTGAAAACTTCTGACTCGAGAGGCGACGTGGTCGATCCGATATTGGACTGCCGGTAGTTTCGATGTAGTGGCGCACTTGGTGATGGCTAGTTGTCCTCCTTAGTGGTATTGTGACTTCCACAAATTCCTGCAGGAGCTTTTGGAACTTAACCGAGCTCTAAATTGTCGAAACAGAAAAATGCCTTGTATCTGACAAGTTGGCGGACGTCCTGAGATTAGTGATGGAATCGATTAATTGCTTCTTGTTTAAATCAATAAGCAAATTGAATTCCGATAAGAAGTCTGCGCCGATTATAGCTATTTGCACGTCTGCTATAATGAAAGTTCATGAGAAACAATGACGAAGTCCAATATCCAGCTCCACAACTTATTTTCCATAATTGTGAATGACTGACTCGTTTGCCGCATACAGGATGAGATCGCTTCTTTGGGAATCATGTCTAGCCAATGTACGTGAAATGACGGAGATCACTGATCCGGAGTCGATGAGAAAATTTATGCGAGACTTGCGATCGATGATGTGGAGACGACGTTCTTGTAGAGCCGAAGGAATTTTGGAGTCGCTGTTGATTGTATCACTGCCGGTACTCAGCGTAGTAGGCGGCAGCTGCGTTAGTTTAAAGCCTTCATGTGTGCGCACGGGGCTTTGCAGTTCTTCGCATCATTCCCATACCGACGATGATAGTAGTAGGATTTAGACTGTCCGCGAGACTTACTGCGTGAGCGATTCGATGTTTGCCAACGCTTCATGTCCGACTGCAGATTGCCTACTTTTTTAGAGAGCGCCCTTACAGTGGTAGCTAACTCTTTAAGTGAATCTGATGGTGATACGGAGTTTACGGAATCACCTAAAGACCGTGCGTCGCTGGAACCAATAGCGTAGGTCGAGCTTGCCGTCCCTTGCTCGAGCATCTTGTCTGCTGTTTTTGCCAGCTTGTCCAAATCGTGTTCTTTCCAAATGCTCAAAATTGGACGATTGAGTGTGGGCATTTCCAGAAGGAACAACGTGCGAATTATATTCTCGTTGCTTGACTCAGGAGCGAGACGACGCACAGTGGCTCACTCACGAGACTCACGTGGCAAAAAAGAAATCGGTCATTTCTCGCCATGCAAAATCCTTAAATGCAGTTTGATAGAGAATTGTCCAAAATTTATAAATCCGTTTAGATTTTTTAATTTGGGCAAACGGTTTCGGCAGTAGATTCGATTTTTCATAAAAATGTTTTTTTATGAAAAATTTTTCATTTTTGCGATGAAATTGCATCCAAATGGTTCTATGAATTTTCAGTTTCTTAATTTTACCTAATAGGTGTGTCGATTCTAAAGCGAATGGTATAAAAATGTTGTTATTTTTTTGTTTTGAAGTATTTTAAATAATATTTTTACTAAAGCACTATTTTTGACATTGTTTTTTAACTTTAGATAGACTTTTAGCATAAAGTCCAGGCTTGTCCAGGCAAACGGGTATATACACGTTATTCCGTGGATATTTCTGCAACAACTTCAAGAAAGTCTAGGTGCCAAGAAGTGCCAGTTAACTTTTTATTTAATAAACAATTCACGCACAACGCTTTTAACTGGGTCAAAATTGCGTTGTGGCGCACCCAAAATGGCGCCGGGCTCGCCTTTTTTGCGCAACCTACGGTACGGAATGGTCGTTATTTGAACGTGTTTCCGTTGAACTAGACCTTTTATTGAACACTTTACATAAATATAATATTAAGAATTCATTGTCTACTAATACTAATATATAATACTAATATACTAATGTAACCCAAGCAAACAGGTAGTGATTATGTAATTTATAACCCTTTTTCGTACGCAATTTCCGCGTTTACCAAACCCAATTATCTAAGTTTGTAAATTTTAAATGACTACACATGTTTAATCTTTTGTACTACTTAAGTTGGTAATTAATAGTAGGGATTAAGGGTATATATTCAAATATTTAGGTGCATTGTATCACAGTCTACTTTTGGCAACCATCACGATATTATACAAAATCAGTGCTGATTAGTATTATGTAATATAAATCAAATATTGAGACCGCAAAATGTCTTCCAAAATTCGAGATGTATTTCAGATGTTTATGGATGTTCCAAGCTAAGAAGAGTTTATATTGACCGTGAGTACAGTATACTTTGCTAAGGAAAATATGACGGAGGTCGACAAGATCAAAAACAAACTTCATAAAATTTTGGTACACGGAGGAGATCTTAACGAAAACCAATGTCTGTCAATCGGGGAATTATTAGAAGAAGTCCAGAAATCTATAAACAAGGAGTACAAGAAATATAGGTACTCGAATAGTTGCAAGGTGACACGGTAAAGACAAAATTAAGACTATTTTAATAAGTTATCAGTTTCTTCAGATCCACTGATATCAACAAAAAGAATTGTGTGAAGTCGCAAAGAACTGCAAGAGTTTTATACTAAAGAAATGGTAGATTTAATATACATAGGTTACGAACTTGAAGACATAGCTGAGGAAAATTAAATTAACAAGGACATTAATTGAATAGTTTTATTGTTATTTATTTATATAAATATAAATTAAATCAAATATATAGTATAAAAGTTTAATTGAAATTACATTTTGTTTTTACAGGAATTTATACGATATATATGTATTTGAAACATGAAATCCATCAAATTTGTTATCTTTAGTGTTTAGATGTATTTAAAACATTAATTTACATATAATTATGTATAAAAAATCACAAATTTACACATAAATTTCAGAAAAAAGCATACGATGAATGTCGCGTTTCACGAAAATCATCGTATAAACACAAAATTTTTAAGATCTTACACTCATTTCAAAGCGACAGGTATTCTTTATTAAACCCTTTTTAAATTTTGGTGATATCTTACCTGGATCAAAAGATATGATTTTTGCAAAGTAGAATGAGAAAACGAGCCACTGTGCGACGCATGTGGCATAGAACTTCGGTTGGATTCAAACCTGCAGTTCCACCGCCTTGCAGCAATCGACGCAGCTTTGATTCTGTCGATTCTGCGAATTTTCCCAATAGGCGAGATTTCAAAGCCAGATATTTGTCCTGTTCCGGTGGGTGAATAAACAAATCCTCTACAGCACGAGCAGCTTCTTGGTCGAGATTTACTGTCAGATGACTGAATTTGTCTTCATCATCGTCGATTCCCTGTAGTCGAAAAAAATACTCGACTTGCATAAACCAGAGCTGAGGGTTGTTGGGCGTGATCTTAGGTAAGCGCCAGTTTATGCGCTGGGGAGGAGTCGTGTTTGTTTGTACTGAAGATGTTGCGATCCCTAAAGCCAAAATTTGGCGTTGCAGCAGCCTGATTTGCTCTTGAAGATTGAAGGACCCGTTAGCTTCAAGATTGTTGCAAGTATATTGAAAATTGTCCTTCTCCTGATATTAAATTGTAGCGTGGTGTGTTCATCCAATATTTTCAGCGTATGGTGAAATTACTTTGCAGCAAGCGTCGATTCGTGGAAATTTGGCAGGCTTCCAAGAATTTTGGCGATTTGTGCGTGAGGTGAATTTCACTTGAAAAAGTTGATTCCAAGATTTTGTGGATTTGTGCGTGTTGTGAAATTCACTTGAAAAACTTGATTCCAAGAATTCTGGCGCTTTGTGAGTGTTGTGAACTTTTTGCACAATTAAAACAAATATATCACGTCGGGGTCACTAATGTAGTATTCTTTGTTGTAATACTAATGTTTATTGTTTTATATTTGTCTTAATCTTAATTATGTTTGAATTACGTTGTATAATTCTGTGCGACGAAAATAAGAGCAGCGCGCTCGGTTGAGTGTCTGTTTCACAAAGTCAGTCAGTTTTATCGAGATATCGATATCTACTAGCTTCGCGTAAGGTTGCCACTAGGTCGCGCATCGACGGACCGCCACACCGGTCTATCAGCACTGTCAGCGCTGCTGAGAGCTTCACGAACATCGCCACCGTCGCAAGCGCTGCCGTCGAGCGTGACCCGATTGGTTGACGTAAGACCCGAGGGTATAGAGGAAGAGGAGGCGGCTTGACGTTGTCCGTGCTTGACATACGGTCCAGCGACGAGGCTGGATATTGGAAGAGGATGGCATTCGATGCCAGCCCAATGAAGAAGTTGGTGACGCACAAGTAGTTCGCTGAGGTCGGACTTGAGGTGCAGCGAAACCGTAGCCTGAAGCTGAAGGTTACCGTGGTTGACGTATACACCGCCATCGATGCCGAGGAGTTTATGAAGGAGATCTTCATAAACAATTTCAAGGAGGAGATGACTTAAGCAAGTTTCAAGAAGACTGCAGGTGAGACGGTCAACCTGAACCTGTAGGTTGATGAAAACGTTCTGGTCATACTTGAAGGGACCGGTCATGTCAACATCAAGTGATTTTCATACAGCTGACAGACTCGGGACACCTGAGCCGAATACCGACAGCTTTCGTCGAGTGACTGGTTTCCCAGCTGGGATGCGAGTATTCTCCGATCGCCTGGAAAAAGCTGCTATCGTCGTGGACGACCCAGATGTCATCTGCATGCCTGTAGATCCGCTCATCACTGACTTTGGAGTATGCGTGAGTGTCTCTGGAAGTTTTGGCACAATCTTCCTGAGCTCCGCATACTGTCAATTCGATGCCGCCCTCGAGCCGTACCTCGATTATATGGATGTGGCACTGCTGCTGGCCAGCAGTTCACCTGTCATCCTAGATACCGATGTGAACGCAGCATCCCCCATGTGGTTTAGTAAGATACCCCGGAACGGCCGGGCATATCAGAACTACGCAAGGGGTGAGCTGCTGTCCGAAAGGTTGTTGAATAGCCGATTTAGGGTGCTGAATGTACCAACTCAGGCGTATACATTCGAAGACCGCAACGGGTGGCGAAGCGACATCGACGTCACAATTGTCAACCAAGCAGCGTCTATGCTTGTCACATACGACTGGAGAGTGGATGAGTGGGACGAGAGTGACCATAACATTATGAATGTTGTGGTGACACTTGACCCAGATAACGCAGTTGAGAGCTTTGCTCTTGCGCCATCCTGGAAACTCCACCATGTTCATTGGCGATTGTTCAGTGAAGAAGTGGCTAGGAGGATCGAGGAGACGCCGTTGGACGACCAAGAGTCTGCACTATGCTTGATCGTACACGATGTGATCGCGTACTGGGCTGTAGACCTCCGCGAGCCAGGTGATGTGAAGTTTGGTGGAATGCCGAACTATCCGCAAAGCGCCAAGGTCAGGTGAGGAGACTGAGGCGCCGGCTCCAGGACGCCCGTCGTCGTGATCACGATGACGAGGCTGCGCTTCTTGCTACGGCGTTGAGGGACTCCTCGACGCAATACCAGAAGCTGATCCTAGTGGTGAAGGAGAAGGACTGGCGAAACTTCATGCGCAGGAACAGCACTGATGACTGTTGGGGTGCTATCTACAGGATCTGCCGAGGCCGGAAGAAGGAGACCAGTTTTGGATGCCTTCGCTTGTGTGGCAGGCTGGTCGTAACCTGGCACGACTGCGCCGAGGTGCTCCTTCGCAACTTTTTCCCAGTTGCGGAGTCGAATGCACTCGTTACCATTCCGAGTCAACCGCCTCCAAGCCTCGAATATTTCGAGGTCGGCGCCGCGACGCCAGGTTGAGGAGCAACCGCTCCCCAGGGAGTGGAAAAACCCACGAGATATCTGCCTGCTGCCAGTGTTCGACAAGGTGCTCGAGGTGATCATGGTGACCCGATTACAAGATGTCCTACTGGCAGGATGCAGATGGCAATTTGGCTTCAAATCCAGGCGATGCGTGGAGGATGCCTGGAGATACGTGGTAAGAAGTGTTGGCGACAGTACGGCGAAATACGTGCTCGGAATCTTCGTGGATTTCAAGGGAGCATTCGACCATGTGGAGTGGAATTCCGTGCTGTGCCGCCTCATTGACTCAGGATGCAGAGAAGCCAGCTTGTGGAGAATCTTCTTCTCAGGACGAAGCGCAAGTATTGTCGGCAGGTATACGGAAGCCTCTGTGCCGGTAAAACGAGGTTGCCCACAGGGTTCTATCAGTGGTCCATTCATATGGAACCTCATGATGGATGTGCTTCTGCAGCGTCTGGAAACACAGTGTGTTTTCAGAGCGTATGCAGACCACTTTCTGCTGCTTGTCGAGGGTAATACCAGTGCGCAAATCGAGTCACAAGGCGCCCAGCTGATGGGATCCGATGTCGGTGTATTCGGCATCACAGTCGGCGAGCGATTGAATCTCAATCCGCATATCGGAATTGGCGCGTGTTCTGCGGGTTGACTGGGGTATCAGTCCTCGCAACAAGCGGACCATTATGCCGGACTCATGGTGCCTTGTGCACTGTTTGGTGCCTCGGTATGATGATATACCAGGACTGTCAGTTCCGAGCTGCAAAGCCAAAACTGGCATTCACCTGTGTGGCTGGCGGGTCTTAGAATTTCATGTTACCGCTTGTCGTAAGAGACGACTAAAGGAACAACCCGGACGACCCAAATTGCCGAGCTTGTCGGAGCTAAATGGGGAGGGGATACCGATCCCTTAATTTCGGTACCACGGGTTGAGATAGTTTTCAAAGACTTCTCATTGAGGTCGGCCCCCTAGTGGCAGTTCGTGGTGGCTGTGGTTGCGAGAGAAGCTGCTGGATGTTTCGCCCCCTACCAAGGGATACAACCGATAGTGTGCATTTAAATTGGTACAGACGAGATGCAAGCATCTGCGGGCATCTCTCAGAGGCGTTAGTTGGCGCACTATACCAGACTCGCTGTATCGTATGCTTGCATACACGGATACCGTGGTTATAAACCTACGTTGGAACACGCCACGTTAAATAAACTGGAGAGATCCTTGTTGATTAATCTTGAAATCCCTCTTCAGTTTAAATCTGCTATTTTACCCATGATAAACGAATTTAAAGCCGCAAAGCAGAATGCAGAATGTCCAATCCAGTTAAAAATTGTTCCTTATGGCAACATCATGTCTTTTCGACAGGCAAGTCGCATCGCTATCAGTGAGGAGGAAGCAGTCAAGCAGCAATTAAAGGAATGGCTAGATGCAGGCATAATACGGCATTCCGCGTCAAACTTTTCGAATCGTATGGTCAAAGTAAAGAAGAAGGACGGTACCAATCGAGCCTGCGTCAATTATCGCCAGCTGAACAGGATGGTTCTAAAGGATTGTTTCCCAGTAGCAGTGATCGACGAAGTTTTGGAGAAGCTGCAAGACGCGAAATTTTTTACAGTTATGGATCTGGAAGTTGGTTTCTTCCACGTCCCAGTTGAAAAAAGCAGCAGCAAATTTACGGCATTCATCACGAAGCAGGGACTCTTTGAATTTAACAGAGCACCCTTTGGATTCTGAAACTCCCCAGCGAGTTTTATGCGGCTCGTCAGAATGTAATAATCGAAGGCATTTTGGATCTGTATATGTATCATCTGATAGTTTATGGAGCAACGGCAGAGGAATCTTTACGAAAGCTGAAACTGGTATTTGACAAAGCAGTTGAGTATGGCCTGAACATAAAGTGGAAGAAGTGATACTTTCTTCAGACGAAGATTCATTTTTTGGGTCATACTGTGGAGGATGGAATGATAGTGCCTGGTTCTGAGAAAAGTTACCTATGCCGAGAAACATTAAAGGTGTGCAAGCTTTCCTAGGAGTGACAGGATTCTTTCGCAAGTTTATAATAGGATATTCACTGATTGCAAAGCCTTTAGCCAGTCTCCTGCGTAAGAACGTTCGTTTTGAGATAAAACATGAGGAGATTCGAGCAATTCAGCGGATGTAGGAGACACTTGTGAATGCCTCGTTACATTTATAAGAGACGTGCAAAAATAGAAATTCATACGCACGCATCTAAGGATGCGTTTTTTTTTTTGGAGCCAGAAGACCACTGAGGCAGAGGTGCGCCAGTACAGCTATTTACTAGAAGCAAAAGCGGTGTTCCTGGCATGCAAAAAATTCCGACAATATATGCTTGGAGTAGCAATTTTGATTGTAACTGATTGCGCTCCGCTTAAACAAACAACATCCAAGAAAGATATGCCACGTGAAGTTGCACAGTGGGTTCTTTATATAGAGGACTTCGAATACAAAATGGCGCACAGATACGGCGATCGTCTAAAACATGTTGATTGCTTGACCCGATATCCTCAGCAGGTTATGATGGTCACATCAGAACTTTCAGCTAGAATAAATGCAGCCCAGCTTAAGAATCCCATGATAACAGCGATTTTTAAGTTACTTAGCAGCCAACCATATGAGCAGTATAAAGCGAAAGGAAGATTGCTGTTTACATCAGTGGAAGGCACTGATTTGCTCGTTGTACCCAGTCTCATGGAGCGGGAGATTACGCTTGAAGCTTATAACACCAGACACTTTGCCAAACATAAGACGATGCATTTGATAACCCAAAAATACTATATACCACACTTTGAAGGTAAAGTTGAGAAGGTCATTGCCATTTGCATTCAGTGTATCGTTTATAACAGTAATCTGGGCAGAAAATAGCGTTTTTCTATATCCAATAGATAAAGGATCAGAGCCATTGCACACGTTGCATATTGACCATTTTGGGCCAATGGATGCCACCACAAAGGCTCATAAATATATTTTCGCCATGGTCGACGGATTTAGTAAGTTTATTTGGATTTATCCGACAAAGACTACGAGCTGTGAGGATGCCTTGAAAAAGCTGGATAATTGGGCAGAAATCTTCGGTCGGCCAAGAGAATAATAGGCGATAGATGATCTGCTTTTACGGCGTCGGGATTTGAGGAGTACATAACACGGAATTGAGCATGAATGGTGTACCACCGGTGTTCCAAAAGGGCAAATAGAACGAGTTAATCTTACAATACTTGCATTGATCCCAAAGCTGTCGTCAGAGAATCCCGAAAAATTGTATAAGCTTGTACCGAATGTCCAAAGGGTCATAAATAGGACATTTCACATAATTACAAAGAAATCGCCGTTCCGGCCGAGAACAAGATACAGCAGCTGTTGGAAAAAGAGATTTGCGACAGTTTCGATGACGAGAGACATGACGAGAGTATGAAAAAAAGGGTAAGGATGATATCGGTTACAAGAAGGGTGACCTTGTCGAAATTCGTCGCACATAGTTCAAAGCTGGTAAGAAACAGGCTACCGAATATATGGGTCCATATAAGGTGACTAAAGTGAAGCGGAACGGACGCTACAAAGTGCGTAGGGATGCAGATGTTAAGAGACCGATCAACACCAATACGAACTGCGATAACATGAAGCTGTGGCGGTAAGCAGTGGACAACAAAGATTCCTGTTCATCAGAGGCCGATGAATAATGCAGAATGGCCGAATGTGAAAGAGAAGGACATAACAGGCGACACTAGAAGGTATCGGTTGAGAACAGTCGTACAAGAGTCGCAGTATCAGCAGGTCGAATCGTCGTCAGAATTCAGTGGCGAGATTCTATTCTTGATTTAAAACCACAAGTCGTCGTTGTACTTAATTATTTATATAATTAAAAATTATAATAAACTGAGGTTATTCTCAATAACCCGTTTTACATATATAATAAATTTTAATCTACGGAACCATTTAAAATCGGATTAGTTACGAACAAAATTCATATATTTACTTAAATTTTATTTCTACAAACGCTTAAAACAAAACAATTGCCGAAAACAGCTGATTGCTTCCTTCCGTCACTGCGGAAGGCAATGCGCTGTGTTTGCAATGACGCGCTTTCACACTATGACGATCTGTTCTCTCGCTCTGGCTGCCTCCTTCATGTAAGTTGCCAGCTGCAAAGCGCTGCTGACCACGTGCATTCCAAAGCTATCTATTCGCGCTAGCCGACTCCGTGGGCCGCCAAAGTATAGCACTCTACGTCGCACTAGCCCCAGCAAGCCACTAGTGCAGATGCTTCTGCGAAGATGGACTGAAGGTACAGTTGCTAGTTATGTACAACTGCAGGTTATGTACAGCTGCAGGTTATGTACAACTCCAGTTTTGAATGTAGAGCTTAGGTTGCGACATATAGCCCCAATGCAGTTGCAGATAGTTGGTAGAATTGAATACGCGTCGAACGGTACTTCATTCACCCAAATCGGACTATCCATTCCAAAGATAATGCAATTAAAATTTTGATGACGTCATCGAGCTGAGACGAAAATCTTGTGTTTTGGTTTTTCTGGACCAATCTTTGATTCTAGAATAGTTGAAAATTCAATTAAAAACTGTTGCCAAACCATAGCCCCTTTGAAAATGTTTATTACATCACTCGAAAGTTGTCAAAATAGCTTTAATATAAGTCTAAACTAAATCTGTAAGATTATTACGTGATGTAAAAATTACATGATGAATTTTTTGTTGTTGAATTTTCAACAAATTAAGTCCTTAAGTTTGTATTTTTGATTATTAGACCCTTTACTTTAAAAAAGTAAAACGGGTCTATTAAGTTTGTCAAAAAAAAAATGTGCGTAACAGGTCGAAGGAAGTCCGGCAGACCCCATAAAGTATATATATTCTTGATCAGCATCACCAGCCGAGTCGATATAGCCATGTCCGTCCGTCCGTCTGTCCGTCTGTCCTGCTGTCCGTCTGTGCTGGCGTATGAGCGCCTAGATCTCAGAGACTATAAGAGCTAGGGTCACCAAATTTGGTGAGAATACTCCTAAGGGCTGCACAAAGGTCAAGTTTGTTTTAGAATTTTGCCACGCCCCCTCCCGCCCCCAAAAATCGGAAAAGCCCTTATAGCTCGAGTAATTTAAAAGATACAAGTTCCAAAATCGGCATACATAAAATTTACTTTCCTTTCGATGCGTACTAAAAATTTCATCAAAATCGGACAATAAACACCGGAGATTTGAAGCAAACAAATTATCGAATGTACAATGGCAGGAAATGTGCAGGAAATGTGCAGATATGTTAAGATTAACATTTGTATGTTAAGATTAACATTTGTATGTTAATATTAACATATGTATGTTAAGATTAACATTTGTATGTTAATAATTCAAGTGTAGCATAAGCGATTATATGTAATTAATCGGAAGCTAATCTGAGCAGCGTCAAATATATTTAGGTTTATATATAAGTCTGTAAGTTTGTGACTGTTATTTCATTGTTGAAGAATAAGTAAAGGGTCTCTCGTAGTCGATTTCGACTGTAGCCTTTCCGACTGGTTTATTCTTAAGCGTGGTGACATTGGGCAAATTTTGACATATAACACTTGTCAGGCAAAATTCGGGATGATAAAATATAGCGTTTTCAGTTTGATGCTGTAAGAAAAATCTGTCCAGAAATCAGTTGTTAGATTGGAGGGTGGGGCCGTTAGTGCCTAATGTGAATAAAATTTAATGTTAAATGATGCCAATGTCAACTACGCATCGATTGAAGCCTCAAAAATCAAAATCCGTTTAAAAGTTATTATAGTATCAAGTGTAACCTTTTTAAAATTTGATGAAAAATTCAGTGGGTTTTCATAATTATGCAATTATTGAGAAAACGGCGCCTACGATTTTAATTATTTTTCACTGTGTAATAGCTATTGAAATTATGCAACTCTTGGTATCCCAGATATGACCTATATCTCGGGGATAATTCGTTTTGGCAAGATATAATGTTTTAAATTATATGTATACAGATTTTTCTTAGAACAGTAGCGACGAGAGCAAAATGTAATGATAATTACAGTTCTGCAAACAAAGTTGCAATTTGGCAAACAACCGGCAGTAGGCTCGTTGGCTTAGTAAGTAAAGTGTTGGACTCATATACAATAGGTCGGGGGTTCTAGTCCCACAATATTCGGCTGTGCGGATTCGAATTATTTTATTTTTATAATATTTGTAGCAATCTATATATATTTTCAGCTTGAAGGCCTTCGCTTCTCTGGCTATAAAAACATATTGTAATTTAGGATTAATTCTAAGCTACAGTAATATAAATAAATAATTTCTAATATAATTCATTTTTAAAGTTGATTGGAAACTAGTTTTGTAAATATTTTAATAGCAGTTATTTAAATATTAAGTCCAATACGCTCTACCCAAAATTAGATGAAAAATGTTGTATTCTTGCAATTTTATGCAATTAATTAATAATGGCGCCTATGCATTTTTATCAATTTGTAATATATTACATCAATTGCAATTCAATATATTACAGACATTGAAATGTTTTGCAAACTGTAATGGCAAAATAGTTTGGAATTCGGCACTGCGCAGAAAATTTTTTTAAATACACAAATGCTGTACCTTTTCGCGCAATGCGCGGAATGGCAAACTATTTTTTTTATATTAGAATAGTTTATATATTAAAATGAATATTATTCGTCACAAACTTTGATATATATGTGAAGGAGGTTCATATTACCTCTACGCAAAAGCCTATACGCCAAATTTTCTTCCAGTGATTTGCAAAGCAACAGCATGTAACTTATTTCCTCGTTGGAGAGCTGCAAATGTGCGTGCGAGGGATCGATGGCTAACATACTGCAAGTGCAAGCGAGAAGAACAGAATACTAACAGAGGATAGCGTAGCATTGCCACATCTTACAACAAATGCATTAATGGTATTCCTTTTAACTGGACACTACAAGAATATGAATGCAGTCCAATGAGCACAGTAAGTGACCGTTTTATCGAAAATATCAATTTTTTATAGAATGCAGATAAACGGATAAGAAATTACACAACGACAATCATTTCAGGTACAGCGAATTACTCATATGCATCGATGGGTCCACCGTGTTCAAAGCCATGGATAATGTGTTTGTGAGTATTATTTGAATAATTGGACAAACAATAATAAAAATGGACAGAAAAACAGCATAATCTTAAAATTCTAAATTATTCATATTTTAATAAAATGTGGTGATTGTTTATTATAAAAATCTATTATGATGTCATCATTATTAACAAGCCGATCAGTCGAGTGCGCGCGACAGTTGGAATCCCTGTGGAGGTCTTCAAAGAAAAGTATTTTCATTATAATGGGATTTAAATATATCGCTTGAAGTCGATTTTGCTTGCATCGAGAGTAGGTAGTCTGTCAACACTAGACTGCGGCTGTTGATTGTTTATGTTTAGCGCCACAGCGGCCGAAAGGCAAATCAAACATATATGAACAAACGCGTCTTTCCATTCGGCATACCGTGTGCTGCGACGCATCTGCTGTGCCGTATAAATTTGTTTTTTGAATAACTTCTGAGCTTAATTTCCGATCGTACTGAAATTTGTAGCACATATTGAGAGTAGGATACTTACCATGTTTGCCAAATATCAAGTCTCTAGCTATAAAACTGGACTTGTTATCAGCTGTTTCGAGTTATGGACAAAGGGGGCGTGGCATCGCGACGAAATTTGTGTGTGGCGCTTTACATGGAGTCAATGCAAAATACTGACGGCCACACTCGAAACTATACATATGATAGCCTCATTTGCACTATCGCTCACCTTGTCTTTCTTTTAGGTATCGACAATTTATATTAGCCACTGTTTACATGCATGTTAGTTAAAATAACACAGCTTAACTTAACAGTATAACCACGCTTAGCAATTTGATGCAAGTTTCCCACAAGTAAAGGAGATATTAAGGAATTTGTTTTAAATCCATTTTATGACCGAAGCGAGAGAGCATATGAAAATTTCATTTGATAATCTGATGTTTGGCGCTGTCGGCCGCTGTGGCGATATACATTGTGTCAATGTGACGCTATACATGGAGTCAGTGCAAAATACTGACGGTCACACTCAGAGCTATACATTTTGTGAAAAGCTGCTTACACGCATGTTTGTTAAGGTAACACATTAAACACATGAGCCAACAAAATGTAACAATTTGCTACAAGTTTTATCTCGAGTGACCCATCAATAAAGGAGATATTAAGGAATTTGATTTAAATCCTTTATTTCATAGTTGTTGGCCAAAGCAAGAGTGCATATGAAAATGCCATTTGAGCAAGCGAGAGCGCATGTTATAATTTGATTTGCCTGTCGGCCGCTATGGTGCTTCACATAAACAATTTACAAATCAACAGTCGCAGTCCAGTATTGCCACACTATCGCAAGCTACCTACCCTCAATGCAAGAAAAATCGACTTTAAGCGATATATTTAAATCGCATTATAATGAAAATACTTTTCGTTGAACACTTGCTCAGGGTTTCCTACTGTGGCGCCCGCTCGACTAAAATTATTTTTATAATTAAATAATATTATAAATTAAACTGAAAAAAATTTTCTGGTACTTCCTGGTGGGCCTAAAAGGGGCCGAAAAATGTATTCGTCTTAAGAGGAAACTAGAATCAATCTAGCCAATAATCAATTAATAATGAAAAATCACACTAAGAGCTGTTCTACGATGGATTAAAGAGGGAAGATTCAGAAAAAGAAGTCTAGTGCGATGGTAAATGAAGATTGAAATCCCAATTTAAACCACGTAAAGCAAAAAACAAAAATTGTTTTTGAACGGACTCGATTCGGTCGTGGTTATTACGATATTGTGGACACCACATGCAAGAGTCGTATTCTAGGATAGAACGGACTAGAGAGATATACAGGAGTTTAGTGGTGAAAGGATCGATGAATTCATTCGACCAGCGTTTAATTAAACCAAGGAGTCTTCTTGCCTCATTAATTCTAGTGGATATGTGCAAAAAAAATTCAATTTGACTTCAAATATAACTTCAAGGTCTTTCACAGTAGGGATTCGATGCAATTGAGTATTGTCAATCGTATAATAAATGGGGCCTATTGCGCTTAAATATCATGAGCATACACTTAGAACAATTAAGATACAATTGATTGGCCGACCACTATAATTATATAGCTTTTAAATCATCTTGTAAATGATAATGATGTAGGGGGTAGTAACGGTAGACCTATGGAGCACTTTTTGGGTCCTATCTTTAAAGTAGGTGGATATCCAACTTAAAAAGGCGAGAGGGAAGCCTCTACATTCAAGTTTGTGTAGTAGTAGGTTGTGGTTCACGGAGTCAAAAGCATTACTGAAGTCAGTACAAATAACATAAGTTTGTGTTTTCTTTTGGTATGCCTCATTTACGAAGGTGGAAAACTCTAGAAAATTGGTCGTGGTAGACAGACCCCTTACAGAGCCATGTTGGAAAGGAGAAATATTTGATTTACAGAGATTTTTCAGAAACGAAACAAGGATTTTTCAAAAAGTTTTGATATAGCTGATAACATTGCAATGCCTCTCTAATTTGAAATATTAGACTTACCACCATTTTTTGTGGAGGAGAATGGTATAAGTTTGTTTCCAAATATATGGAAAGATTGAAGATTCCAGGGATAGATTGAAAAGCTTTAGCAACGGTGCAGTTAGAGAAGCACAGCACTCCTTGAGGACACAACTAGGAATGTTGTCAGGCCCAGAAGAGAAAGCAAATTTTAAAGAATTAATAGAAGACAAGAGGATGTTGTAAGAGAGAGCAAATATATTGTTAGAGGATATTATGTTATAAGAATAAGAAGAGCTAGTGGGGGGATAGAAGAATAGGATGATTGGAAAAATGTAGCAAATGTGGAATCGTCGCAGGCGAAAAAGAGGAAGTAAATTCGGAGATTTACGCTTTAAGTTAAGAAATTTATAAAATTGTTTAGGGTCACGGGTGAACTGTCTCTTGCAACGAGCTGAATAGGTCTCGTAGCAATTAGAATTTAATAGAGCGAAGTTCGACTTGGCCACAGAATATTTTGTCCAGTCAAAACTTGTACAAGAGTTCTTAAGCTTTTTAAAATTTTTTGATTTCAAATTTTTTAAGTAAGATAGACTAAGGGGGCTTTGATGAACACGACAACGGTAAAAAATTGGGGATACACACATCAAGAAGTGTGTTCAAGGTCAAATAGAAGGTAATAAGGGCAGTATTTATGTCCACCGCTTTTTCTAAAAAGGACCAGTCGGTTGCAAGAACAATTTCATTAAGCAGTGAAGTTTAGAAATCGAAATTTCTAGAGCAGGTTGATGTAAGTCTTTAGGACTGATAGTGGGAATGACGTAGAGACGGCAGTATTTGCAAAGTCATTGATAAATACCAGATCGAGGATTCCTTTCAAGTGATTCTTGACTGTTCATTTGAAATAATGAAAAATCAAGCAAACAATCTAAGAAATCATTTTGCTTTAAAGGAAAAAAATAGTTTGCGCTATTGAAAAAAGACCATGAAATGTTAAGCAAATTGAAATCGCCCAGCACAACAAACAGGTTGTTGTCCCTCACTTGAAGAAAAACTTTAAACATGAAATATGTTGCATATAAACTTGAATATCAGAAGATGGTGAAATATAGGAACAAGTGACAAACATTTATTGATATGGGAACGTTACTTTAACAGAAACGATTTCAGCATCAGTAGGCACAGTAAAAGAAATACGTTCAGATTGAAGAGTGGATTTAATGACAACCAGTACGCCACTACAACTGACTTAGTAATAAAGCAACCTGGGAAATATGTATTATCTAGTGACTCTTTACCAAACGAAGTTCAGAAGTTGTCAGATATCTTGTGGTACCCTAGAGGGTATCCGATTCAACTATGTATTTCGAGACCCCGTATTTAAAATAGGATAAGGGTCTATTAAGTTTGTCAAGTTAAGATTGTTGTAACGCAACACGTGTAAGAAAGTCTGGCAGACTCCATAAGGTATATATATTTTTTATCAGCATTAACAGTCAAGTCCATACAGCCATCTCCCTTAACCCGTCTGTCCTAGATCTTATAGACTATAAGAGCTAAAGACAGCAAATTTGTTATGTTGGTCCGTCTTTAGGCACAGTAAGTCCTGTATGTGTTAACATTTTGCCACGCTTCTCTCCGCCTTTATAAATCGAAAGCAATTTTTTTAAAATTCCATAAAACGCCTTTGTGAATCTTGACAAGTTCAACGCGATCGGATAATAAACTCAGAAGTTATTAAATTTGCTATATTAGGGCCAAAAGAAGAAGGAAAGTATCACTGACGCTACAACGCACTATAGCCCATTTTTAAGGAATTAATTAACACAACTTTTTGATTTCCCCAAATATCCGGATCAATCTTACCAGATATAACTAATATTATGGTCCTAATATATTGGCAAAAAATAATCAAAATTGGACTCGTGCCATTGAAAAAGTCGGTCGACAGCTGAATTTTGTATATAATAACCATTTTTTTATTATAATTGTATGGACCTTATTATATATTCGTTTCTACGGATGCATTAAATGAACCCAAAGCGGCATATTCTGAAATAGTTCGCAGATTCTTTTTTTTTATCACATTTTAACCATTTCGACAATTTTCACAGAGAGGTTATGTGCTAGTTGAAGAATAAGCATAGGGTCTCCCATAGTCATGGAACCCTACTGTCACTCCCGTCCCTACTGACAGGCTTCTTTGTTTATCACTCTTCAGTACATAATTTTAACTAATTTTGTAATTAATAACATAGAATTCTTATGTACTGAATAACATGGCTGTAAGCCAATAATGCCACACAAAAGTTTCGATATCTATGTGCATATGTCTGTTTGGCATATTTTATGTAAGTTTAGTTAGACCCTTTACATCAAAAAAGTATAAGGGTCTTTTAAGTTTGTCAACAAAAAAATTTGCGTAACAAGTCTAAGGAAGTCTGGCAGACCCCATAAATTACATATATTTTTGATCAGCATCAACAGCCGAGTTGATATACCCATATCCGTCTTTCCGTCTGTCTGTATGAGCGCCTAGATCTCAGAGACAATAAGAGCTAGAGTCATCAAATTTGATATGTTGGTTAGTCTGTGGGCTAAGCATTACCAGTTTATGTCCGCCTCTGTAAAACGAAAACAAAATTTTTTTAAATCCAATAAAACGAAATATATTTAAGCTAAACTCCTTCAGCATGCAGGACGAGCATAAGGGTCCCAATGAATCCTGAAAATTTCATCGAAGAAGAAGACTACATTGACGTAACAACACACTATAGGGTATTTGCACATTTGAGTGAATTAATTTAAACAGAAGGCTTATATATAAGTATCTAAGTTTGTTACTAATATCTCCTTTTTGAAGAATAAGTAAAGGGTCTCTCAAAGTCGACTTCGACTGTAGCCTCTCCGACTGGTTTTCGTTGCAAAGTGTGATATTTTCGATTATTATATGGATATCAACTATGCTAATTTACATATAGCAATGTAACATAAACATTTTTTGTAAACAATACATAAAATTGATATATACATGTCTGCTTATAATACTCTATTTATGGGATATGTTTTCAGCTTTCTGTTTAATTGTAAAATTGGAAAAATAAATGAGGATAAATGGGTAAACGAACACTTTAATTTACCTTCATCATCAATAGAAGCGTATTGAACACAATTAACATCATTATAAAGTATTCGAATGGTGTAGAAACAACAATGCGCCACACTTTATACTTGAATGTGTTGCGGTTTTTTGGCATATAACGTTCAAGCGGTCGAGCTCCGATGGTAAAATCAATGCAAGATTTCTGCGAAAAGAAAATGAAGTATAAAAAAAGCTTATTATTATATGAACATTTTGGCTATATATTAATAATATTTAAATCTACCACAATTAGTTATAATTCAGGTTTGGTAATTGCGTTTGTGGAAATAACGGCTAAATACTACAAACTTACATTATGGTTATTGGAAATTACACGGGATTCAAACTTAAGTGTGATTTATACAGAAATTGTTTATTTACATTTCTGTATTATTTTATATCAACAAAATATTCATAAAAAAAAAAGGATTAATTCAAAAGGTACTTTTATACCCTGTGCCCATTAAAATTGGGCAGAAAAGGGTATAATGAATTTGTGTGAATGTATGTAACAGGCAGAAGGAAGCATCTACGACCCTATAAAGCAGACGCACATTTGTTTTTGTATTGCACATAGCATATGGAAGTGTGTGAGCTTACACATGGGTATGCTTCTGGCGCACATTGCATATTACACAAACAAATTTTCACATTTTGCTTTCCGTCCACTTTCGTTGCTGGCAAAACAAAAACAATTTCATTTCGGTGCTAATCCGAATGTATTTTGTTGTTGGGTTATCGTTTACTGTACGCCGAAACACGAAAAACTTCACTTTGTTGTGAACAGTATGATGCGTGTGTTCTATTCGCATTTTTTGAAGAAACATGTTCCTATTTTCTTTTCTGTGTACACATTGAAATAAAATAAAAATTCGTTACATGTGTGCGTGCGATTTCTTTTATTTGTATTGGTGCGTGCACATCCATAAGGCAGCTTTGCGCACCCCTGCTATAAAGTATATATATTCTTTATCAGTATCAAAAGCCGAGTCGATTGACACCTGTCAGTCTATACGTCTGTATGAACGCGGTGATCACAGCAACTATAAGAGCTAGAAATTTGGAATGTAGGTTCCTGAATACCATCCGCAGATCAAGTTTATTTTCAATTTTCGATATCTCAAACTCCGCCCACGCAAATTAGCCGAACATAACAGATAGTAGAAGTATAACTCACGCTGAGCAATTTGTTTCATGGCGACCGATCCATAAATAAAGGAGATATTAAGGAATTTGTTTTAAATCCATTATTTCATACTTGTTCGCCAGAGCAGGAGACATTACTTTACATTTTGTCAATGTGGCGCTATACATGGTATACTGACGGCGACACACGGAACTATACGCTTTATGATAAGCTGAATGCTACAGGCTAACTTAAAGTTATAATTAGAAGTTGCTTGCACGCATGTTTGTTAAAATAATACAGCTTAACTTAAGACTGTAACTAAATATAACAGTTTGATACTAGTTTCATAGCGATCGACCCAAAAATAAAGGAGATATTAAGGAATTGATTTTAATGCCATTATTTCGTAGTGGTTGGCCAGAGCGAAAGCGCCTATAATAATCTTATTTGCACTATCGCTCGCCTTGTCTATTTTTCGGGAATGTAAAATTAATATTAGCGATTGTTTACACACATGTTTCTTGAGATGGAACACCTGAAATTAACAGTATAACAACGCTCAGCAATTTACTGCAAGTTTCATAGCGATCGACCTACAAACAAAGGAGATATTAAGGAATTTGTCTTAATGGCGCGCGTTAAAATAACAACTGTGTATCAGAGAAAGAAACATGTGGTGTTGCCAGCCTGCATGCAGAGCAAAAATTTAGTTTGTGGCCATTCTGGTTCTCAAAATACTTTTATTTAAAGATCTGCACAGGGTATCATACTGCGCGCCCGCTCGACTGATCGGCTTGTTAAATTTTAGAGATATCCTATTTTGATCAAAAGTTGTGATTATTGTGAAGTAGAATGGGACAACGAGCCATTGTGCGACGCTGCGAGAGTCGAGTGAACACCCTATATGTTTCTATCGTTCTCTCGCACTTTTCATACCCTATGCCCATTAAAAATTGTCAAAAAAAAGTATAATGTAAATGTATGTAACAGGCATAAGGAGTCGTCTCCGACCCAATAAAATACATATATTCTTGATCTGTATCAATATCCGAGTCGATTGACACATGTCCGTATGTATCAACGCGTGGATCTCAGCTACTATGCGAGATAGAGACTTCAAATTTGGAATTTAGGTTTCTGAATACCATACGTAGATCAAGTTTATTTTAAATTTTCCATATCTCACCCCCGCCCACGCAAATCGAACAAAACTATCACAACCTTAAATTTTAAGATAACACACCTTAACTTAACAGATAGTTGAAGCATAACTTA
The DNA here is from genome assembly GCA_958299025.2 of Drosophila histrio. NCBI lineage: Eukaryota > Metazoa > Arthropoda > Insecta > Diptera > Drosophilidae > Drosophila > Drosophila histrio. Next base: position 5,978,793 of record OY282582.1, read on the forward strand.
CGCTGAACAATTTTCTACAAGTTTCATAGCGATTGACCCATAATAAAGAGATATTGAGAAATTAATTAATAATTAATCCATTATTTCATAATTGTTGACCAGAGCGAGAGAACATATGGAAATTCCATTAGCGCAACCCAGAGCGCATGTGATAATTTGAGTTGCGCTGTCGGCGGCTATGGCGCTATTTTTAGAAGTTATCGAGCATTGAAAACTAAAACTTATGGTTCTAACATTATAATTAATATGACCGATTGCGTATACCAGCCATGGGCACGTAGTGGCTCCCAGAGCTCCCGGGGCTCTTTCCGTTATGTTTTATGATATGCGCCAGCATCTCGGCACCGGTGGTCGTTGCTCAAGTTGATCGCTTATCGCAATTTTACAAAAACAATGCCACTGAAAGTTGGTGACGAAGAGGCTGTAAAATAAATTTTGACTCTGCTCGCTCGAGAATGTAAAAACAAAATGCATGCATAGCTCGGCTCACATGAAGATCAAAGCAAAAACAAAATCTATGCGAGCAGCTGCGCGTCGCTGGTTGTTGCTAAAATTTGTTGTCTGGCTCCCACCGTTATTTTTCGTGCCCATCTCTGCCGTATACACATGTTTGATAATATTACATTACTATCACAGTATTGAAACAATAAACAATTTTCACATCAACAGTCACAGTCCAGTGTTGCCTGACTATCGCAAGCTACCTACTCTCGAAGCAAGCAAAATCGATTTCAAGCGATATATTTAAATCCAATTATAATGAAAATACATTTTTTAAATACCTGCACAGGTCTCCTATTGTCACGCGCGCTCGACTGATCGGCTTGTTATCTCTAGGCTATTTTCGAAGCAGGCTGAAATCTGAAATTGTAGGCAGAACTCACCCACACTATAAAAAATACATGAACGTATTTCCTCATTATATCTTCACATTTGTACAACATATAAAGAATTCTGTGTGTTCAGCAGTAAACTTTAGCGCAGTTCAGTGCTTGATTATTTCCTTAATTTTATTTTATTTAAATTAATTGTTGACCAAATCATGAATTCTAGTGTAATTTAGGCTTAGGGCGGAACGAGAGCATAATAAAGCGCCTTCGCATGTTGCTCTGAGAGCGAATTCACCTCGCTACGCCACCTTTGCTTTATGTGGGCTTACAAATATTTTGTAAGTTTTAATTGCCGTAAAACAATACTGCACTCGTTTAATACAAATCATGAATTCTAGTGTAATTTAGGCTTAGGGCGGAACGAGAGCATAATAAAGCGCCTTCGCATGTTGCTCTGAGAGCGAATTCACCTCGCTACGCCACCTTTGCTTTATGTGGGCTTACAAATATTTTGTAAGTTTTAATTGCCGTAAAACAATACTGCACTCGTTTAATACAACGCCTCCGCTATAATAAATTCTGTCATATAAATTGTGCCCCCGGGTGGACTAGTTTATTAAAAGTATAGAGTGTTGTGATATAAACATTGATACCAAGTTCGCAAAGTGCTAATAATTTGTGTGTGGCTTACGACGTGATTAAAGTTACTAACCACCAAATTAATCGCGCCGGTTCTTCGAAACCTACAAGTTTCTGCATCACCAGACGTCTGCTACCATCGTTGACATGCCTAGAAAACTAAAATCGGAAGTTCAGAGTCCGTAACAGCAGGTACTGTGCTTGAAAGCCCAAAACACAGTTTGTCATTGGATGCGCTAATAAAGCCGACTCTTTCAATTCTTAACACATATGTAATGTAGTTGAGCAAATTTGCATTCATTAGTAAAGAGCCACTTTGGAGTGTTAAGTTTATATTTAATATTATATATTTATATTTATATATTAATGTGCGATCTTAGTGCTCTGTACGACTGTTCAATTTTTGGCATTATTAATTGCTATTAAATTCTATTTCGCTCAGTCGTTGTCGTTCCCCTCCTCCCTTGTCGTGTCAACACCGTGCAGTAAGTAAGTTCCGTTTTGCTCTGTGCTTAGTGTCTGTGCAATTGTAGTTATACGCTATTTCGTTGGCGCGCCTAAGTTAAGTTTTTAAAGTCGTTTAAAAACTTAAGTTCTTTTTAATTTTGAATCTGAAAACAATTTCAATAACTTTATAATTTTGAAATTTATTTGAAATTATAAGTATTAATTAATTATTAATTAACTACTTATTAATTAATTAACTAGTATTACACTGTGATAGTTTCACACTATAAAAAATACATGAACGTATTTCCTCATTATATCTTCACATTTGTACAACATATAAAGAATTCTGTGTGTTCAGCAGTAAACTTTAGCGCAGTTCAGTGCTTGATTATTTCCTTAATTTTATTTTATTTAAATTAATTGTTGACCAAATCATGAATTCTAGTGTAATTTAGGCTTAGGGCGGAACGAGAGCATAATAAAGCGCCTTCGCATGTTGCTCTGAGAGCGAATTCACCTCGCTACGCCACCTTTGCTTTATGTGGGCTTACAAATATTTTGTAAGTTTTAATTGCCGTAAAACAATACTGCACTCGTTTAATACAAATCATGAATTCTAGTGTAATTTAGGCTTAGGGCGGAACGAGAGCATAATAAAGCGCCTTCGCATGTTGCTCTGAGAGCGAATTCACCTCGCTACGCCACCTTTGCTTTATGTGGGCTTACAAATATTTTGTAAGTTTTAATTGCCGTAAAACAATACTGCACTCGTTTAATACAAATCATGAATTCTAGTGTAATTTAGGCTTAGGGCGGAACGAGAGCATAATAAAGCGCCTTCGCATGTTGCTCTGAGAGCGAATTCACCTCGCTACGCCACCTTTGCTTTATGTGGGCTTACAAATATTTTGTAAGTTTTAATTGCCGTAAAACAATACTGCACTCGTTTAATACAATTAATTATTAATTAACTACTTATTAATTAATTAACTCGCCTCCGCTATAATAAATTCTGTCATATAAATTGTGCCCCCGGGTGGACTAGTTTATTAAAAGTATAGAGTGTTGTGATATAAACATTGATACCAAGTTCGCAAAGTGCTAATAATTTGTGTGTGGCTTACGACGTGATTAAAGTTACTAACCACCAAATTAATCGCGCCGGTTCTTCGGAACCTACAAGTTTCTGCATCACCAGACGTCTGATACCATCGTTGACATGCCTAGAAAACTAAAATCGGAAGTTCAGAGTCCGTAACAGCAGGTACTGTGCTTGAAAGCCCAACAAACAGTTTGTCATTGGATGCGCTAATAAAGCCGACTCTTTCAATTCTTAACACATATGTAATGTAGTTGAGCAAATTTGCATTCATTAGTAAAGAGCCACTTTGGAGTGTTAAGTTTATATTTAATATTATATATTTATATTTATATATTAATGTGCGATCTTAGTGCTCTGTACGACTGTTCAATTTTTGGCATTATGTCGTTGTCGTTCCCCTCCTCCCTTGTCGTTCCCCTCCTCCCTTGTCGTGTCAACACTGTGCAGTAAGTAAGTTCCGTTTTGCTCTGTGCTTAGTGTCTGTGCAATTGTAGTTATACGCTATTTCGTTGGCGCGCCTAAGTTAAGTTTTTAAAGTCGTTTGAAAACTTAAGTTCTTTTTAATTTTGAATCGGAAAACAATTTCAATAACTTTTTAATTTTGAAATTTATTTGAAATTATTAGTATTAATTAATTATTAATTAACTACTTATTAATTAATTAACTAGTATTACACTGTGATAGTTTCTTAAAAAAAAAAAAAAAAAAAGGCATGACCGGACTGAACGGTTTCCCCCTATTTAGTATCCTAGAAATCGTTAGTTTTGTCAGTTATAATGATGGTTTCATATAAAATTTGGCCGTGAAGTTATTGATCCAGTTTGCTCCCTTTAAAAAAGGATGTTTTTCTTTAGTCTCTAACTTGAAAGGCGTTGCATTTTTTGACAAAATTTCTTCGTCAGAGTTGCTTGGAATGTTACTAGCTTTAAGTTTTGAGAACACATCAATACCCAAAATGAGCGTTTTTGGGGTCTCTTGGGTCATTATGTCGAAAAATTTAAATCTATACCACAAATTTTTTTTAATTTTTTTCTCATTTTTCTCCAATAATCGAATATCCTCATCCGATACATATACAAAACGTAGATCGTATTATGACAAGTGTCCTTAGCAAAGATATCATACCAATTTAAGATATACAGGTATCAAACATTTTATTTTTATTTAATTTGCCTAACAATTTTAAGGCAACTATATTTGTGTTACATACAGTGTGGCTGATGAATATTGCTACATTAAGAAATTTATATAACTTAGTATATGGAACTCTTTGCTTATTTTTAGACCCTTTACTTTAAAAAAGTAAATAGGGTCTATTAAGTTTGTCAAAAAAAAAATGTGCGTAACAGGTCGAAGGAAGTCCGGCAGACCCCATAAAGTATATATATTCTTGATCAGCATCACCAGCCGAGTCGATATAGCCATGTCCGTCTGTCCGTCTGTCCTGCTGTATGAACGCCTAGATCTCAGAGACTATAAGAGCTAGGGTCACCAAATTTGGTGACAATACTCCTGTGACCCCCGAAAAGGTCAAGTTTGTTTTAGAATTTTGCCACGCCCCCTCCCGCCCCTAAAAGTCGGAAAACCCCGAATAACTCGAGTAATTTAAAAGATACAAGTTCCAAAATCGGCATACATAAAATTTACTTTCCTTTCGATGCGTACTGAAAATTTCATCAAAATCGGACAATAAACACCGGAGATTTGAAGCAAACAAATTATCGAATGTACAATGGCAGGAAATGTGCAGGAAATGTGCAGATATGTTAAGATTAACATTTGTATGTTAAGATTAACATTTGTATGCTAAGATTAACATTTGTATGTTAGGATTAACATTTGTATGTTAAGATTAACATTTGATTAACATTTGTGTGTTAATAATTCAAGTGTAACATAAGCGATTATATTTAATTAATCGGAAGCTAATCTGAGCAGCGTCAAATTTATTTAGGTTTATATATAAGTCTGTATGTTTGTAACTGTTATTTCATTTTTGAAGAATAAGTAAAGGGTCTCTCATAGTCGATTTCGACTGTAGCCTTTCCGACTGGTTTATGTTAAAATAGCTTAATTATTTTTATACCCTTTTCCCATTAAAAATGGGCAATATCTGAATACCATACGCAGATCAAGTTTGTTTTAAATTTTAGATATCTCACCCCCCGCCCAGGCAAATAGAAGAAACCCTCAAATTCCAAGATAATTAGTCTAACATGACTGCTAGTATAACTCACGCTGAGCAATTTGCATAGGGATCGACCCACAAATAAGGGAGATATTAAGGAATTTCTTTCATTAACATTATTTCATTATAATTGGCCAGTTGTCCAACACTGTCCTACAACAGTCTAAGAGTTGTCCAACACTGATAAACTAAATAATTACTATTATTATATTAATTTATATTTACGATTGCTAACACGTATGGTTGACAATTCTACGTTTCTATCATAGTATTAAAATAACTTAAATTTTCTGCATTACTAAAACCCATACATATAAACATTACCTTAAATTTAAAAAATGAATGGTTTGGCGCGTAATATAATAACAGCTGTGTGTAAGAGAGAGAAACATGGGGTGTTGCACAGACTACATGCAGAGCAATTCCTCTATAATTAAAATACTTTTCCCAAAATACTTTTATTTTAAGACCTACACAGGGTATCCTACTTTCGCACCCGCTCCACTGATCGACTTGTTAAATATAATTGAATTTAAATGTCCCCCCTCCTCGCTATCACATGTGCGCCATCTTATCAAAAAGTTGTTCATTACTGCCCGGAGATTTGAGACAGGAATATCCTCAAATTTCTCACGAATGGATTGCTTAAGTTCATCCAAATTTATTGCTTTTGTTTTGTAGACTTCTTGTTTGCAATAATCCCACAAAAAAGTCAGGTGCACTAAGGTCAGGCGATCTGGAGGGCCAACTGAATGTGAAGTTTCTTGAAATGAGTTTATTGGGAAATTTTCATTGCAGTTCTGACATAACAGACTGAGCTATGTGAGCAGCTGCACCATCTTGTTGAAACCACTCAGAGTTGAATGGAATTCTCTTTCGGCGCAGTTCTGTTTAGAAAACTCTTTCAATATGTTAAAGTAACGATCTCCAGTAACCGTAACGGTGTGACCGTTTTTTTCAAAGAAGTAACGCCCGACAATGCAGCTTGATGAAACTGCAGCAGCTACAGACGTGATAGTTTCCTCCATCCGAACTGAAGGGTTCCGGTGGTAAGGTTTTCTTGAGACAGTTCCAAGTTCGGAAAAATTGTTTATATGTTGATATGGTCCATCTGCTCGAATTGTTGCCGCCCTACGTATGCCTATATTCTCTTTGAACCAAAACTATGGACTCCAGGACATGTAGGGGCTGACAATCCAAATTTTTGTTTCTGAGTCCCAGTTATTAATTTTTGTTAATTATAAAGATCAATCTTTACAAGTAAAAAAATAAGCAGCTAACTTAATAAGAAAAAAAGTTGTCGCATTTTTTTTTTTAGCGGCTTTCATCAGCCACGCTGTATGTCCTTATGTATATTTAGGCTATGAATGACGGATCCGTATTGATTACAAAAGAAAAGATTGCATAGGATTCTGTAATGATAGTCAATCACAAATGTTTGGGAGTACATCGGTCAGAAGATTGGCGAGCTTATGTTGACGTTATGCTGAAGTCTTTTGAAGAATTTGCATTTCAATCATTACCATAAAGATAATTTGGGCAGTGGCTAAGGTTTGTTTGTGTTTTTATCTGTGCTTTTGAACTTTGCACAGTAGCGGTAACTGCCTCCAAGCATTGTGTTTAGACGTAACAGGTCGAAGGAAGTCCGGCAGACCCCATAAAGTATATATATTCTTGATCAGCATCACCAGCCGAGTCGATATAGCCATGTCCGTCTGTCCTGCTGTATGAACACCTCGATCTCAGAGACTATAAAAGCCAGGGTCACCAAATTTGGTGACAATACTCTTGCGGGCCCCGAAAAGGTCAAGTTTGTTTTAGAATTTTGCCACGCCCCCTTCCGCTCCCAAGAATCGAAAACACAATTTTTAAAATCCCGTAAAGCCAAAAATGTTAAGGCTAGAGTCCTGGCACACAGGACAGGATTCAGGGTCCTAATGTATCCTAAAAATTTCATCACGATCGGATAATAAACTCGGAAGTTATTCAAAACTCAATATTACTCAGTGTCGGGCCAAAGGAAGAAGAAGAGCATATTCACGTAACAACGCGCTATGGGGTACTATTAGTGTCACTATTATTTTTGCTATTGTTGTTTGTGTTTTTGCAGTTCTGATTTTGCTGATTTGCTATTTACCGATTATTATTACCATTGTCAGCCCGCACTGACTTAATTTTACTCTAACAATATGTCTGCTGATATGGTTCGTTATTTCAATAAGTGCCAAGTAACCGATAATAGACAGGAGTTTATTGCTTGCTTTTTCTGAGTCCGAACATTTCATCATAAGTGCGCTGGGTTGTCAGTGATGGTTAAAGAATGCATTGACAAAAACAAAGGCTTAAAATGGCGTTGTGAAACTTGCCGAGACATTGAGGTGCAAGTAAGAAAATTTATGGAGCGCACTAGAGACAGTTTTAAAGATATCTCTAAGATTTTTTATAGAACCAATGTTAATTTTTTTGACATGGAGAATTTATTCAATAATACATCTTTGTTGAATGATCCCACTAAGCGGAATCAGTCGGAATACAGTCGAAATCGACTATGAGAGACCCTTTACTTATTCTTCAAAAATGAAATAACAGTAACAAACTTAGAGACATATATAAACCTAAATAAATTTGACACTGCTCAGATTAGCTTCCGATTAATTAAATATAATCGCTTATGTTACTCTTGAATCATTAACATACATATGTTAATCTTAACATACAAATGTTATGTTAATATACATTAAATATAATACATTGGCATTTATGGTAGAATTTGTTTATAAAAATAAAATATTGTTTTATTTTATTTATAACTGTAATTATAAATTTAAAATATAATAATAAAAACAGAAAAAAAGTGTGCCTCTTGTAGGTCTCGAACTCCAGACCATTGCGCTAATGAAGCCATTGTCGATTATTTAACAATTTTTAAAAACAGAAAAAAATGTGCCACTGGCATGATTCGAACCCTAGACCCCACGGCAAGAATTCGACACTCTAACCACTGCACCAATGAGCCCATATTCACTAGTTTGCCAATTACTAGTTTTCTACAGAAGTGCAATTAATAATTCAATGCCTTAAGTTGCTGCCTGCACATTTCCTGCCATTGTACATTCGATAATTTGTTTTCTGCAAATCTCCGGTGTTTATTATTCGATTTTAATGAATTTGTCAGTACGCATCGGAAGGAAAGTACATTTTATGTATGTCGATTTTGAGATCTAGGTGTTCATACAGCAGGACAGACGGACAGACGGACATGGCTACATCGACTCGGCTGGTGATGCTGATCAAGAATACATATTCTTTATGGGGTCTGCCGGACTTCCTTCGGCCTGTTACGCACATTTTTTTTGGACAAACTAAATAGAGCCTATTTACTTTTTTAAAGTAAAGGGTCTAAAAAGACTGGCTCTAATACACGACAGATGTATAATTCCTTTAATATCCCGCCTATTGACCAGGGTCTGCCACCATTTCCCGTTGTTAGTCAGCAGTTGGCCACTCTCGCTACCTCTACTACGAACGCTGCAATGAGAGTTTGCTCACCAGAAGTTCCGATAGGGTCCGTGTCGTCTACTAATAATACTGGGAGTGTGAATGCCACGCCGGTTGTTAGAGAAGCCAACACTTTGACTGCCGTGCCTCCTCGTGTGCATAAGCCTCTCCAGGTTATCCCACCACTTAAACCTAAGAGAAAAGTTTCTGTTTCTAGGTTTGCCAATGATCAGGCTGCGTATGATGTTAAGTTTTATATCCAAAATAAAATACCAGAGTCTGACATTTCGGTGGAAAAGTTTCATTTCAATTATGCGAGGGAAATTTTTTGTTTTAAAAATTTTTGGTCGGAAAAAGTTTTTGACAGTTTTTCTGTCTCTGAGGCTTCGGCCACGCATTGAGCGATGAACGACTGAGCGGCTGAGCGACGCTCTCTTGAACGACGTTAATGAGCGAACGCTTTGAGTTAGGTGGCCAAACACTTAGCGACATCGCTCAAGTAGTTTAGTTGTAATTACGACTTATTTTAAAGAAGTTCTACGCTGTCTTTCCGAAAGCTGTATTAGCAAATACGGGCAATTAAAAATATTGCGAAAGCGTAGGTTTCGTGTTCATCCCATAAACCGAACAAGAGATGAATAAGAGGTGCCACAGAATTCCAAACCAACCGAAAGCCAACCAAAAATCAACTCAATCAGATTTTAGGTGACACAGACCACTGTTCGAGGTGATTTTAAAATCTCTAATACTTTGGCAAGAGATTTGCTCAATTTCAGTAATATAAAACTTGCTATGCACCATAAGTGTTACTGTTTTGGAAATGTTGCTAAATTTCTGAAATATCTGTATAAACACATTTCAAAATTATACATTACTTAACAAAATTTTTGTGTAACTATTCGAAATCTCTCGAAAATCTCTAGTACAATATGCAATTCGTTGTTGACGTGCAAAACCGTCCCGAACAAGAGAGATGCCACCTAGTTTTGGAATTAATTTAACATGATTCGGAGTATTTAAAATGTAATTGTAATTGCGCTTTATTATGTCTAATGAACATAACAATATTTAAATTTAAGTTGACATAGTTCAGCCTCTATTGAGTGGACAGTTTAGTGTAGATTAAATAAAATTACTGCAGCACATCTTTGTTACATTAAGTGACAACTATACAGTGCTCTGATATGTGTATTTATACAGTAAGAAGAATAGCAGGTTTGTTTACAAAAAGTGACGAAAACTGTCAAAATGTAAGTACAATTTTATTGCTCATGATTTTTGCTCTTTTTTTTTAATAATACGTGATACACAGGGGAATACATCGTACACCGTAGCAGGACGCAATTTTTTTTAATTTTATGGAGAAGCATCTCGACATTGCGAGGGGATATTGCCGTGGCGACAGAGTAGCAGTAGCAGCGGCATGTATTGAGCTAATCAATGAGCTGAAATGTTCAATGCCCAGCAATCTTGCGAGAGACACTTTTAGACCCTTTACTTTAAAAAAGTAAATAGGGTCTATTAAGTTTGTCAAAAAAAAAATGTGCGTAACAGGTCGAAGGAAGTCCGGCAGACCCCATAAAGTATATATATTCTTGATCAGCATCACCAGCCGAGTCGATATAGCCATGTCCGTCTGTCCGTCTGTCCTGCTGTCCTGCTGTATGAACGCCTAGATCTCAGAGACTATAAGAGCTAGGGTCACCAAATTTGGTGACAATACTCCTGTGACCCCCGAAAAGGTCAAGTTTGTTTTAGAATTTTGCCACGCCCCCTCCCGCCCCTAAAAGTCGGAAAACCCCGAATAACTCGAGTAATTTAAAAGATACAAGTTCCAAAATCGGCATACATAAAATTTACTTTCCTTTCGATGCGTACTGAAAATTTCATCAAAATCGGACAATAAACACCGGAGATTTGAAGCAAACAAATTATCGAATGTACAATGGCAGGAAATGTGCAGGAAATGTGCAGATATGTTAAGATTAACATTTGTATGTTAAGATTAACATTTGTATGCTAAGATTAACATTTGTATGTTAGGATTAACATTTGTATGTTAAGATTAACATTTGATTAACATTTGTGTGTTAATAATTCAAGTGTAACATAAGCGATTATATTTAATTAATCGGAAGCTAATCTGAGCAGCGTCAAATTTATTTAGGTTTATATATAAGTCTGTATGTTTGTAACTGTTATTTCATTTTTGAAGAATAAGTAAAGGGTCTCTCATAGTCGATTTCGACTGTAGCCTTTCCGACTGGTTAAATTTGCCTTTTAAGCTTCAGCGCTTTACAAATGTAAACAAATACAATTGACATTCACAAGCAATTGAAAAAGTGACAAGAACACAGGGTTGCTATGCAAATTAAATTTTTTTGCGGGAAAAATATTTTAATTTAAAAAAAAAAATAAAAATATTTTCCGGCTTATAAAATATATCGCTTATGCTCTAGGATCGTCTTTGAAACAAGAATTAAAATAGAAAATACATTTTAGAACATTTTGTTTGCAAACAGTAGCAACTCTGTGCCGCGGTTCTCGTTTTTCACGTTTACTCCGACTAAATACTCCGAGAAATGAAATCTCCCAAAGTTCTGTGTCACCTACGGTTTCGTTTAAGAGAATTACAAACCAGCTCGAGTCAAAATCTCTAGAGATTTCTGTGGCACCCATGAATATGACAAGTTTCATTACGTGTACATATAAAAACATTCGAAGTTACCCAGATCGATTTTGGCAATATTTACGCATGTCAATCGAGTCATTTGACTTGCTGTTAAGGCTTTGAACAGCCGAAATCAAAGATTCTGCGCAGATTTTTTGAATTGTATGCAACTCGTCGCTCAGTGATGCATTACAAATTAAAACCGATTCTCGTACTGAGCGACGTCGCTCAGCGGCTGCGTGGCCACTCCAATGGGGATTCATAAGTTTTAATATATTACGTCGCTCAAGAGAGCGTCGCTCAATCGCTCAATGCGTGGCCGAAGCCTAAAGAGGCTCAAAAAAGTCATTTTTCTATTTATAGCCTATCAAAATGTACGTGGCTTTAATAGTAAATTAGCAAATCTATTCCTTAATAGTAGATCTTTCGACTTCGACGTAATTAGTTTTACTCAGACCTGGCTCGAGCTTGCTATATCTGACTTATCTATTCTTTCTTCAAAATATTCTCTATATAGATGTGATCGTACGATTCGTAAAGGTGGCGGTGTTTGCTGGCCGTAGATTTAGGTCTTGCCTCTGAGCAGATTTTGACTCCTAGAAATCCCAAAATATACAAGGGGAATTCTAATCGAAAGAGAGATGGGATTCCGATCTCTTGTAATGGTTCCTCTTTAATTTAAAAAACTAATTTTCACTCTATCTATAGCCTATCAAAATGTACGTGGCCTTAATAGTAAATTAGCAAATCTATTCCTTAATAGTCAATCTTTCGACTTCGATGTAATTTGTTTTCTCTATTCTTTCTTCCAAATATTCTATATGAAGATGTGATCGTACGACTCGAAAAGGAGGCGCTGTTTTGCTGGCCGTAGATTCGGGTCTTGCCTCCGAACGGATTTCGACTCCTCCCGATATTGAACTAATTTGTGTTAAAGTTTCTATATACAAATACTCTATTTACATAATATGTTCTTATATTCCACCTCAGTCCGACTTGTTAATATATAATCACCACCTTAGCGCCATTAAAGTAGCTGCAGACTTAGATCGACTCGTGGTTTTAGGTGAGTTTAATATGTCCGTTGTCCGTTGGTTCACTGTCAATGGCATGCAATCGCTTATTCCTGATAGTTTTCATGAATTTATTGATGGGCTCTTGGAGCTTTCTTTGGTTCAAATCAATCCTATTTGCAACTCTGTCAACAGGACTCTTTACCTGATATTTGTATTGGACTCTTCCAATAGCATTGTTTCTAGGATTGATTCATTGGTAATGCCAGAAGACCCATATCAATCCACTCTTAACCTCATTATCAATCTACCATCTAAAGTGGATTATGTATCACAGCGTACTCGATGTTTTAGTAAAACTGATATCACAAAGTTAAATAATCTAATTGCGAGCACAGATTGGGCTCCCCTATACTCGTGCTCTGATTTGGATTATGCCATTAAGTTTCTTTATGAAAAATTAAATTCGTTGTAAGTTGGAATGATCTAAGGATCCTAAGCAGTTCTATAGATTTGTCAACTCTAAACCCAAATCTGTAGCCATACCGTCGTCTGTTATCTTCAACAATGTTCAAGCGAATACTGATTAGTCCTGATTTGTTTGCCGACTTTTTCCAAACCACATACTCTATTAGTACTTTCACTGTTTTATTAGTATTATTAGTACTTTCAAGCCCTATCTTTACAGTTTAATCAATTCTAATTGTATCTATAGCCCCGTATTCACCGAAAGCTCGATTTTGTCCGATCTTAAACTGGTTAAGCCAGTACACTGTCCGATCTTAAACTGGTTAAGCCAGTACACTCGCCAGATCCTGATGGTGTACCTGGTTCCGTACTCAAGTATAGTGCGGAATCTTTAAGTAAACCACTACTTAAAATTTTTTCACTATCCGTAAATTCCTAATCTTTCCTTCTTTATAAAAAAGTCACTAGGTCTGATGCTCATAATTATAGGGATATTTCCAAGTTGTCTGCCATTCCTAAGTTTTTCGAGAAGATAATAACTTCTCATCTCCAACATTAATGTTGTTCTATTATTTCACCAACGCAGCACGGTTTTGTGAAATATAGATCCACTACCACTAACCTACTGGAGTTCACTTCGTTTGTGATTAAAAGGCTTAAGAAAAAGATGCAAACTGTCGTTATTTACACAGATTTCAGTAGAGCCTTTGACTCTGTAAATTACTCACTATTACTTCACAAGCTTGATCTTCCCGGTTTCCCGAATAATCTTTAACCTTGAATCTCTTATTACTTAAGTAATAGAACACAAAGTGTTATGTTAAAAAAAACTATACTTCAAAAGCTATTAATGTTACCTCTGGTGTACTGCAAGGTAGTCACCTCGGTCCATTACTTCTTACATTGTTTAGTAATAATCTTTCGTCGGTCTTATCCCATTGCTATGCTTTCATGTATGCCGATGATGTCAAGCTCTATTTATCGTTTAGCGACGATTGGTCTTCTAGCCTTTTGCAAGCTGACTTAGATAGTTCTGCTCTATGGTGTGAGGCTAACTTATTTAATCTTAATAGTTCAAAGTGTAAATTTATGTCATTCCGAATTCGCTTAATGGCATTACTCGTTAATGTTTGAATGATACCGCAATTCGGTTAATAACCAGGGGATAATCCTCGATCATGGACTGAAATTTAATAAACATATTTCGATAACAGCCAATAAAGCTATGGAAAGTCTTGGGTTCATTAAGCAATGATCTACAGAATTTGATGATCCTTAAAGTGGATTGTGCATCACAGCGTACTCGATGTTTTAGTAAAACTGATATCACAAAGTTAAATAATCTAATTGCGAGCACAGATTGGGCTCCCCTATACTCGTGCTCTGATTTGGATTATGCCATTAAGTTTCTTTATGAAAAATTAAATTCGTTGTAAGTTGGAATGATCTAAGGATCCTAAGCAGTTCTATAGATTTGTCAACTCTAAACCCAAATCTGTAGCCATTCCGTCGTCTGTTATCTTCAACAATGTTCAAGCGAATACTGATTAGTCCTGATTTGTTTGCCGACTTTTTCCAAACCACATACTCTATTAGTACTTTCACTGCCTGTAAGCCCTATCTTTACAGTTTAATCAATTCTAATTGTATCTATAGCCCCGTATTCACCGAAAGCTCGATTTTGTCCGATCTTAAACTGGTTAAGCCAGTACACTCGCCAGATCCTGATGGTGTACCTGGTTCCGTACTCAAGTATAGTGCGGAATCTTTAAGTAAACCACTACTTAAAATTTTTTCATTATCCGTAAATTCCTAATCTTTCCTTCTTTATAAAAAAGTCACTAGGTCTGATGCTCATAATTATAGGGATATTTCCAAGTTGTTTGCCATTCCTAAGTTTTTCGAGAAGACAATAACTTCTCATCTCCAATATTAATGTTGTTCTATTATTTCACCAACGCAGCACGGGTTTGTGAAATATAGATCCACTACCACTAACCTACTGGAGTTCACATCGTTTGTGATTAAAAGGCTTAAGAAAAAGATGCAAGCTGTCGTTATTTACACAGATTTCAGTAGAGCCTTTGACTCTGTAAATCACTCACTATTACTTCACAAGCTTGATCTTTCCGGTTTCCCGAATAATCTTTAACTTTGAATCTCTTATTACTTAAGTAATAGAAAACAAAGTGTTATATTAAAAAAAAACTATACTTCAAAAGCTATTAATGTTACCTCTGGTGTACCGCAAGGTAGTCACCTCGGTCCATTACTTCTTACGTTGTTTAGTAATGATCTTTCGTCGGTCTTATCCCATTGCTATGCTTTCATGTATGCCGATGATGTCAAGCTCTATTTATCGTTTAGCGACGATCGGTCTTCTAGCCTTTTGCAAGCTGACTTAGATAGTTTTGCTCTATTGTGTGAGGCTAACTTATTTAATCTTAATAGTTCAAAGTGTAAATTTATGTCATTCCGAATTCGCTTAATGGCATTACTCGTTAATGTTTGAATGATACCGCAATTCGGTTAATAACCAGGGGATAATCCTCGATCATGGACTGAAATTTAATAAACATATTTCGATAACAGCCAATAAAGCTATGGAAAGTCTTGGGTTCATTAAGCAATGATCTAAAGAATTTGATGATCCTTAAAGTGGATTGTGCATCACAGCGTACTCGATGTTTTAGTAAAACTGATATCACAAAGTTAAATAATCTAATTGCGAGCACAGATTGGGCTCCCCTATACTCGTGCTCTGATTTGGATTATGCCATTAAGTTTCTTTATGAAAAATTAAATTCGTTGTAAGTTGGAATGATCTAAGGATCCTAAGCAGTTCTATAGATTTGTCAACTCTAAACCCAAATCTGTAGCCATTCCGTCGTCTGTTATCTTCAACAATGTTCAAGCGAATACTGATTAGTCCTGATTTGTTTGCCGACTTTTTCCAAACCACATACTCTATTAGTACTTTCACTGCCTGTAAGCCCTATCTTTACAGTTTAATCAATTCTAATTGTATCTATAGCCCCGTATTCACCGAAAGCTCGATTTTGTCCGATCTTAAACTGGTTAAGCCAGTACACTCGCCAGATCCTGATGGTGTACCTGGTTCCGTACTCAAGTATAGTGCGGAATCTTTAAGTAAACCACTACTTAAAATTTTTTCATTATCCGTAAATTCCTAATCTTTCCTTCTTTATAAAAAAGTCACTAGGTCTGATGCTCATAATTATAGGGATATTTCCAAGTTGTTTGCCATTCCTAAGTTTTTCGAGAAGACAATAACTTCTCATCTCCAATATTAATGTTGTTCTATTATTTCACCAACGCAGCACGGGTTTGTGAAATATAGATCCACTACCACTAACCTACTGGAGTTCACATCGTTTGTGATTAAAAGGCTTAAGAAAAAGATGCAAGCTGTCGTTATTTACACAGATTTCAGTAGAGCCTTTGACTCTGTAAATCACTCACTATTACTTCACAAGCTTGATCTTTCCGGTTTCCCGAATAATCTTTAACTTTGAATCTCTTATTACTTAAGTAATAGAAAACAAAGTGTTATATTAAAAAAAAACTATACTTCAAAAGCTATTAATGTTACCTCTGGTGTACCGCAAGGTAGTCACCTCGGTCCATTACTTCTTACGTTGTTTAGTAATGATCTTTCGTCGGTCTTATCCCATTGCTATGCTTTCATGTATGCCGATGATGTCAAGCTCTATTTATCGTTTAGCGACGATCGTTCTTCTAGCCTTTTGCAAGCTGACTTAGATAGTTTTGCTCTATTGTGTGAGGCTAACTTATTTAATCTTAATAGTTCAAAGTGTAAATCTATGTCATTCCGTATTCGCTTAATGGCATTACTCTTGAATGTTTGAATGATACCGCAATTTAAATAATAACCAAGGGATAATGCTCGATCATGGGCTGAAATTTAATAAATTAATAAAAATAAAATTTTAATATTTGCTCTTCGAAGCTTGGCTTGGAACTCTGAAATTCAATTGCTGTCGAAATCTAGTAGATTACTATTACTCAATCTTCCCTCTCCTAATAACCGTAGAATTATGCTTGGAGCTATTTTTATCCATATATTACTTTTGGGTCAAATTGACTCAGCTAAACTATCAAATGGAATATCCTTGAACGTACCTCCAAGAATAACTCGCAACTTTACGCCTTTGGTTTTACAGCATTGTACTACTAAATGGACAATGCATGAACTATGTCGTGTCTTGTGTGCTGATTATAATAGCTTATATAGTATAATCAGTTCTGAGTGCTCTATCCACGCTATTATGGCCTCTGTACTAATACACTTAACCAACTAACCTTTCTAATTTTTTAATTTGATTGGGTTTTTCCTGGGTTTTTCCTAATCCTAGCAATAAATTTTGGAACAAGTTTGTCTTTTTATATACCCCCAAAATTAAATTAAATTAAATTAATTATATTCATATTAAAGTACTTTCAAATTTTTTAATTTTAAGCTAAAATTGTTAAATATTAATTTTATCTTTAATTTATATTTACATTGTTGTGTCGACTGCCTTTTATGTCTGACAATAAATAAATAAATAAATAGATAAATAAAAAGTTCGACAGAGTCAGATGAGCACGGGGAATTTTTTTACCAGTTTGTTGCTCCCCTAAAGCATTGGTACAGTGGTAAAACGCTGGACTCATTGCTGGCCGATTTATGTTGGAATTTTATGATCAACAATTTTGAATACAAAATATAACATAATTCTTAGGAATAAAATGCGTTCATTACATATATTCATTTAATATACACATTTCATACACACGTTACTTAAGTATACACAAATAAAGATGTTTAAAATTTTCACGCAAATAAGGTAAAATTAAAATTTTTGTTTCCTGTAACGGTACATTTTGTCTCCAAGATATCTTTGCTAAAGATACTTGTCATAATGCGATCTACGTTTTTTCAATAGACAAATAACCTATAGAGAACCCATTTCATGCATTGCCATTGTACAGCTGAAAGTGCCAGCGACACGGACACCTCCGAAATTCCGAAAAATAGGACAGAGACACTCGATAGTTATACTCGCTTTTTCAGAAACAGCTGACGAGGCCGAATAGTCGGCTGCCAGAGCTCGTAGAGTGCACAGCTAAGCGAGAGCGGAGAACAATGCGCCGCTTGCTGTGCGATACGAGTATTTATGTACCCCAAAAAAAACCTCTACACGAGGTAAAAGTCTAGTGACGAAAGCAAATTCACGCCCCAAAATTACTGACATCAAATTTAGTGACGAACAATATTCATTTTAATATATGAACTATTCTAATATAAAAAAAAAAAGTTTGGCATGTCGCACATTGCGCAAAAAGGTACAGCATTTGTGTACTTGAAAAACCTTTCTGCGCAGTTCCGAATGCCAAACTATTTTTAGACCCTTTACTTTTTAAAAAAAAGTAAGAAGGGTCTATTAAGTTTGTCAAAATGTGCTTAACAGGTCGAAGGAAGTGCGGCAGACCCCATAAAGTATATGTATTCTTGATTAGTATCACCAGCCGAGTCGGCTATATCGACTATATATGTTCGTCTGTCCGTCTGTCTGTATGAGCGCCTAGATCTCAGAGACTATAAGAGCTAGAGTCACCAAATTTGGTATGGTGGTTGGTCTATGGGATAAGCAGATCAAGTTTATCTTAAAATTTTGATACGCCCCCTCCCGCCACCGTAAATCGAGAACAAAATGTTTGAAATCCCTTAAAAATATTAAAGCTGGAGTCTTGAATTTTGGCACACAGGACAAGCATCGGGGTCCTAATGTATCTTAAAAATTTCATCGCGATCGGATAATAAACTCGGAAGTTATTCATAACTCAATATTACTCAGTGTCGGACCAAAGGAAGAAGAAGAGCATATTGACGTTACAACGCGTTATGGAGTACTTTTAGTGTTACTCTTATTTCCATTTTGAAGAATAAGTAAAGGGTCTCTCATAGTCGACTTCGACTGTAGCCTTTCCGACTGGTTTTATATTAGAATAGTTTATATATTAAAATGAATATTGTTCGTCACAAAATTTGATATCAGTAATTTTGGGGCGTGAATATGCTTTCGTCACTAGACTTTTACCTCGTGTAGAGGTTTTTTTTGGGGGGGATACAGAAGTTTTTGGAATTCAAATTTTTAGTCAGTTGGCTAATTTTAATCCTTCTTAAATTCGGAGCTCCAAATCATTAAACTGTCATTGACAGTTTGCAAAAATTAATTATCCCCGACAAAAGGTTATATATGTTCAAACATTTGAAGAATTTCAATGTCTGTAACATATTGAATTTCAATTGATGTAAAACATATATTAAAAATTGATAAAAATGCATAGGCGTCTTTTTTATTTAATTGCATAAAATTGCAAGAATACAAAATTTTTCATCTCATTTTGCGTTGAGCGCATTAGACTTAATATTTAAAGAACTGCTATTCAAATATTTACAAAAATAGTTTCCAATCAAATTTAGAAATAAACAAATTCAAATTAAAATGTTGAAAAATTAAAAAAATCGCACAACAGAATATCCTGGGGCTCGAACCCGCGTACCCCCGCACGTAAGTCTAACACATCAACCACTAAGCCAACGAGCCTACCGTTAGGCGCGTGCTAAATTGAAACTTTGTTTAAAGAGCTGTAATTGTCATTATATTCTGTTCTCGTCGCTACTGTTCTGACACTAAGGAAAATCCAACGAGCTATTTGTCAAGACCCTGCTAAGTTGCAGCTTTGTTTGCAGAGCTGTAATTATCCTTACATGTTCTTCTAGTCCATTCTGTTGTTAAACTAAGATAAAAAAGTTACAAAAGGGAATTATATCGTATATGTGATATGATGAATCGATTGCAATTAAATAAAACCAGTCGGAAAGGCTACAGTCGAAGTCGACTATGAGAGACCCTTTACTTATTCTTCTAAATGGAAATAAGAGTAACACTAATAGTTCCCCATAACGCGTTGTAACGTCAATATGCTCTTCTTCTTCCTTAGGTCCGACACTGAGTAATATTGAGTTTTGAATAACCTCCGAGTTTATTATCCGATTGCGATGAAATTTTCTGGATACATTAGGACCCCGATGCTTGTCATGTGTGCTAAAATTCAAGCCTCCAGTTTTAAAATTGACCATTATATGGGATTTTAAGTTTTTTTTTTAATAACTACCGAGATTATTATCCGATCGCAATAAAATTTTCAGCATACGTTGGGACTCTGATATTCGTCCTGTGTGCCAAAATTCAAGATTCTAACTTTAATATTTTTCGTTTTATGGAATTTCAAAAATTTTGTTTTCGATTTTTGGGGGCGGAAGGGGGCGTGGCAAAATTCTAAAACAAACTTGACCTTTTCGGGGGCCGGAGGAGTATTTTCACCAAATTTGGTGACCCTAGCTCTTATAGTCTCTGAGATCTAGGCGTTCATACAGCAGGACAGACGGACAGACGGACTGACGGATAGACGGACATGGCTATATCGACTCGGCTGGTGATGCTGATCAAGAATATATATACTTTATGGGGTCTGCCGGACTTCCTTCGACCTGTTACGCACATTTTGACAAACTTAATGGACCCTTTTTTACTTTTTTTTTAAAAAGTAAAGGGTCTAAAAAGAAAACAAATTAAACTGCTACAAATATTATAAAATTAAAAAACATGAAGCCGGTCACTTCATTTGAACCCCCGACATTGCGCGTGAATGTCATACACTTTACCCACTGAGCCAACGACGCTACTTTGTGGTATGCTCTGAATTGCAATTATGTTGACAAGGCCGTGATAGTTCTTACATGTCTCACCGTTGCTGTTTTTCTTAAAGCTCACAAAGGAAAATATGTGTAGATTAAAAATGTAATATCTTGCCAAAACGAATTATCCCAGATATGACCTATATACCAAAAGTTGCATAATTTCAATAGCTATAATATATTCAAAATAGACCAATATCGTAGGCGCCGTTTTCTTATTAATTACATAAATATGCAAGCACACTAAATTTTACATAAAATTTTGATAATGTAACATACGACTTAATATTATAATAACTTTTAATCGAGTTATAGGATTTGAGTTATTGAGGTACCAATCGATCCGTAGTTGACATTGACATCATTTAACATTACATTTTGTTCACATTAGGCACTATCGGCCCCACCAGCTCCAATCTAACAGCTGATACCGCGACAGATATTTTTTACGGCACCAAACTGAGAACGCTATAATTTATCAACCCGAATTTTGCCTGACAAGTGTTATATGTCAAAATTTGCGCAATGTCTACACGCTTAAGATTAAATAATCAAAAATACAAATTTTTTGCAAATTTAAAAACAGAAAAAAAAATTAATCATGTAAGTTTTTACATCATGTAATAATCTTACAGAGTTAGTTCAGACGTATATTAAAGCTATTTTGATAACCTGTCAAATTATGTAAAAATTTCAAAGGCTCTATGGTTTGGCCGCAGTTTTCAATTGAATTTTCAACTATTCTAGCTTTTTTCCGCCAAACTAGCGGCATTTCAAAAAACTTCTGGTACAAAAGTTTCTTAGATTTTCGGAAGTAACACGCTCAAGAAAATGTATTCCGATATCTCAAAGATTGGTCCAGACCAGCCAACACACAAGATTTCCATCTCAGCTCGATAACGTCATCAAAATTTTAAAATTCCAATATCTTAGGAATGGATAGTCCGACTTGAGTGAATGAAGTACCGTTCGACGCGTATTCAATTCTATCAACTATCTGCTTCTAAAAATTGGTTCTTTATGCCCCAAACCGAAGCTCCACATTCAAACGTGCAAAGTTTAACAAATATATGCAAATGGCTAGGTATCGAAAAATATCTGATTGATCGAAAGTAGTAGTATGTCATATTAAAACCACAGAAATTACCTTTCGAATAATATATAACACATTGCGATCGGTCCAGCCGATCTCTATATCCAATATTGCGTGTATATATAGCTAGTGGCCTGCAGTCCAGCAAACTTCACTACTTGTGAGTTTTTTGGGTCTGCTTTCGTCACTAGCGCGGACTGCCGTCCGCAGTGATGTGTGCATTTATGTGTGCAATGTTTGTAATGTTTGGTTTTGAATCAAATGTTTTTATCCCCGCCATAATTTATTTGGCCAGAAATATCGATATATCGATAACTATTGACACATTTTTCGCCTTCGTGAGTGCCGGTAGAGCAAAGGTGTCTGCTACAGCCTCAGCAACCAACCGTAACTGCCACAATTTTGTATGCCTGAGGCCAGAATTTTTGAGGGCTTTAACGTAAAATATCTAAGGTCTCCACTAAGGCTCCAGTGTAAAAACACTATTAAGGTGTGTTATCTAACAATTTAAGGCTGTAATATTTTTCTTCTATTTACGTGGGCGCGTGGTAAAATATCGCAAATTGCGTATGATATTCAGGAACCTACATTCCAAATTTGAAGTCTAGCTTTTATAGTTGCTGAGATCTACGCGTTCATACAGACGGACAGGTGTCAATCGACTCTGCTATTGATACTGATCCAGGGTACATATACTTTACATGGTCGAAGATATCTTATGCTTTATGCCTTATGCCTGCAACATACATTTTCCCAAATTTATTATACCCTTGTTTGCCCATTTTTAATGGGCACAGGGTATAACAAGTCGGAAAAGCTACTGTCGAAGTCGACTATAAGAGACCCTTTACTTATTCCTCAAAACACAGATAATAGTAATATTCATAGATACTTGTATATAAACTTTCAGGCTTTCATTAATTCACTAAAATGGGCAAATACCATATAGTGCGTTGTACGTCAATGTGCTCTTCTTTTTCCCTTGACTTGAATTGTATTTTGAATAACTTCGAGTTTATTATCCGATCGCAAAGAAATTTTCAAGATACGGTAGAACCCCGATGTTAAAGTTTTTTTTAATAACTTCCGAGTTTATTATACAATCGCAATGAAATTTTCTGAGTACATTGGGACCCTGATCCTCGTTCTATGTGCCAAAATTCAGGACTCTAGCTTAGCCCATAGACGAACCTACATATCAAATTTGGTGGCTCTAGCTCTTATAGTCTCTGAGATCTAGCCGCTCATACAGACAGACGGACATGACTATATCGACTCGGCTGTTGATGCTGATCTAGAATATATATACTTTATGGGGTCTGTCAGGTTTCCTTTGACCTGTTACGAACACTTTGACAAACTGAACAGACCCTTAACCTTTTTAACCCACATATAAAATCTATATTAGCATGTGCTAATTCGCAAGATCTACAATACACTGCTCAAGAAAAACAAACGGTTATGCAGCTAAACAATGATCATCAAAAGCAGCAACCAAGAAATTGCATAGCATAGAGGTCAACACTTCATCGTCCAGTGCAGCGATTTTCAACGTTCCACAATAAAGGATAGATGGAAAGCTGTTAAGTCAAAAAAGTTTGCTTAAAAAATCATCGTACAGGATTTTTCCTGCAGAAATCTTGTGGTTTGGACGGTTGCACACAGAGACATCATTCATTGTTTCACGAATAGGATGCAGCCTCCCGCAATACTGGATGCAATCAAGCAATTGTGAGCACGCATCAGTCTGAAAACACCTCCAATCAGTATTTTCACATTATACCAGTAAACCTTCACGCTGCTAGCAAATCAATACAGACATATGCGTTTCTTGACCAAGAATCTTCAGTAACTCTCATCGATGAGGCAACGTTCGATATGCTAGGCATTGAAGGTGTACCAATGACATTGTGGCTGCAGTGGATCAGCGAGACAACTCGCAACGAAATCGCGTCTGTACGGGCGTCTATGCAGATATCAGCATTCAGCTCAAACAACCGCTATTTGCTCGACAATGTACACACCGTTCGGTATATCGCCTTACCTTAGCAAACTGTGAACGTAAAGGATCACCATGGAACTGTGTAAGAACTCCACATACCTAATGCATTTACCGTTGCCTTCGTATAACAACGCCCTATCAACGCTCCTGCTTGGTACGGATAACTGGTGCATTGCCGATCCAAGGACCCAATCGCTTTAAAATGCTTACTAGGTTGGAACGTATAAGGAACGAGTTCTAGGACAAACTTCGTCACGATGCATCACTGCGAGTGCAGGTGGCAGGAACTACACGACGCAGTAAAAGAAAGCTTTGGATTTAAAGGAGTTAAGCCAAAAGAATTACAATCTAGACATGACAAAAATTCTATCGAAATGCTAAATATGACATGTTTTTATAGTGAATGGCCAACTTAAGTTGGACTTTTGTGACACAATTAAGACACTGAGCCACCCGAAAGCTACTCAACTGCTGTCAATCGCACAAACTGTTCGAAAAGGAAAATTATGAAGGAGCACGATTAAATCTCAAATTGAAAACTTAATACAGAAATGGTATGCAGTTTAGCTCACGGACTCTGAATTAAACGCAAAGAACGAACGCGCATGGTATTTGCCATTTTCATAACAATGAACCCCAATAATCCAAGCAAAGGCTGGTTTAGGATGCAGCAGCGAAGTCTCAAGGTGCATCTCTAAATGATTTTATGCTAACTGGGCCTGATCTCTTTAATCCTTTGTTGGGGTTTATCCTTGCGTTTAAAGTGGGCAAAGTGGTTGTCTGCGGTGACATTGCGACAATGTTTCATTAGATCAACATACGAACTAAAGATATGCAGGCTCATCGTTTTTTATGGTTCTACAAAAACAGCAACCACTTAACTGCATTCGTGATGCGTTCGATGACCTTTGGTTTTGGTATCAGCTGTGCCCCTTGTATAGCGCACTACGTGCGTAATAATAATGCCGAATCTTATCGAGCTTATGAAGCTATCAAAGATATTCATTACATTGAGGACTACATCGATAGCACTAATAGCGAACAGGAAGCCATCGAAGTGGCCACTAAGATTCGGATAATTCATCAGGCAGGTAGCTTAGAGATTGAACTTCAAATTCTGTCAAACTGCTTGAGCAGCTGATGGACGTTAGCACAACTACACAAAATCTCGATCAATTCAGAGATACGGAAAAGGTCTTAGTTATGTATTGGAATCCCAGTACTGATGCTTTTTGGAACATTCTCAGATTCGAACGAGATGTGTTAGCAGACGATTCGATACCATCCAAACGAGAAGTCTTGCATGTCCTAATGTCGATCGTCGACCCATTTGGATAGATATCTTGTTACACTGTCGGCCTAAAAATCTTAATGCAGCGCGTGTGAAGAGAAGACATCGGATGGGATCAACACTCTCTTCTGGACGACTGCCAACAGTGGATGCGCTTGCTGCCTCAAGTGCAGTCAACCGAAATCCCAAGATGCTATTGTTATAATCTAGGAGAGGCAACACGAGCCGAGGTTCATTTATCCATGCTAGCGAATTTGATTTCGTACAAATTCACAGGATCTGGATTCATCTGAGCTGCGAAAACATGTTTTCGTGACAAGCAAAATACAAAATGCTTCTCGACGTTAAAAATTTTTCGGCATGGCGTCGGCTGTACATAGCAGTCGCTACGTTTCTTTTATACCTGAAGCGATTAAAACCAAAAGTTAACTGCAGAGTCAAGCCGAAAGTTGTCACTACTGAATTGGTCTGTTAAGCAGAAAATATACATTATCAAGAGGCTCAAGCGTCTGTGAACTTCTCCGAAATCGAATTATTGTCAGCTGCAGTGCCTCTACACAAAGAAAGTAGCATTTCCGGACTAAATGTATACATCGATGTCAATGGAATTCTGCGCGTAAAAGGGAGAACTGCATAACTTTCATTCTAGTCAAATCCAACCACGATAGGGAGCATCACTTGAGTCATGAAACGACCATCAATAACATAAAGTGTGCGTATCACATTCCTCGACTACGTATAGTGCACAGATCAGTACGCCAAGCCTATCAAAAATGCCTTACCTGATCCGATACCGACAGCACGACTGGTCAGCTTTTTCAGGTCATTTACATATACTGGTTTAGATTATTTTGGGCCAGTATGGGCAAACTTTGACAGGCATAAGGAAAAGAGATGGGGAGCATTGTTCACTTGTCTTACAGTCAGAGAATTACACATTGAAATTGCATACAGCTTGGATAGTAGCTTCTGCATCATGTACATCCGAAACTTCATGCCTAGGCGTGGCACACCAGCGGAATTTAACTCATATAATGGAACAAATTTTCGAGCATCCGAAAAGGCTATTCGAGAGGAGCTTGTAAAGTTGGACTTCAAAAAGATCATTATCAATTATGATCACATAAAATGGCACTTTCATTCACCTGGTGCACGGTATATGGATGCATGGGAAAGTCTTGTACGCAGCACTAAAACAGTGTTGAGAAGCATATACTCGTCATACTCCATCAACGACGAAAGTCTTCACAGTGCGTTGATAGAAGCCGAGTACATAATCAATTCACGACCATTGACTTTTGTAAGGCTTAAGTCGGCAGACGATGTCGCACTTACTTCAAATCACCTACTATTGGGATCTGCTTATGGCTACAAGCCTATTTGCAAGGATAATATGGATATCAGGCAGCGATGGCATCAAAGTCAACAGTTCGAGGCAACTGTTGGCAACGCTGGGAAAAGTGTATACGCCGACGTTTACCAGGCTTCACAAATGGTTTGAGAAGTGTGAACCAATATCAATCGGGAGCGTCGACGTCATCGTGGAAGAAACTCTTTCAAGGAACCTGTGGCTTAAAGAGTCGTGTCATCGAAGCCATCAAAAAAATCCATTTAAAAAACATTAACAATTTAATGATAATACGTTAAACCAGTGATGAGAGGCCAAGTTCAAGTTTCTAGCTCTTTCCATCTCTGAGATCCTTTCGTTCATATGGACGGACCGACAGACCGACGGACATACGGACATGGCTATTGATGATCAAGCATATATATACTTTATGGAGTCAGCCACGCTACCTTCTGCCTGTTACACACTGTTAGCAAACTTAATATGCCCCACAGGGTATACAAATTAGGGAAAGCCCGGAAACTTCAATGGCTGTATTTCTAAGAATTTGAACCATTTCTTGACTAACAATGGTTTGTCAGATTTTTAAGATCTTGTACACGACATTGCGAGCTGTTAAGCTCAACAGGGTTGTTAATACTGATAAAGAATATTTACACAATTTAGATATATGCCTCGCTGTGCCCATTCAAAACTTTGCACAAAACTATTTTTTTTGCCTATTTTTAATATGGATATACGAGTAAATACTAAAATAATAGACTAGGTGTTGAGACCATCGTTAGTGTAAAATTACATTACCAAAGATTTCATTAATTAATAATTAATAGAAATTTATATTATGGAAAATATGCCAATTTTAGATAATTAAAACAATATTAAATGAACACTAATTTACACTTCAATTAAGGAATGGTGTCGTACGAGAAGCTTACAATTGTTTAGTTTTTAATTTTGTTTTGTTGTACTAATTTTTAATCGATCTATAATAAAAATGTAGTTTAATTCAACTTGCTGGAATGATTTT
Source organism: Drosophila histrio (assembly GCA_958299025.2). NCBI lineage: Eukaryota > Metazoa > Arthropoda > Insecta > Diptera > Drosophilidae > Drosophila > Drosophila histrio. Next base: position 6,006,203 of record OY282582.1, read on the forward strand.
ATACTTACAGTTATTATTGAAGCGAAATTATCCGTAACGAAATACATAATTAGTTTGGCAACAACAGTGATTTGACGACAGCAATCGTTAAAAATTCAACACTGAATATTTAAGGATTATCGTCAATATTAAGAAAAATCTCTACTTTCCGGTAAATGTTCAGTCTCTATATTGAAGGGATGCTATTATGTTTATGTATGGGGTATTTCCTCTCAAATGTAATTGTCATTTTTGTATTAATGTATTTACATCAGATCAAAACAGATTGGTATAACTTTCTACAATATATCGGGATAATAAGAGCAATTCACAAGAAATGCAATTAATTTATACACAAACATTACTTTTTTTTAAGTGGTTCTAATTATTAAAAAAAAAAATCATAAATTATTTACTTAGAAGAACACACATAGTACATATAATGTAAAAAGTATACACACGTATGTTTATACTTTTGTGTCCGTAAATGTAGTGCAAAAAATTAAGATGTATGGTCTCGTACAGGACGACAGTGTAAAAAGTAATTTATTGGCATACATTCTATTAATTGGTATGTAGAAAGTAGAGAAACGATTACAGTACGGGTTAACCGTAATTTCTATACATACGATTATTAATTGTCTCAACTAATGACTCTTGAGTAAATGCAGTTGCCATACTGTGTTTGTTTGTATTGTGTGGCTGGCATACGCAAGCAATTAATCAGTAGGAACATGTTTCAAGTAGGTGTCTTTATACTACCTGTCTACATTTACGTGCATTAAGAAAATGGTTTGTTCTTCGACTAGCGGTTTTACAAGTACATTACACACAAAATACACACATATTAAAGATATTAAGTGTATTGATTTTGATTTATGAATACATTTTGGCTGGCTCACCTGATTTTTGTCAATTTCGCCATCTTGCAATTCAGCTTCGCCTTGCTCTTGAAATGTAATGATTATCAAGGCCACGAATATGTTGACGAAGAAAAATGGAAATACTATAAAATATACTATATAAAAGATGGACATTTCGATCCGGAAATTCTGGATTGGACCCCTATCTTCGTAAGTCGCAGCCATTGAGTGTTGCAAGACCCTATTTGATGATTACCATGACGTTTCACAATAAGGTGAAGAGAGCACAAAACGATATAAAAACAAAGCACGATTTTATTATTTTCCATACGTAATTGCAATGTGTTATATCAGATATTTATTGTTCAGAAACGTATAAGGAAAAGCTTAAGCACTACAACGAGCAAATAGCTTACTGTGGCCATCCTTCGCCAGTCTGTACTGCGAACAGCGTTAGCATAGCTGCGGCGACATTATCGTAATGGAAGCTCCGTGGCTTCCACACCCGCCTCTCTTGTTTAGGCAGCAATTCGTCTTCCTCGTATTTGAAATAAGAGCCCCTTCAGGTTGTGTTGATGGTTGCATTTTATAATGATTATGTTTTTTAATTTATGTTTTTTTTTATATTGTTATATCGTTATTTTTTATTTTTTGGGTATTCATTGGGGAATTATTAGTAATGAAATTGTAAATGTAAATAAAATGTTAAAAGCAAATTTGGTTGAATAAAAAATGAAATCATATTAAGCGATAAAATAATTTAAATATTATTAATTTTGGGTGTTTTTATTTGTTCATATGTTGTTCAGTTGTGTAAAAAGTTTTTAAAATATGAAAATTAAAAAAAATCTAAATTTAAGAGCAAGTATGACTGTACATTGCATGAATATAAAGAAAACGGAAAATATATGTATTAAAATAAGACGTAAAGAAACTCCTAATTTGAAGTTTGAGTTAATTTAGTACAATTAAATTTTAAAAAAAATTAACAAGATTTATAGAATGTAATAGGCATGAATATGTAGCTTGTCTGCCTGCAATTATATTTGGACGAGTCTAGCTTTAAATCCAGATCCAAAAAAGAAAAGAAATAAATTTAGATATAAACACAAGAAGTATCTTCAGTTAACTCTAAGCAGAGCTGAAACTACAAGAGCATGTTTTATATAAATAATAAAATAAGCCTGTGTAATATAATTCAGATCAACTAACAATCTAAACATTCTAAACCTATTCAGAAATACGAGAACTACATCAATCAATTTCTTGAATAAAAATATTGAAATTCTAATTATTATCATATTTTACTAAGATAACTGGTGAAATGAATATCTCTGAAAAAACCTATACTTTTAAGATATTCAAAATGTTCAAAATGTAATGAAACATTTGTAATATTTATGAAAACACTGAAACATATAACAAAATAAAGAAAACTGTCACCGCAGAACACTATTGTCATTGATTCAATTGCATTAAGATATGGAGATCATTAACTGACTTTGAATGCCGTAGGAATGTTTCATGTTTTTGAAAAAAAAATAGTCTTTTATCAAAGGAATAATAAAATATACACTTATAAGAACTGCACCAAATATAAGTTTACAAAAGTTTTGCAATTCCATTTTTTAAAAGATTCGGTTGTAAGCAATATGATAACTAAATTGAAAAATTCAATAGTTAGAATATGTTGTTTTATGATAAAAATACTAAAATAAAATATCGTTAAATTTTGGTTTTCTTATTTATGCATTAAGTTTTTATATTTAGATCACAAATGAGAGTTTTCTCCTAAAATTAAAAGTCTTACTTTTTTTAATTATTTTGGTTTTTTATAAAGTCATCATGATTAACAAACTTCGTATCAAATTATTAGCATCAATATTTTTATAAATAAAAAAAACTTCAAAACACTGGTGTGGAAGATTGCGCGCGTGTTTATGGGTCAAATAAGAATGGAATATTCTATATAAAAAATATTCGAAAAATGATTTAAAAATAATTAGCATGACTTAAGCAGAACTTAATATTTCCACAATTTAAGCGTTAGCAGTGATCACTAGTTGCTCTACACGAAGCAAATAAAGTAAGTTTAAAGATCTAGGTTCAAATAGTGTTATCAGGGGATAAAATAATAAGTGTTTAAAGGCGGGATCCAAATTGTATTATTATGAATACGACCTCTGATTTAATTGTGTGTACGCGTATACAGACTTATTAAGAAATCTTCTGGTAGTAATATGGACTCTTTGGTATTGCAAAATACCCAATTGTTAATAAGTTAAACGGTTAAACGCGAACGACTGTAGATTTTTGGATCAAATTTGATTTAAATAAATTAATTGATTTGGTGTAAAAGGCAACACAGAAATATACATTTATTTGATTGAACGAATAAACTATAACAAAAGAAGAAGAAACTTCGAAATGTTTATGGTAGTAATCGTATTTGCGCATTTCACTAGTATTACCCAGAGACAGATGTTGTTGATTAATACGCATTGTTTAATATTTGGTTCGTGTTTTAGTTAATTTTTTAAAATAAGTTGTTTATTTTTGTTTGTTTTTTTCTGTTTTTATCGTTTTTTTTTTGACCCGTTTACTTGCTTGATTGATTTACACAAATCAGGCAAGAAAAACTGGACGAGAAACTTTAAAATGCTACTCTTACATTCTGTAGAATCAGTGCACCTTTAATGTTTTTTAGAAAAGAAAAACGATTCAACCAAAAATCATAGTCAATCAAAAAATGTAAATAGCAAACTGATTAAGAAAACAACAATTTAATGGTAAACGTATGACATATTTGCGCATGTCAATAATTTTGGTAGAGGTTCAGCATAATAACAAAAAAATCCTATTTTTAGATCCTGCACTTTAAAAAAGTACAAGGGCTTACAAAGGCTTATTAAGTTTATCAATAAAGCATAAGAGACAAGAAGAAGTCTGGCAGACTCCATAAAATATATACATATATTCTTGATCAGCATCAAGAGGCATTTCCGTCTGCCCGTCTGTACTTCCAAGAGAAAGTTTGTTGTAGAATTTTACCACACCTCCTTCCGCCCCCGTAAATCGGAAATGAATTTTTTAAATATTATAAAACGAGAAATTTTAAAGCTAAAGTCTTGATTTTTGACGAACAGGAACAAATTGCGGTCCAGATGTCTCCTGAAAATTTCATCGACATCGGAAAACAAACTCGGAAATTATTATAAACAATATATAACACAGTGTCGGGTCAAATGAAAAAAATAACACTGACGTTCAACGCACTATTGGGTATTTGCCCATTTTTAGAGAATTAATTAAACCCCCAAGAACAAAACAAGATATTGGGATCTAGTTAATACTATCATATGCTTTTTCTCGTTTTCCTATCTACCCAGACCAAAATTTGTAAGTTTGACGTATAACACTGTGATAGTTTTTTTCTAAAAAAAAAAATAAGACATGGCCGGACTGAACGGTTTCCCCCTATTTAGGGTCCTAGAAATCTAACTGCATCATTATTTTTGTCAGTTATAATGATGGTTTCATACAAAAACTGTTCGTGAATTTTTTGAGCCAGTTTGCTCCTTTTAAGGAAATAGCTAATTTTTCTTCAGTCTCTAAATTCAAAGGTGTTGGATTTCTTGACAAAATTTCTTCGACAAAGTTGCTTAGAATGTTACTAGCTTTAAGTTTTGACAACACATGAATACCCAAAATTAGCGTTTTGGGGGTCTCTTGGGTCACTAAGTCGAAAAATTTAAATCTATACCACCATTTATTTTTAATTTTTTAGCTCATTTTTCTCCAATAATCGAATATCCCCATCCGATACATATACAAAACGTAGATCGAATTATGACAAGTGTCCTTAACAAAGATATCATTAAATCAAAATATACCAATTTAAGATATACAGGTATCAAACATTTTGATTTTACTTAATTTGTACTTATATGTAGGCAATGAATGACGGATCCGTATTGATTACAAAAGAAAAGCTTGCATAGGATTCTGTAATGACAGTCATTCACAAATGTTTGGGAGTACATCGGTCAGAAGATTGACGAGCTTATGTTCGCGTTATGCTAAAATCTTTTGAAGAAAATGCATTTCCTTCATTACCATAAATATAATTTTGGGCAGCAAGTCCGACAGAGTCAGATGAGCACGGGGAAATTCTTTTTACCAGTTTTCTGCTGACATAGAGCATTGGTACAGTGGTAAAAAGCTGGACTCATTGCTGGGTGATTTATGTTGGAATTTGATGAGCGAATATTTTGAATAACATAAATCTTAAGTATATAAAACACATTACATTGATTACATATATTCATTTATTATACACATTTCATACACACGTTACTTCAGTATACTTAAAAAAAGGCCTTAAATTTTTAAGTAAAAATAAAATGTTTGTTTCCGGCAGCGGTACATTTTGTCTCGATGTTATACTTGTCATAATGCGATCTACGTTTTCTATATGTATAGGATGGGGATATTCGATTATTGGAGAAAAATGAGTACAAAAATTAAAAAAAATGGTGGTATAGATTTAAATAGTTCGACATAGTGACCCAAGAGACCCCCAAAACGCTAATTTTAGATATTGATGTGTTCTCAAAACTTAAAGCTTGCAACATTCCTAGCAACTTTGACGAACAAATTTTGTCAAAAAATCCAACACCTTTCATGTTAGAAAAGCTTTCTATTTTCTTAAAAGGAGCAAACTGGCTCAAAAACTTCACGAAACATTTTTGTATGAAACCATGAACTAAAAACAACTGTAGCATATAGCTCCTCTATCAACAATCGGTCAAAATACTTAAACAAGCTCTTGTATGAACCGGACCAAACTCTCCAGATATATGCAATATTATGATCCTAATAAATAGGCCAAAAATTATCAAGAGAGAATATTTTTTGCATATGAAACATATTATTTTCAGCTATCTCAGCACTTCTCACTTGGAGGCTATGTGCTAGAAAGTAAAATTATGAAAAACGTACACAAAACTGCACCTTAAGCTTAACTGATCGAATTAATAATTGATCACCCTACAAAACGCATATAGTGACATTTATATAAAATCCTAACAAAACTAGTTAACTCTTCTAAAAGATTCAATTTCTTCTCAAATATTTTTAGGTATGTTAATTGACACAAAACAACACAACTCTTTAAAACGAATTTACTCCAAAAGTAAAGTGTTTATAGCGCAAAGAACAAAGCTTTTAGCGTAATTGTTCGCGAATATGTTATTTTTACAGAGTAAGTACAGGGTCTCCCACAGTTGGCTTTGATCTGGATTAATTTAAATATATATATATTTTTAAAGGGATTGTTCAAAAAATGCTACTTGTTTGAAAAAATACGGTTATTTTTATTGTCAAAATATAATTCACACATCTAAGTGATCGTATGATTATTAAATTAAACATTACATCGATTATAAATAATCTTGCTACTGCATGCTTTAGTTTCACGAGTTGTTAGAAGCCAACCATGAGCACCTTATAATCGTTTGTAATAGAATAGCTATGTCGCATAACAGTTTAAGCAAACGTAGTACTTTTGGCATCATTAAAAAAAACATACTTGACATCTAAAACACATGGCTTTTTAAGTGAAGCTGGTTGGCTCGTCATTTACGTGACTTTCGTCATTAACAACTATTTTAATATGTATTATCGAAAACACTGCAGTAGCAGACTTACAAGTGTGTAGCATGATTATTAATGTTTTTGTAGCTTGCATTCATTTAAAGTAGTGGTGGAAGTACGGACACCATTCGTGAATGGTAATGATTAAAGCATTTATTGAAAACTTATATTTTTAAACAAAATTTCTTGAGTCCAATATGTTTTAAATTCTTGCAACAAAAGTAGTAAATTTTTGAAAACAGTTCTAAGCTTAAAAATAATTAATGAAAAACGCTCCCGTATCCAACATATACTGTAACTTGTAGTGCATGGCCCTGGGTGTATAATTGCACATACAATTCCCAATAACCTTAGGCAACAAAATTACTTTAGGACCTCTTTATCTTATTTAATGAAGTTATTTGAGCCCATTAACGTCATTTTTGGAATTAATGATATACGAGAGTTTATAGACCTTTTAGTTTAAAAAAGTATAAGGGTCCATTAAGTTTGTCGAAACAAAATGTGCGTATCAGGTCGAAGAAAGTCTGGCAGACCCGATAAAGTAAAGTAAAGTAAAGAGTCATGTCCGTCTGTCTGTATGAGCGCCCAGATCTCAAAGACTATAAGAGCTACCATACCATACCAAATTTGGTATGTAGGTTCGTCATTGGGCTAAGCAGATCAAGTTTTATTAAAATTTTGACACGCATCTTTCCGCCTCCGTGAATCGAAAACAACATTTTTGAAATCCCATAAAACGAATAATAAAGCTAGAGTCCTGCATTTTGAAAAACAGGACGAGCATCATGGTCCCAATGTATTCTGATCGGATACATCGCGATCGGATGATAATCTCGAAAGTTATTCAAAACCAGTCGAAAAGGCTACAGTCTAAGTCGACTATGAGAGACCCTTTACTTATTTTTCTAAATGGAAATAAGAGTAACACTAATAGTTCCCCATAACGCTTTGTAACGTCAATATGCTCTTCTTCTTCCTTTGGTCCGACACTGAGTAATATTGAGTTTTTAATAACTCCCGAGTTTATTGTCCGATCGTGATGAAATACAGGATACATTAGGACCCCGATGCTTGTCCTGTGTGCCAAAATTCAAGGCTCCAGGTTTAAAATTGACCATTATATGGGATTTTAAGTTTTTCTTGAATAACTTGCGAGATTATTATCCGAGCGCGATGAAATCAGGATACGTTAGGACCCTGATACCCGTTCTGTGTGTCAAAATTCAGGACTCTAGCTTTAATATTTTTCGTTTTATGGGATTTCAAAAATATTGTTCTCGATTTACGGAGGCGGAAGGAGGCGTGTCAAAATTTTAAGATAAACTTGATCTGCTTAGCCCATAGACGAGCCACCATACCAAATTTGGTGACTCTAGCTCTTATAGTCTCTGAGATCTAGGTGTTCATACAGACAGACGGACAGACGGACGGACGGACATGGCTAAATCGTCTCGGCTGGTGATGCTGATCAAGAATATATATTCTTTATGGGGTCTGCCGGACTTCCTTCGGCCTGTTACGCACATTTTTTTTGGACAAACTAAATAGACCCTATTTACTTTTTTAAAGTAAAGGGTCTAAAAAGACTGGCTCTAATACACGACAGATGTATAATTCCTTTAATATCCCGCCTATTGACCAGGGTCTGCAACCATTTCCCGTTGTTAGTCAGCAGTTGGCCACTCTCGCTACCTCTACTACGAACGCTGCAATGAGAGTTTGCTCACCAGAAGTTCCGATAGGGTCCGTGTCGTCTACTAATAATACTGGGAGTGTGAATGCCACGCCGGTTGTTAGAGAAGCCAACACTTTGACTGCCGTGCCTCCTCGTGTGCATAAGCCTCTCCAGGTTATCCCACCACTTAAACCTAAGAGAAAAGTTTCTGTTTCTAGGACATCATTGGCAAGATCAGGCTGCGTATGATGTTAAGTTTTATATCCAAAATAAAATACCAGAGTCTGACATTTCGGTGGAAAAGTTTCATTTTAATTATGCGAGGGAAATTTTTTGTTTTAAAAATTTTTGGTCGGAAAAAGTTTTTGACACGATTTGTCAAAAACGATTTTAACCCGAAAATATATTTGTTGCCGAATACAAGGGGAATTCTAATGGTTCCTGTGTAGCTCAAGTATCTGTCTCTGAGGCTTCGGCCACGCATTGAGCGATGAACGACTGAGCGGCTGAGCGTCGCTCTCTTGAGCGACGTTAATGAGCGAACGCTTTGAGTTAGGTGGCCAAACACTTAGCGACATCGCTCAAGTAGTTTAGTTGTAATTACGACTTATTTTAAAGAAGTTCTACGCTGTCTTTCCGAAAGCTGTATTAGCAAATACGGGCAATTAAAAATATTGCTAAAGCGTAGGTTTCGTGTTCATCCCATAAACCGAACAAGAGATGAATAAGGGGTGCCACAGAATTCCAAACCAACCGAAAGCCAACCAAAAATCAACTCAATCAGATTTTAGGTGACACAGACCACTGTTCGAGGTGGTTTTAAAATCTCTAATACTTTGGCAAGAGATTTGCTCAATTTCAGTAATATAAAACTTGCTATGCACCATAAGTGTTACTGTTTTGGAAATGTTGCTAAATTTCTGAAATATCTGTATAAACACATTTCAAAATTATACATTACTTAACAAAATTTTTGTGTAACTATTCGAAATCTCTCGAAAATCTCTAGTACAATATGCAATTCGTTGTTGACGTGCAAAACCGTCCCGAACAAGAGAGATGCCACCTAGTTTTGGAATTAATTTAACATGATTCGGAGTATTTAAAATATAATTGTAATTGCGCTTTATTATGTCTAATGAACATAACAATATTTAAATTTAAGTTGACATAGTTGAGTGGACAGTTTAGTGTAGAGTAAATAAAATTACTGCAGCACATCTTTGTTTCATTAAGTGACAACTATACAGTGCTTCTGATATGTGTATTTATACAGTAAGAAGAATAGCAGGTTTGTTTACAAAAAGTGACGAAAACTGTCAAAATGTAAGTACAATTTTATTGCTCATGATTTTTGCTCTTTTTTTTTTAATAATACGTGATACACAGGGGAATACATCGTACACCGTAGCAGGACGCAATTTTTTTTAATTTTATGGAGAAGCATCTCGACATTGCGAGGGGATATTGCCGTGGCGACAGAGTAGCAGTAGCAGCGGCATGTATTGAGCTAATCAATGAGCTGAAATGTTCAATGCCCAGCAATCTTGCGAGAGACATTTTTAAATTTGCCTTTTAAGCTTCAGCGCTTTACAAATGTAAACAAATACAATTGACATTCACAAGCAATTGAAAAAGTGACAAGAACACAGGGTTGCTATGCAAATTAAATTTTTTTGCGGGAAAAATATTTTAATTTAAAAAAAAAAATAAAAATATTTGAAACAAGAATTAAAATAGGATATACATTTTAGAACATTTTGTTTGCAAACAGTATCAACTCTGTGCCGCGGTTCTCGTTTTTCACGTTAACTCCGACTAAATACTCCGAGAAATGAAATCTCCCAAAGTTCTGTGTCACCTACGGTTCCATTTAAGAGAATTACAAACCAGCTCTAGTCAAAATCTCTAGTGATTTCTGTGGCACCCCTGAATATGACAAGTTTCATTACGTGTACATATAAAAACATTCGAAGTGACCCAGATCGATTTTGTCAATATTTACGCATGTCAATCGAGTCATTTGACTTGCTGTTAAGGCTTTGAACAGCCGAAATCAAAGATTCTGCAGTGATGCATTTCAAATTAAAACCGATTCTCGTACTGGGCGACGTCGCTCAGCGGCTGCGTGGCCACTCCAATGGGGATTCATAAATTTTTATATATTACGTCGCTCAATTGCTCAATGCGTGGCCGAAGCCTAAAGAGGCTCAAAAAAGTCATTTTTCTATTTATAGCCTATCAAAATGTACGTGGCTTTAATAGTAAATTAGCAAATCTATTCCTTAATAGTAGATCTTTCGACTTCGACGTAATTTGTTTTACTCAGACCTGGCTCGAGCTTGCTATATCTGACTTATCTATTCTTTCTTCAAAATATTCTATATGAAGATGTGATATATGAAGATAGATTCGGGTCTTGCCTCCGAACAGATTTCGACCCCTCCCGATAAATAACTAATTTGTGTTAAAGTTTCTATATACAAATACTGGGGTGGGGGTGTTTTGCTGGCCGTAGATTTAGGTCTTGCCTCTGAGCAGATTTTGACTCCTAGAAATCCCAAAATATACAAGTGGAATTCTAATCGAAAAAAAGATGGGATTCCGATCTCTTGTAATGGCTCCTCTTTAATTTAAAAAACTAATTTTCACTCTATCTATAGCCTATCAAAATGTACGTGGCCTTAATAGTAAATTAGCAAATATATTCTTTAATTGTCAATCTTTCGACTTCGATGTAATTTGTTTTCTCTATCCTTTCTTCCAAATATACTATATGAAGATGTGATCGTACGACTCGGAAAGGAGGCGGTGTTTTGCTGGCCATAGATTCGGGTCTTGCTTCCGAACAGACTTCGACTCCTCCCGATATTGAACTAATTTGTGTTAAAGTTTCTATATACAAATACTCTATTTACATAATATGTTCTTATATTCCACCTCAGTCCGACTTGTTAATATATAATCACCACCTTAGCGCCATTAAAGTTATAGCCGCGTTAGCTGCAGACTTAGATCGACTCGTGGTTTTAGGTGAGTTTAATATGTCCGTTGTCCGTTGGTTCACTGTCAATGAATTTAGTGATGGGCCATTTTATGTGATCATAATTGATAATGATCTTTTTGTAGTCCAACTTTACAAGCTCCTCTCGAATAGCCTTTTCGGATGCTCGAAAATTTGTTCCATTATATGAGTTAAATTCCGCTGGTGTGCCACGCCTAGGCATGAAGTTTCGGATGTACATGATGCAGAAGCTACTATCCAAGCTGTATGCAATATCAATGTGTAATTCTCTGACTGTAAGACAAGTGAACAATGCTCCCCATCTCTTTTCCTTATGCCTGTCAAAGTTTGCCCATACTGGCCCAAAATAATCTAAACCAGTATATGTAAATGACCTGAAAAAGCTGACCAGTCGTGCTGTCGGTATCGGATCAGGTAAGGCATTTTTGATAGGCTTGGCCTACTGATCTGTGCACTATACGTAGTCGAGGAATGTGATACGCACACTTTATGTTATTGATGGTCGTTTCATGACTCAAGTGATGCTCCCTATCGTGGTTGGATTTGACTAGAATGAAAGTTATGCAGTTCTCCCTTTTACGCGCAGAATTCCATTGACATCGATGTATACATTTAGTCCGGAAATGCTACTTTCTTTGTGTAGAGGCACTGCAGCTGACAATAATTCGATTTCGGAGAAGTACACAGACGCTTGAGCCTCTTGATAAAGTATATTTTCTGCTCAACAGACCAATTCAGTAGTGACAACTTTCGGCTTGACTCTGCAGTTAACTTTTGGTTTTAATCGCTTCAGGTATAAAAGAAACGTAGCGACTGCTATGTACAGCCGACGCCATGCCGAAAAATATTTAACGTCGAGAAGTATTTTGTATTTTACTTGTCACGAAAACATGTTTTCGCAGCTCAGATGAATCCAGATCGTGTGAATTTGTACGAAATCAAATTCGCTAGCATGGATAAATGAACCTCGACTCGTGTTGCCTCTCCTAGATTATAACAATCTTGGGATTTCGGTTGACTGCACTTGAGGCAGCAAGCGCATCCACTGTTGGCAGTCGTCCAGAAGAGAGTGTTGATCCCATCCGATGTCTTCTCTTCACACGCGCTGCATTAAGATTTTTAGGCCGACAGTGTAACAAGATATCTATCCAAATGGGTCGACGATCGACATTAGGACATGCAAGACTTCTCGTTTGGATGGTATCGAATCGTCTGCTAACACATCTCGTTCGAATCTGAGAATGTTCCAAAAAGCATCAGTACTGGGTTTCCAATACATAACTAAGACCTTTTCCGTATCTCTGAATTGATCGAGATTTTGTGTAGTTGTGCTAACGTCCATCAGCTGCTCAAGCAGTTTGACAGAATTTGAAGTTCAATCTCTAAGCTACCTGCCTGATGAATTATCCGAATCTTAGTGGCCACTTCGATGGCTTCCTGTTCGCTATTAGTGCTATCGATGTAGTCCTCAATGTAATGAATATCTTTGATAGCTTCATAAGCTCGATAAGATTCGGCATTATTATTACGCACGTAGTGCGCTAAACAAGGGGCACAGCTGATACCAAAACCAAAGGTCATCGACCGCATCACGAATGCAGTTAAGTGGTTGCTGTTTTTGTAGAACCATAAAAAACGTTGAGCCTGCATATCTTTAGTTTGTATGTTGATCTAATGAAACATTGTCGCAATGTCACCGCAGACAACCACTTTGCCCACTTTAAACGCAAGGATAACCCCCAACAAAGGATTAAAGAGATCAAGCCCAGTTAGCATAAAATCATTTAGAGATGCACCTTGAGACTTCGCTGCTGCATCCTAAACCAGCCTTTGCTTGGATTATTGGGGTTCATTGTTATGAAAATGGCAAATACCATGCGCGTTCGTTCTTTGCGTTTAATTCAGAGTCCGTGAGCTAAACTGCATACCATTTCTGTATTAAGTTTTCAATTTGAGATTTAATCGTGTCGTCAAATTCGGGCTCTTTCATAATTTTCCTTTTCGAACAGTTTGTGCGATTGACAGCAGTTGAGTAGCTTTCGGGTGGCTCAGTGTCTTAATTGTGTCACAAAAGTCCAACTTAAGTTGGCCATTCACTATAAAAACATGTCATATTTAGCATTTCGATGGAATTTTTGTCATGTCTAGATTGTAATTCTTTTGGCTTAACTCCTTTAAATCCAAGGCTTTCTTTTACAGCGTCGTGTAGTTCCTGCCACCTGCACTCGCAGTGATGCATCGTGACGAAGTTTGTCCTAGAACTCGTTCCTTATACGTTCCAACCTAGTAAGCATTTTAAAGCGATTGGGTCCTTGGATCGGCAATGCACCAGTTATCCGTACCAAGCAGGAGCGTTGATAGGGCGTTGTTATATGAAGGCAACGGTAAATGCTTTAGGTATGTGTAGTTCTTACACAGTTCCATGGTGATCCTTTACGTTCACAGTTTGCTAAGGTAAGGCGATATACCGAACGGTGTGTACATTGTCGAGCAAATAGCGGTTGTTTGAGCTGAATGCTGATATCTGCATAGACGCCCGTACAGACGCGATTTCGTTGCGAGTTGTCTCGCTGGTCCACTGCAGCCACAATGTCATTGGTACACCTTCAATGCCTAGCATATCGAACGTTGCCTCATCGATAAGAGTTACTGAAGATTCTTGGTCAAGAAACGCATATGTCTGTATTGATTTGCTAGCAGCGTGAAGGTTTACTGGTATAATGTGAAAATACTGATTGGAGGTGTTTTCAGACTGATGCGTGCTCACAATTGCTTGATTGCATCCAGTATTGCGGGAGGCTGCATCCTATTCGTGAAACAATGAATGATGTCTCTGTGTGCAACCGTCCAAACCACAAGATTTCTGCAGGAAAAATCCTGTACGATGATTTTTTAAGCAAACTTTTTTGACTTAACAGCTTTCCATCTATCCTTTATTGTGGAACGTTGAAAATCGCTGCACTGGACGATGAAGTGTTGACCTCTATGCTATGCAATTTCTTGGTTGCTGCTTTTGATGATCATTGTTTAGCTGCATAACCGTTTGTTTTTCTTGAGCAGTGTATTGTAGATCTTGCGAATTAGCACATACTTATATAGATTTTATATGTGGGTTAAAAAGGTTAAGGGTCTGTTCAGTTTGTCAAAGTGTTCGTAACAGGTCAAAGGAATTTGACAGACCCCATAAAGTATATATATTCTAGATCAGCATCAACAGCCGAGTCGATATAGTCATGTCCGTCTGTCTGTATGAGCGCCTAGATCTCAGAGACTATAAGAGCTAGAGCCACCAATTTTGATATGTAGGTTCGTCTATGGGCTAAGCTAGAGTCCTGAATTTTGGCACATCGAACGAGGATCAGGGTCCCAATGTACTCAGAAAATTTCATTGCGATTGTATAATAAACTCGGAAGTTATTAAAAAAAAAACTTTAACATCGGGGTTCTACCGTATCTTGAAAATTTGTTTGCGATCGGATAATAAACTCGCAAGTTATTCAAAATACAATTTTACTTAGTGTCGGGTCAAGGGAAAAAGAAGAGCACATTGACGTACAACGCACTATATGGTATTTGCCCATTTTAGTGAATTAATGAAAGCCTGAAAGTTTATATACAAGTATCTATGTATATTACTATTATCTGTGTTTTGAGGAATAAGTAAAGGGTCTCTTATAGTCGACTTCGACAGTAGCTTTTCCGACTTGTTATACCCTGTGCCCATTAAAAATGGGCAAACAAGCGTATAATAAATTTGGGAAAATGTATGTTGCAGGCATAAGGCATAAAGCATAAGATATCTTCGACCATGTAAAGTATATGTACCCTGGATCAGTATCAATAGCAGAGTCGATTGACACCTGTCCGTCTGTATGAACGCGTAGATCTCAGCAACTATAAAAGCTAGACTTCAAATTTGGAATGTAGGTTCCTGAATATCATACGCAATTTGCGATATTTTACCACGCGCCCACGTAAATAGAAGAAAAATATTACAGCCTTAAATTGTTAGATAACACACCTTAATAGTGTTTTTACACTGGAGCCTTAGTCGAGACCTTAGACATTTTACGTTAAGGCCCTCAAAAATTCTGGCCTCAGGCACACAAAATTGTGGCAGTTACGATTGGTTTCTGAGGCTGTAGCAGGCACCTTTGCTCTACCGGCACTCACGAAGGCGAAAAATGTGTCAATAGTTATCGATATATCGATATTTCTGGCCAAATAAATTATGGCGGGGATAAAAACAGATGATTCAAAACCAAGCATTACAAACATTGCACACATAAATGCACACATCACTGCGGACGGCAGTCCGCGCTAGTGACGAAAGCAGACCCAAAAAACTCACAAGTAGTGAAGTTTGCTGGACTGCAGGCCACTATCTATATATACACGCAATATTGGATATAGAGATCGGCTGGATCGATCGCAATGTGTTATATATCATTCGAAAGGTAATTTCTGTGGTTTTAATATGACATACTACTACTTTCGATCAATCAGATATTTTTCGATACCTAGCCATTTACATATATTTGTTAAACTTTGCACGTTTGAATGTGGAGCTTCGGTTTGGGGCATAAAGAACCAATTTTTAGAAGCAGATGGTATAGAATTGAATACGCGTCGAACGGTACTTCATTCACTCAAGTCGGACTATCCATTCCTAAGATATTGGAATTTTAAAATTTTGATGACGTTATCGAGCTGGGATGGAAATCTTGTGTGTTGGCTGGTCTGGACCAATCTTTGAGATATCGGAATACATTTTCTTGAGCGTGTTTTCTGTTTTTAAATTTGCAAAAAATTTGTATTTTTGATTATTTAATCTTAAGCGTGTAGACATTGCGCAAATTTTGACATATAACACTTGTCAGGCAAAATTCGGGTTGACAAATTATAGCGTTCTCAGTTTGGTGCCGTAAAAAATATCTGTCGCGATATCAGCTGTTAGATTGGAGCTGGTGGGGCCGTTAGTGCCTAATGTGAACAAAATGTAATGTTAAATGATGTCAATGTCAACTACGGATCAATTGGTACCTCAATAATCCAAATCCTATAACTCGTTTAAAAGTTATTATAATATTAAGTCGTATGTTACATTATCAAAATTGTATGTACATTTTAGTGTGCTTGCATATTTATGTAATTAATAAGAAAACGGCGCCTACGATTTTGGTCTATTTTGAATATATTATAGCTATTGAAATTATGCAACAAGATATTACATTTTTAATCTACACACATTTTCCTTTGTGAGTTTTAAGAAAAACAGCAACGGTGAGACATGTAAGAACTATCACGGCCTTGTCAACATAATTGCAATTTAGAGCACACCACAAAGTAGCGTCGTTGGCTCAGTGGGTAAAGTGTATGACTCTTACGCGCAAAGTCGGGGGTTCAAATGAAGTGACCGGCTTCATGGTTTTTGAATTTTATAATATTTGTAGCAGTTTAATTTGTTTTCTTTTTTTATTGAATTGCAATCGACTCATCATATCACATATACGATATAATTCCTTTTTGTAACTTTTTTATCTTAGTTTAACATTAGAATGGACTAGAAGAACATGTAAGGATAATTACAGCTCTGCAAACAAAGCTGCAACTTAGCAGGGACTTGACAAATAGCTCATTGGATTTTCCTTAATGTCAGAACAGCAGCGACGAGAGCAGAATATAATGACAATTACAGCTCTTTAAACAAAGTTTCAATTTAGCACGCGCCTCACGGTAGGCTCGTTGGCTTAGTGGTTGATGTGTTAGACTTACGTGTGGGGGGTCGCGGTTTCGAGCCCCAGGATATTCTGTTGAGCGATTTTTTTAAATTTTCACCATTTTAATTTAAATTTGTTTATTTTTAAATTTGATTGGAAACTATTTTTGTAAATATTTGAATAGCAGTTCTTTAAATATTAAGTCTAATGCGCTCTACGCAAAATGAGATGAAAAATGTTGTATTCTTGCAATTTTATGCAATTAAATAAAAAAGACGCCTATGCATTTTTATCAGTTTTTAATATATGTTTTACATCAATTGAAATTCAATATGTTACAGACATTGAAATTCTTCAAATGTTTGAACATATATAACCTTTTGTCGGGGATAATTAATTTTTGCAAACTGTCAATGACAGTTTAATGATTTGGAGCTCCGAATTTAAGAAGGATTAAAATTAGCCAACTGACTAAAAATTTGAATTCCAAAAACTTCTGTATCCCCCCAAAAAAAACCTCTACACGAGGTAAAAGTCTAGTGACGAAAGCATATTCACGGCCCAAAATTACTGATATCAAATTTTGTGACGAACAATATTCATTTTAATATATAAACTATTCTTATATAAAACCAGTCGGAAAGGCTACAGTCGAAGTCGACTATGAGAGACCCTTTACTTATTCTTCAAAATGGAAATAAGAGTAACACTAAAAGTACTCCATAACGCGTTGTAACGTCAATATGCTCTTCTTCTTCCTTTGGTCCGACACTGAGTAATATTGAGTTATGAATAACTTCCGAGTTTATTATCCGATCGCGATGAAATTTTTAAGATACATTAGGACCCCGATGCTTGTCCTGTGTGCCAAAATTCAAGACTCCAGCTTTAATATTTTTAAGGGATTTCAAACATTTTGTTCTCGATTTACGGTGGCGGGAGAGGGCGTGTCAAAATTTTAAGATAAACTTGATCTGCTTATCCCATAGACCAACCACCATACCAAATTTGGTGACTCTAGCTCTTATAGTCTCTGAGATCTAGGCGCTCATACAGACAGACGGACAGACGAACATGGCTATATCGACTCGGCTGGTGATACTTATCAAGAATATATTTACTTTATGGGGTCTGCCGGACTTCCTTCGACCTGTTACGCACATTTTTTTTTTGTCAAACTTAATAGACCCGTTTTACTTTTTTAAAGTCAAGGGTCTAAAAACCTTAAATCCCATATAATGGTCCATTTTAAAACTGGACCCTTGAATTTTGGAACACAGGACAAGCATCAGGGTCCTAATGTATCCTGAAAATTTCATCACGATCGGATAATAAACGCGGATACTAATTCAAAACTCAATATTAGTGAGTGTCGGGCCATAGGAAGAAGAGCATATTGAAGTTACAACGCGCTATGGGGTACTATTAGTGTTAATCTTATTTCCTTTTTGAAGAATAGGTCATGGGTCTCTCATTAGAGTTGCTCATCGTAGTTATTATTACGACTAAAAAACAGTCGACAAGAAATTATGGAATAATATTTATAGTAAAATTAAAATATAAGATTATAATAAAACGAGTTTATTATCCGATCGCGATGAAATTTTCAGGATACATTAGGATTTCAAAATTTTTGTTCTCGATTTACGGAGACGGAAGGGGGCGTGTCAAAATTTTAAGATAAACTTGATCTGCTTAGCCCATAGACGAACCACCATACCAAATTTGGTGACTCTAGCTCTTATAGTCTCTGAGATCTAGGCGCTCATATAGACAGACGGACAGACGGACAGACAGACATGGCTATATCGACTCGGCTGGTGATGCTGATCAAGAATATATATACTTTATGGGGTCTGCCGGACTTCCTTCGACCTGTTACGCACATTTTTTTTTTTGACAAACTTAATGGACCCTATTTACTTTTTTAAAGTAAAGGGTCAAAAAAATTAAATTATTTTTAAAATTAAATATTACTTTAAATTAAAACTGAAAAAATAAAAAGTTAAGAACGCTTTAAAGGGGTAAACAAAATTGTGACTTTAATTGATCCAACATTTGTTGCAAGGATTGGGGAAAAACCCCAGAAAAAACCCAATCAGATCAATAAGTATTAGAATTAAAGTTAGTATTGGTTTAAGTACAAATGCAGTAGCAGTATACTTAGTAATATAAGTTAGTATTATAATGAAAAATAATTGTAGTATTAGTATAAAAGTTGTAAGTATAGGTATCAGGATGAGAATTAGTTAATATATTATTAGTTATATTTAAGTATTAGATTCAGTACAGTTAAGGATTTCTCGAAAGGAAAAGGAAAATGAAGTGTTTAATAGCGGAGAGAGAGAGTTCTGCAGATATTACGTGACAAAGACTATTGTGATTTGCACATAAAACACGAAATGAACTGTGTAAAGCATTATCACTAGTGCATGTAGGAAGGGCTAAAGGCTTGTAATTTCTGGTGGGCCTACGGGGGACCGAAAAATGTATTCAACTTAAGAGGAAACTAGAATCAATCTCGCCAATAATCAATTTGTGAAGAAAAATCACCCCAAGAGTTCAATTGAAGGATTTAGTTCAGTAGTTCAATTTTTGATGAACGAAGTAATCTTTCACATAGTTCAGTAGTTCGTTCAATGACTCGAATCTCTCTTAGATCGTTCAGTGACTCGAATCGCTTTTAGATCGTTCAGTGACTCGAATCCCACTATAGTTCGCTTAATGACTCGAACCCCTTTATCAATTATTTGCCAAATCGCATTAAGCAATGCAGCTTATAAGGCATGATTTATTATAATATTTAGTTTTTTAATATTTTTATCTTTCTTAATTTCACTTAATGCTTACAAAACACATTTTTGGACCTTTTACTTAAAAAAAAGCAAAAAAGGGTCTATTAAGTTTGTCAAAATGTGCGCAACAGGTAGAAGGAAGTCCTGCAGGCCCCATAAAGTATATATATTCTTGATCAGTATCACCAGTCGAGTCGATATATCCATGTCCATCTGTCTGTATGTCTGTATGAGCGCCTAGATCTCAGAGACTATAAGAGTTAGAGTCACCAAATTTGGTATGGTGGTTCGCCTTTAGGATCAGCAGATCTAGTTTATCTTAAAATTTTGACACGCCCCCTTCCGCCACCGTAAATCAAACACAACATTTTTGAAATCCTATAAAAAACAAGCCGATCAGTCGAGCGGGCGCGACAGTAGGATAGCCTGTGCAGGTCTTCAAAGAAAAGTTTTTTTTATTATAATGGGATTTAAATATATCGCTTGAAGTCGATTTTGGTTACATCGAGAGTAGGTAGCTTGCGATAGTCTGGCCACACTGGACTGCGGCTGTTGATTGTTTATGTTTAGCGCCACAGCAGACGAAAGGCAAATCAAACATACATGAACAATCGCGTCTTTTCGTTCATTATATCGTCGGGCGGCGCAGCGACTGCGCTGTGACGCATCTGCTGCGCTGCATAAATTTGTTTCTTGAATAACTTCTGAGTTCAAAATTTACTGAAATTTGTTGCACACATTGAGAGTAGGATAGTTATTATGTGTGCCAAATCTCAAGTCTCTACCTATAAAACTGCTCTTGTTATCAGCATTTCCGAGTTATGGGCGAAGCGGGCGTGGCATCGCAATGAAATTTTCAGGACACATTAAGCACAAGCTTTTTATCATGTGTGCCAAATCTCAAGTCTCTAGCTTAGACATTGCTTATTTTATGGTGATTTTTCTAATTTTAAAACCAACGGGACTCGATATCGAAAATTGAAAATAAACTTGATCTGCGTATGGTATTCAGGAACCTACATTCCAAATTTGAAGTCTTTAGCTCTTATAGTTGCTGAGATCCACGCGTTCATACAGACGGACAGAAGAAGGACGGACGGACGGACGGACGGACGGACGGACGGACGGACAGGTGTAAATCGACTCGGCTATTGATACTAATCAAGAATATATATACTTTATAGGGTCGGAGATGCTTCCTTCTGCCTGTTACATACATTCACACAAATTCATTATAGCCTTTTTTGCCCATTTTTAATGGGCACAGGCTATAAATATTAAAGCTAGAGTCCTAAATTTTGGCACACAGGACGGGTATCAGGGTCCTAACGTATCCTGAAAATTTCGTGATCGGATCATAATCTCGGAAGTTATTAAAAACTCCATATTACTCAGAGTCGGACCAAAGGAAGAAGAAGAGCATATTGACGTTACAACGCGTTATGGGGAACTATTAGTGTTACTCTTATTTCCATTTAGAAGAATAAGTTAAGGGTCTCTCATAGTCGACTTCGACTGTAGCCTTTCCGACTGGTTTCCAATGTGGTTCCTTATTTCAAGATTTACCACTTCCCCGGCTATCATGCCAATTGGGAGGTTAACATTGTTTTGTATCGGCACAATGAATTTTATGAAAAGAGGAATGCATGTAAAACCATTAGTACTCCTGTGCGCATATTATTGTTGCTTCCCATGAGCCTTGAATAAAAAATTCAACATTAACTTAGTTAAAGACTTACACCCGTATTTTGGAAGCCAAGTCTGGCTGCTTAAAAAGGTTTTTCAATTTATTACCATTATTGGTGTTTTCCGATGTCGCCGATGTTGAAATTAATATTTTCTTTGCGAAACAATTGCTTTATCGTTTTTTCGTACCTGGCACTTATCGATTGGAAGTCGCTTGGAAATATGAATGATGCACTCAAATCACTGGTTCCATGCATGTAGAGTGAATATTCATATACAGGGGTGCCACAGAAATCTCTAGAGATTTTGACTCGAACTGGTTTGCAATTCTTTCAAACCAAACCGTAGGTGACACAGCACTTTAGGAGATTTCATTTCTCGGAGTATTTAGTCGGAGTAAAAAACGACGAGGTAAAGTTGATACTGCTCGCAAAAAAAAGATCTGAAATTAGTATTTTATTTTTGTTGCTGTTTCAAAGTCGATCCCAGTAATTTACACTAACCTGTCCACTCCATGTCCGTCTGTCCGTTGGTCTGTCGGTCCGTCCGTATGAATGCAAGAAAAATAATATCTTTCTTACAACTTAAGCTGACTGCAAATATTGAAAGTGATGGAAGACTAAATTCAAGCTTCTAGCTCTTACCATCTCTGATATCCTTTCGTTCATGCGAACGGACCGACGGACGGACATGGCTATATCGACTGGACTATTGTTGCTGATCAGGAATATATATTCTCTATACTAAATATCCCCTTACAAGGTATAAAAATAAAATATGTAAACAATTTTAAATCTGTTGCATCACTGTTAGGCTGGAAACATTTCGAGCCGCCCTCGTATTTGTCACCTTGGTGAGCAAACCTGTTTCTTTTAGCGCATCCGCGATTTCGACAGAAGTTACGTCCGCTTTGATACCAGTCCGCTTAGCCGGACCTGCTTATTTTGTTTTGATTTAGTTCTAGTGTTTATATGTTGCTGTTATTACCGCTTTCGGCACTTAAGCATACAATTGTTAATGTAGCTCTATTTTGGGCATGCTCCGCAGAAGTAGACCACGGTGTCGTTATCGCGCTGTTGGTGTAGAAACCGTTACATGCTATTATTGCATGCTATCAAAATGTTCGGGGATTACGTAGCAAAATTAACAAATTGTATGTTGACAGTGCTACTTTCCCATTTCATGTTGTTGTGTTTACTGAAACCTGGTTGAAGCCGGATATTCTTGATTCGGAAATCTTCCCAGCGAGGTACACAATATATAGGCTTGATCGTTCGTCCCGTAACGGTGGCGGAGTCCTAATTGCTGTGGACTCCAATTTTTCTTCAGAACAAGTGCATTATGTTCCCCTGAATAACATTGAATTTATTGCTATAAAAATATGTTTTCGGGGCACATTTTTGTACATTACATGTTCTTATATTTCACCTTCTTCCGATATGTCTGTTTACCTTGACCATTTGTCCGCCATTAAATATGTTTATTCCCTTCTCTCTAATAATGATCATTTCATAGCTCTTGGTGATTTTAACTTGCCACGAACTACTTGGTCATTTAATGATGAGTCAAATTTCTTAATCCCAACTACTCAACATGACTTTATCGACGGGTTATTTGACATATCCTTGCGTCAAATTAATCACGTCAAAAATTCTTTAAGCCGGCAGCTAGACTTATGCTTTGTTTGTGATCCGGCTAATGTGGTCCTGTCGAGAACTGAACCACTCTCATATCCTGAATATCCTTATCATCCCACCTTAGAGTTGATGATAGACCGTGGCATATTAGTATCGAACAAACATGATATGCCATCTGTCCGTGTTCGTCAATTTCGTAAAGCTGACTTTGGGAGATTGAACGAACTTTTTAGCCAAATTGACTGGTCCGAATTTTACTTGTGTAACGATATGTGCAGTGCCACTAAGCTATTTTATAATAGTCTAAATAGGTGTTTTGATGCCTGCATTCCTTCAAATTATCCGATTCGGTCTAATAAGCCTCCTTGGTTTTCTAAACAACTATCGCACCTGAAGAATTAGAAGTCCAGACTTTACAAAAAGTTTAAAGACTCAGGTTCTACTTCAGCCTTTGCTCGCTATTTAATTGCTCGGGCCAACTTCTCCGAGCTTAACGCTACGTGTTATAAAAATTATTTATGTCGCTGTAGGGTCAGATTCTCTTAAGACCCCAGGCAGTTCTATAATTTTGTTAACACTAAACGTAAGTCGTCTACCTATCCGTCCTCTTTATCCTATGAAAACTCGAAAGCACAAACCGATCAGGCAATTGCCGATCTTTTTGCTACGTTTTTTCAAACGACATACTCTTCGTCTAACTACTCTTATGAATCTTATCCGTATAATTTGCCTCGGTCTAATTGCATTTTCAATCCTTTAATGGGTGAGGAGTCGTTGCTTCGTGAGCTTGAGAAGATTAAGCCGGTGTTTTTGCCCGGTCCTCTCGGAGTTCCCGGTTGCGTTCTTCGGTTTGGTGCTGGTGTTTTATGTAAACCACTGGTATACCTCTATTCTTTGTCCCTCGAGTCATCGATTTTTCCCTCTATTTGGAAGGAATCATTTGTTATTCCTCTCCATAAAAAAGGAAGTAAGTCTGACGCCAAAAACTACAGGGGAATTTCTAAATTGTCTGCTATTCCTAAACTTTTCGAGAAGATTTTGACAAGTCATTTACAACACTTGTGTAGTTCTTTTATTTCTCCCTACCAGCATGAATTTGTGAAACGCAGATCCACTACTACCAATCTTCTTGAGCTGTCCTCGTTTGTTATTAGTGGTTTTCTTAATAACAAACAAACTGACTTTATATATACCGATTTCAGTAAAGCCTTTGACTCAGTTAACCATTCCCTTTTATTACATAAGCTTGACCTAATTGGCTTTCCGACCAAACTTATTTGCTGGATTTCAAGCTATTTAAAGCAAAGAACTCAAAAAGTTATATTTAATAACTTTTTTTCTAAATCTTTCCGAGTTACCCCTGGTGTTCCTCAAGGTAGTCATCTCGGCCCCCTTCTTTTCACACTGTTCGTAATTGATCTGCCTACAGTTTTAACATATTCTTGAGTACTAATGTATGCGGATGATGTTAAAATTTGTTTGCAATATAAGGATTGGCCATGCCATATTAAATTGCAGGAAGATATTGACTCTTTTCAGTCATGGTGCCGTGTGAATCTATTAAATTTAAACAGTTCAAAATGTAACGTAATGTCATTTTACCGCTCTAACCCTTATTTGGCGTCATACTCACTGTATGGAGTTCATCTTGACAGGATTACTACCTTGAATGATCTAGGTATTCTTCTAGATTATAAACTTAAATTTTCTGACCATATCTCTAAAATGGTTAATAAAGCTATGTCAGTTTTGGGTTTTATAGAGAGGTGGTCGAAGGAATTCCATGACCCCTATATAACAAAGACTCCCTACACATCCCTAGTTCGTCCGATTTTGGAATACGGTTCATGTGTTTGGTGTCCACAGTATAGTGTTCACCAAGATCGAATTGAATCGGTGCAAAAAAACTTTATTTTATTTGCCTTGCGCGGCCTAAATTGGAATGCGGATGTGAGACTGCCCTCATATGCTAGTAGACTTTTATTAATTAACCTACCCTCTTTATATAATCGTAGAATAATGCTGTAGTTTTATGTACAAACTTATTGCTGGTGACATTGACTCAGTGGAATTAATGTCACAGCTCAACTTTTCTGTTCCCTTTAGAGTATCTAGAAACTATACCCCTCTTCTTCTTCGTCTTTGTAGATCAAACTACGCTTTGCATGAGCCTTTTAGAATCTTATGTTCAGACTATAATAGACTCTATCATGTTTTCTCGAATGCTAACTCAATTTTTCAACTTAAAACTTTACTACTAATTCACTTAGCTCACAATTAGTTTAATTTTCTATTTTCTTCTTCCGTTTTCCTAATTATGTCCATAACTCGCTATCTTTCTGTTTCTCGCGATCTATAATTTGCATGCCCTAAATATCGTTTCTGTCCGCCCGCGAACGTGTCATCCGCTGACTGCGCCCCTCGGTCGGTAGGGCGGGAGGTGGGGCTCTAAGTTGCCTGGGTTTTGCGCGTAACAAGCTTCGGCTTGGTGTTCGCTTGGACCACTTGAACGTGCATTCTTTGTACGTCAACGCCCAAACAAGTTGTTGTTGTTGCTGGACTGACAGAACTTAAAGACTTTATTGTACTTATTGTTGGTGCGGCGTGTGTCGATATTATTTGATTCACCGAAACGTGGGACTAACAGTTAGCAGGGTTATTTTTTCCGTCTCGTCGTCACGGACTCAAATTATGCGGAATAGCCATTTCTTTGATCTATGGCGTTTCTTAGCTCTATCGTTTGTTCGTTGCTTAATTTGAGCGGTTTATTCGTGGGTCTTATTAAAGCTATGCACTTATTTTATACATAAAACAGATTGTCTATATATTTACAGCACCCTTTCTCTATTAGGTGACTGCAATACACTTTGCACTTTTGACAATGAAATTCGTCTAATTCTGCAGAGTTTACCAGAGCGCGCAAAAGCAAAGTGCTACGAAAGTGCTTCTTCGCATTTAATAGTGGTCGTAAAGTGGTCGAAAAACTGCCTCTTCCTAGATGTTCATCAACATTGAATACCAAGAAAAACATCGCTAAAGCTACATTTGTAAGTGTCCTATCTGCTATACGCAGATTTGTAAGCACCCCGACCTAATTGTTAAACATTTATTTTCTTTAGTGATGCGATCTTTCTTTGAGCGAATATCAAATTATGCGGAATCCACCGCGAACATATATTTTCAACACCCAACTGCTTAATATACTTATGCTTCAAACTCTCGATAAGGCACCTGGCGAACTAAATTGCCGAAATAAATTGCCTCACAGACTGGGTGAATTTTTGCACAACTGATTTTTTAAGACCTTTGAAATCATCCTGCAGAGAACGGGAGCCCGATTGAATTTATTATAGCTACCAATTTCTAAGAGAATTTAGCTCATCGACGCATTTTTGACGAAATAGCCCACGTCGAAAATTATTAAAAATTATGGCATGAAAGTGTGCACGGTTTAATACCATTTTCGGCGAGATATATTTTTCAATCACCGTAAACAACACAAATAATACTCACACGTGAAAAACGTTCTCAGTTGGATTATGCTAAAATACATATGTCTAACTTATCTGTGCAGACGTCATCGCATCTGGCAGTAGCTACATATAATTATGTGGCATTACATATAATATATTTTAAATTTGATTTGTAGCGAGCCACCCAGTAAACTGACATATTGGATTTCACTAAATTATCGAACAATCTTTATAGTGAAGTTAATTGCCAAGAAACCCAAAACCAATCGACTCGGACGACAATTTTTCATATAAAATGCTATTTAATCCGAATCCCCATTTTTTTCTTGTATGCAGCCGGCGTATTGAGCCGTTATTTTAAAAAAAATTATGTTGTCACACGGGAGATTTAAGTTCAAGATTGTTAAAAGCCATCATGATACATGGGTATCGGTGCGATCATTGCTGATTTTGACAAAGAAAAACCCACAGAAATATATGTAAATACAACTTTGATCTAAAAGTAAGATGCGTTTTTTATAAAAATAATAATAATTTATTTATATAAAAATAATAAATAATTTATTTATTGTGGCAAAGATTTGTCGTCTCCCTTAAAGCAACCCCTGTTCGACAAAATGCTTATGATTATTCAGTCTTCAAAACAGTCAAAATAATCTATCTCCCGAATGGCGCTTACAAATAGTTATTAATAAAGAAATTAAACGATTTTGGTAACAATCGAGACTTAACGCTTTTGGGGCCCAGAAACCATTTATAAAATTGTTTGGGATGAACAAAATGAAAATCATCAGCAATATTTGTAATATTCATTCGACGATTTTCGATTTGATTTTGTTGTCGTGTTGCACAACTTTAGCGCAGTTCACCTTCAACTCCTTTTCCTCTCCACTTTGCAGAAGTGCCAACAACATTGCTTCCAACCAAGGAACAGTGAAAATGCTCCAGTAGAGTGTCGACCACGAAATACCCTGCGCACAGGATATTAGATACCCTAATACGTATTTGCATACACATAAATACAAGCAAGACGAAAAGTCGGGACTAGAGATGGTTACGGGTCTGTTTGGGCTTCGCGTCCCGCGGGCCTTTTCAAAAAGTCCCCGGATCACCAGATTATAATTTTACTGTTACAAAAAATTCATGAGTTTTCACAGTATCTAGATTCAAACATTTTAAAGAATGGAAACCATATTATAATTAATTGAAACAGAAATATATCAATACTTGGCCACATATGTTACTTACGAAACACCAATTTTAATATTTTGGCAAAATGTGAACAAGCTAACGTTGTTGCAAACGTTGGAAAGAAAAGTTTTAGTCATTCCAATAAGCTCGGCAACGTGTGAACGGACTTACTCTACATCGGGAATTATTTTAAATAGCAGACTCACCAGGATTACAAGATCTAATTTAGACAACCTAGTTTTTAGACCCTTTACTTTTTGAAAAAAAGTAAAAAAGGGTCTATTAAGTTTGTCAAAAAAAAAATGTGCGTAACAGGTCGAAGGAAGTCCGGCAGACCCCATAAAGTATATATATTCTTGATCAGCATCACCAGCCGAGTCGATATAGCCATGTCCGTCTGTCCGTCTGTCTGTATGAACACCTAGATCTCAGAGACTATAAGAGCTAGAGTCACCAAATTTGGTATGGTGATTCGTCTATGGGCTAAGCAGATCAAGTTTATCTTAAAATTTTGACACGCCCCCTTCCGCCTCCGTAAATCGAGAACAAAATTTTTGAAAGCCCATAAAACGAAAAATATTAAAGCTAGAGTCCTGAATTTTGGCACACAGGACGGGTATCCGAGTCCTAACGTATCCTGAAAATAATTTGTGGGCAAAAAGGGCGTGGCATCCAAAAAAAAGATAAACTTGATCTGCCTGCAAAAATTACCAGTGCTGGGACACAAAGTTCAAGC
Organism: Drosophila histrio; assembly: GCA_958299025.2. Lineage (NCBI taxonomy): Eukaryota > Metazoa > Arthropoda > Insecta > Diptera > Drosophilidae > Drosophila > Drosophila histrio. The sequence goes on from OY282582.1 coordinate 6,034,641, forward strand.
TTCTAGCTCTTACCATCTCTGAGATCCTTTCGTTCATACGGACGGACCGACAGACTGACGGACCGACAGACCGACGGACATGGCTATATCGACTCGGCTATTGATGCTGATCAAGAATATATATACTTTATGGGGTCGGCCATGCTTCCTTCTGCCCGTTACATACTTTTAACAAACTTAATATACCCCCACAGGGTATAAAAAAAATGTGCCAAGACATTATTTTATTTTTACAAAATATGAAACTTAATGCTCTTGGTTAGCACTATAATTGGTGCTAAGATCGATTTTGGGCAATTCTTCGTTTTCAAGATAATCACAAAAATGTTAGGCATT
>OY282582.1:6035176-6111588 GCA_958299025.2 Drosophila histrio
AATATGTAACGGGCAGAAGGAAGCATGGCCGACCCAGTAAAGTATATATATTCTTGATCAGCATCAATAGCCGAGTCGATATAGCCATGTCCGTCTGTATGGGATTTTAAGTTTTTTTTAATAACTACCGAGATTATTATCCGATCGCAATGAAATTCAGCATACTTTGGGACTCTGATATTCGTCCTGTGTGCCAAAATTCAAGACTCTAACTTTAATATTTTTCGTTTTATGGAATTTCAAAATTTTGTTTTCGATTTTTGGAGGCGGAATGGGGCGTGGCAAAATTCTAAAACAAACTTGACCTTTTCGGGGGCCGCAGGAGTATTTTCACCAAATTTGGTGACCCTAGCTCTTATAGTCTCTGAGATCTAGGCGTTCATACAGCAGGACAGACGGACAGACGGACGGACGGACAGACGGACGGACGGACAGACGGACGGACGGACAGACGGACATGGCTATATCGACTCGGCTGGTGATGCTGATCAAGAATATATATACTTTATGGGGTCTGCCGGACTTCCTTCGACCTGTTACGCACATTTTGACAAACTTAATAGACCCTTTTTTACTTTTTTTTTAAAAAGTAAAGGATCTAAAAAAATTTGTGAGTAAAAAAAACACCGCGTCGTATTTGGTTGATCGCCGTGGACACTTAAGTAAGAGAAATAAGCAAGTAAGCTTACGGTGTACTCTTTGTTGCGGTGTATAGCTGCAGTTCTCTGATACATACATAGATACTCATATCTCACAGCAAGCGTCACGCTTTTTTCCGCTTTCGCTTAGCTGTGGACTCTGTCAGATCTGGCAGCAGACTGATTCGGCCTCGTCAAATATTTCCGAAAAAGGAAGAGGCTTTGTCGCATTTTTTTGGAATTTGGAAGTGACCAAATATTTTGATTATTCATATCGGTCACTTACTCGAAGACACGATTTCAATGATGCAGAAATATTCGATAAATCCAGTTGTATATTATATACAAACTTCTTATTCAGATCTTGTATATTCTTTGAAAGATTTCTCAAAGGTGATTTTTAATTTAAAGCTAAGTATTCGATTTTTGCAGAATCCTGTTTTTATACCCTGTGGGGGTATATTAAGTTTGTTAAAAATATGTAACGGGCAGAAGGAAGCATGGCCGACCCAATAAAGTATATATATTCTTGATCAGCATCAATAGCCGAGTCGATATAGCCATGTCCGTCTGTCCGTCGGTCTGTCGGTCTGTCGGACCGTCGGTCCGTCCGTATGAACGAAAGGATCTCAGAGATGGTAAGAGCTAGAAGCTTGAACTTGGTGTCCCAGCACTGGTAATTTTTGCAGGCAGATCAAGTTTATCTTTTTTTTGGATGCCACGCCCTCTTTCCCCACAATTTAGGTAAAAGCTTATAAAGCAAGCAGTTTTGTAGCTCAAAAACCTCAGACCAAGGGCAGTTTTGTAGCTAGAGACTTGAGATTTGGCACATATGATAAATATTTTGTGGTCAATGTGTGCAGAAAATTTTATCATGATGCCACGCCCCCCTCGCCCACAAAACGGAAAAGCTTATAACAAGAGTAATATTACAGTTAGAGACTTCAGATTTGGGACACATGATGAAAATTTTGTGGTCGATGTGTCCAGAAAATTTAATCGCGATGCCACGCCCCCTTCGCCCTCAAATTAAGTAAAAGCTCATAAAGCAAGCAGTTTTCTAGCTCAAAAACCTCATAAGAAAAGCAGTCTTGTAGCTAGAGACTTGAGATTTAGCACACATGATGAGTATCTTGAGCTCGATTTGTCCAGAACTTTTTAAAACGATGCCACGCCCCCTTCGCCATCAAATTAAAAAATAAAGAACTACTAGAGAATTTCATCTGGAGTGAATTTGAACGGGTTCCCGTAGACCCACAGGGTATATTACGGTCGGGGTCCCGACTGTTCCGCTTGTTTAAGCTACGACTGTTTTTAAATAAATGAGCGATATGTATGTGTATATATAAACTTATATAAGTGCTTATATATACATATGAAGGGAGAGAGGTCGACATTGATAGGAATAGACAAAATTGAGATAGAAACTGGTAACTGATAGGACAGCTATATACAGATGTTCATGATCAGACAGAATCTCTAATAGTGTAGCGCGTTACAGAAGTTAAATTATCGTTGGAAAATTAAACCGAAACTCTTACAAATTAAATGATATATTTTCAAAAATTATCCGAAATTATAGTATACGAAATAAAGTCAGACGAGTGTGAAAAATTTCAATCTTGGATAAAAACTTTACTTACTGGCACTCTTCGGAAGTATGTTTACTTTCGTCCGTACAATAAAAAAATTTTCCATTGAACAATTGTACACCAATAACAGAAAAAATAAATTGAAACAATATGTACACGATTAGAATGTTAACAACATTTTTTAATGAATTCACGACGCAATCGAAGACGGCTTTTAATTTTGGAACACGTTTAATGGTCTTTAATGGACGCAGTACACGTAATACTCGAAGCGATTTAATAGTTGACAAATTTTGTCCAGCGCTGCTACCGCTCATGTCGAAACCGAAACTAACAGCAGCGCATATAACGACCACAGCATCCATAATATTCCAGAATTCTCTTAAATAGCTGCCAGGATGTAGGATGACACCCAAGTCTACAATTTTCAGCAACATTTCTATAGTGAATACGCCGGTAAATGCATAATCAAAGTAATTCAAGATTTCGTTTCGTCTCGAGTTCTCACGAACGGGATCTTCGGCTGCTAATGCTATTGATGACATAGAGATGACGACCATTATAAAGAAATCAAAATATGGTAAATTAACGACCCAATGGGCACCACGTCGTATGCTACATATATTATTCGTAGTTATACAAAGGTCATTGCATTTTTAATTTTTCATAAATAAGTATCGCAGTTACAAGTAAAAGCAAGATACAATTCAAGTAGTAAATTTTATTTGTTATTAAATTTAAGTTTATTAATTGCAATTTGTTATTTGTTTAGCCATCCATTATATTTATTCAATTAGTTTGGTAATTTTAATTATTATTTAAGCATTACCCAGGTTGTTGGTATTAATAATTTTGGAATGATTGATATTTGATTTATTTAATCGGTGTTTGTCGTAGTCATTGTTGTTGCGATTTTTATTATTGTTGAATATGTTATGAATTTGTATTGATAAATAGCAGCATGGGAATGGTGATTGGTAGAGTAATTAAATTTGGTAGTCGTTGATATTTGTAGAGCAAATATATACAGACATATGGTTCATTTATTTATTGAATGAATTAATTGATTTGTTCATTAGAGAGTGTAACATAAAATTGTAATGAAAGAAATAAGTAAAAGAACAAATTGCAGAGTTAGTAAGTTGTAGCAATTATTCACGTCAGTTATATACACTAAAATAAATATAGATTATCTTTGGCACGCCAAAGATCGTTCCTTTGAGAACTATATAATATTATTTATATGTACATATTATTATTATTATTATATATTATATCTAAATATAATTATGTAAATATAATATAAATAAAAATATATATATGAAATACATAATCTGTGTGTTTGGTTGAGATATCTAAAAAAAAACCACCAAGATTTGCTTTCTTAACCTTTTTTCGACTGATGGCAGCGTAATGATATAAAAGCTCGATTTTAATCAAATTGAATGACAATACTATTTACAAAATCTGTGAGAATAGTAGAGATATCTAAAAAAAAATGCTTGTGAACTTTTGACAGATGTGATATTCCTGTATGATATAGTGATCCGATCCGGCCGGTTTATACATATGTACTGCCTGCAGCAATAAGACGGACCTGTACCAAGGTTCTTCAATAAAGTTACAAAACTGAAACCAGTTTGTATAGAAACAAATATGAATATAGCAACTCGACGAGCTGTGTCCTAATAAAGAATGTGTATACATTATAGGATCTGCCACGCTTTCTTTAATACGTTACACATTTCGTATCGAAGTTATAATACCCTCTGCAAGGGAATAAAAACCGAAGACATTCAAAGAATAACCACGAATTAATTTATTACTATACGCGGTTGTAGAGCTGATCCAACTCCAAAAAGAAGGGCCTAATTTGCTGCAAAGATACTTAATTATGTACTTGAAATTCTTCTCGTGTACTGTTAATTTCAAAACTATATTTTCACGAATTAATCAATGCTAAAAGGTCTGACAGACGAATCTCTTTTATATTAATAGACCATACGTATACAATACCATATGTATATATATATATATATATATATATATATATACATATATATACATATATATACATATATATACATATATATACATATATAAGTAAGTAAGTAAGAAAATAAGTAATCGTAAAAATAATATTTACGGATTTGTTGGAGAAAGTATAAACATCGACGAATATGGTAACATAGGCTTGGGCCCGTCCGTCACTTCTTCTTCTTCCTTTTTTTCTTCCACTTTCTTTTTGCCTTTGCCTTTGCTGGTGGGTAATGTATTATCACCATTCTCCAAGTGAAGACCATCCCCTTGAAGTGCTTCCATTTCCTTCTCCAGCTCTTGTAGTTGTTTCTCTTTATCCTCTTCGACTTGTTCCTCTTCGGCTGCTGTAAGTTCTTGAGCATTCGCTAAGTTATCGACGGCGATAGCCAAGAACACATTTAAGAGTGTATAATTACCGAAGAGTACCAAAACGATAAAGTATCTGTTGAGAGAATACCAAGTCATTAGTTTAATCCGCAAGTGCCGATTTAATCTTCTAACTAAAGTCGTGATAGTTCGACTGTATCAAAACCCTGCACACAATTTAAATTTTTTTGTTAAAAAAAATTGTTTTGAATAATCAAACGAATATATTTTAGGCGACCTTTTATTAAGAATTTACTCTCTCAATAGATGCATGGAACAGTAACACGATGGAATATGTCATAAAGTTATGAACTATACTTGTTCACAAAATTTTGTCAAGGTATTGCTCTAGGGAAAGAAAATCGTATGCTATCCTGCACAATGGGGAAGACCCAGATGAGAACAAAATACTTTAAAAAAATGCTTATAGTAAGTCTTCTATTTATAAAAATATAAAAGTTTAACCATATTGTTCTTTACTTTTTTTCAGAATTATCATTATGACCCGAGAATGTCTTTACAAACAGCACCATTTTACGCTTAGTAGAAAGCAATGCTGGGCCAGACAAGGAGGACTATTGTGTTCCAGAACACAAGTGGGAAGACAGGTTCAACACTGTGTTCCCATCACGGACCGACTGGCGCCAAAAAACCTCTCTATGAAGGAACAAGCTGTCAATCTATACGGATGGTCCGAAGACGGGGGAAGGCACTGGAGCAGGCGTGTACTCTGTATACCCTGCAGCGAATGTATCATACCGTCCTCCGGACTGGTGCAGTCTTTTCTAGGCGGAGATCTACGCCGTCTGGCAGTCGACCAAACTGATATCCACCTTGGAGGGACCTTCAAGGAACATATATATTTGCGTCGACAGCCAGGCAGCCCTTAAGGCTCTGTCCTCAAACACCACCAAGTGCAAACTCATTCGAAACACAGTCCCAGCGCTGAACCGATGCCACCATTCAATCAGTCTTGTCTAGGTGCCTGGGCACTCGGGCTTACCAGGTAACGAGAAGGCTGACGAATGTGCTAGGCAAGGATTTATACCGACGGGTCGTGCGGTGACTGATGTACAAGGACCTCTTCAGTATGTCCTCTCCGAACTGGCAAGAACGGCGAGGACTGCGGCGGAAGAGTATTGGAAAACGACCCAGAGATGCAATATATCCAAAGCGATCTGGCCAGAACGTAACCCAAAGCGATCCCACACTTTAGCAAGAACAGGATAAGGGTGTTGAATGGCAGCACGGTACGGTGTACCATTGCAGGACTTCTGAACAATTTAATGAAATGCAAAATTAATAAAATTAAAAAAAAAACTTAATTTGATGTGGTTTGTAAGATATTGAATCTCCCTTTCGTTGTGCGACCAATCGTAATCGTCGGGCCATCGAATTTGCCAAGTTTTTAAGTGTGCTTATTTTGATGGTTGCCCATTTCTTTACTATGACTTCCTTTAAGTCCATTAGGGAATCAAACTGCCTTCCACCTTCATAAACTTTTGCAACAAGGATGCCCGAGAAATCCTCAAATGGATCCAAGTCTTGACTTACTCCTGGCCACTCCAATAACGGAATATTTTTCGACTCCAGAAATTAATTCCTATACCCTGATGCATGTATAGGAGCATTATCCTGTTGTCAAGTTCAGTTCTCGCCATGGAACTCCTGTGCAAATGGTATAACTTCGCTTTCATGGAGATCCGTAATATACTTTTGCGAATCGATCCGTCCCGGTATAAAGCAAATTGGAGACTTTCCAAGTGAGCTAAAAGCTGCCCATACCATGAGAGAGCAAACACCATGGTTCCTCTTATAGCGAGACTGCCGGGGATGCCTTCGGTTACGCCAATATTTTTGATTTCCATATGGACCGTCCAAATTAAACTTCTTCTCATCGCTGAAGATAACTTTGTCGAATTCGTTTTCCCAAAACTTGTACCTCTCATAAAAGGCAAGTCGGGCCTTCTTATGCCGGGGCAAAAGTTTTGGGCGTACACCTTGGCATCATATTTGAGTTGCAAATCCTTTCGGCAAATCTGTTGCACCCTCTGCCTAGTTATTGGCATCTTCAATTCGTTCTTCATTTGGGCACAGCTCATTGTTTTCACGATTGCAAGTGCCCAAATGTGTCGCTTAGTGCGAGCATCAACTTTTAAAACTGACCCCTGGCGGTTATTTTGGGCGAATTTTTCAGTGTTTTTTAAAAAATGTCCAATTGTATTTCGATGACGCTTAAGTCTTTTTGATATTTCACCAAATCTTACGCCACATTAAACCATGGTTTCATTTTGAGCCTTGTCCTTAGGGCTTAACTCGGCTTTAAAAAGAATTGTAGTTCAAAAATTGTGTAAATTAAAAAAAAAAACAAGCGGAACAGTCGGGACCAGATCACCAGTATTTTTTCATTTTTGTAATACACCTCTTGGTTTAAAAGATATTTGAATTTAAATTTTTAATTTTAATTTTTATAATAAAAATTGAAAAATAATTTTTAATTTTCAATTTTTATAATAGAAATTACAAAATAGTTATTAATTTTCAATTTATATTATAAAAATTTCGCAGATTTGATTTTTTTGAAACTCATAACTCTTATTTGCAATCTTTGGATTAAACATAAACAAACTGTAGTTTAAGTAATCATACACTCAGAAAAAAATGCCGTTCTGAATTTAGGTATGCCCATGCTTGACTTTATACCATTTTGTTCTGAAAATTTCAAGATTTCTGTGTTCTATAATTCTTAAATTAAGTACGAATCGATCTAAGATGAAAAATTCTGACCGATAGTGTCCATGACAGCTATGTGATATAATTGTCTAATTTAAACCAAATTTGGTCAGAATGTATACAACAATGCTAAAAATATAATCTGTGAGTTTGGTTCAGATATCTCAAGAAACAACAAAGTATATCATACTAAACATAGATTTTCATGCATATACATACATATCAATGTATATATGTATGTACATATGTAGTTGAGATGCTGAAATTTTTGAAGACGGGCGTCGACGCGTCGCGTAGAAAATGTTACGACGGCATTGTTGTTGTCAAACGCTGCAAGGAAAAACCATGAAAGAGCTGCAATGCGTTTAACCCTATTGGGGCTTCCATTTGTTCAAATGCGTAACATAGTTAAAATATAAATTTTTAAATAAATTATTATTACAGTTGTGAGAGAATAATCGGGTAAAGTATATAATATTATTTGTTCAACGATATATACGTTGAAAAGTTCTCTATTAAAATTTAACAAAATAGTCAAAGAAGACAGCAGTCCCTATTGGGTTAATCGCTTACTGCTTTTGAAAATCGCTTTGCCTCTTTTTGCTTCAAGAGACTATGAGTGCATCTCTTTCGTTCGATCTAGAGATGGTCACGGTCCGCATTATTTTTGTCGAGACCAATCGTGATCACGTGTAGCACGACTTACCAGGCGATTGCATATTGCCACTAAGCAAATAACCTATAGAGGACCCATCCCATACAATGAAAGCGTTCAGCTGAATTGGTTTGGATGGCGTCCAAGTTATCACCCAGCTAGCCAAGCAATTCTAATAAGAAATATAAACAATATTCAGAATAGACTCCAATTGGAATAGCCTAGCTTATCCACCCTTATCAATCATCACTTTTGACTAATGCGCAGCTGCAGCTTATTTAACGTAAACTCTCAATATCAGCTTTAAGCCACTTAACGTAACACAAACAGTTCAGCTTCAACATAAACATAACAATAAAATCACTTAACGTATTCTGCGTATTACTTAACGTAAACACAATTAACTCAGCGTTTGCTTACAAGAGCCGCCTTCGCGAGCTTTTGAGCTTTAAGAAGCTTTAGCATAAACATTAGCTGACTTGCAGCATAAGTTCAGTATTGTACTTTAGTTCTTAATTTGACATTGAATAAAACGGAAGCATCTCGGCTTCACCCTAAAAAAATATATTTTTCAAATACGCATTCGCGATTTGGTTAATTGGCGCCCAACGTGGGGCACGCGTTTTAAAACACAATAAAAGGATACAAAGTCTTTTCAAATATCCTTAGTGATTCGCGTGTGTGTCGAGTACTAAAAGTTAAATGTCATAGAGGCAAATAAAGTAAAACGTCTCTGAACTCAACTTGTATTGCATCAAAAATTTTCTACAAACGAAAATACAGTGTGCCTGATAAAAATCAATAAATAACAAGTGCATCAAAAATTTTCTATAACAAAGAAAACAGTGTGTCTAAAAGTTATATGTGCGTTAAAAATTTCCGTCAATCGGAAATATCCTGTGCTCAAAACCAAAGATTGCAAATAAGAGTTAAATAAAAAATAACTTTGTGAATCATAATCATTACGAATCCTGTTTAAAACTACAAATCATCAAGTCGAGACGAATAAATCTGGACTATTCGAAGGAAGGAAGGAAGGAAGGAAGCAACAAAGTTTTCAAATCCCAGGACATCTTCGTTTACGTGAGCTGTCATAAACAATTTTTTTTTTATATTATATTATATTCACAAATTAAGAAAATTTTACAAAATTTAAAATAATTATTAATATTATATTATAAATGTTATATTTTTAAAATATTGTAAGAAGAAAAAATTAAAATTATTAAAGCTGGATGATTTAATTTCTACTTTTCAAAAATTAAAAATGGCTCATAATAATACTTTAACAGCAGATCTGGTAGCTCAGTTGATTGCAAATCAAACTAGGGCACTACAAGAACAAATTGCAGAATTAAAAACACAAATTAATTCTTCCACAAACACTGTGCAAGAATACAAAGCTACTGAAATAAACGAATTAGTTCGTTGCGACGAATCATTTGACGTTATTAAATCCATTCCCGAATTTTCCGGTAGTTACAACGCTTACGTCAGTTGGCGAGAAGCAGCTTGTTGTGCTATCCGTATGTAAAAGGAAGGCAGTAGAAAGTACGTAGGTGCTTTAACAATATTACGAAATAAAGTTACAGGTAAAGCAAATGATACTTTAACAAATCACGGAACAGTTTTAAACTTTGAGGCCATATTATCTAGATTGGATTTCGCTTATAGCGATAGACGTCCAATCTACATAATAGAACAGGAACTTAGTGTTCTAAGACAAGGAAATTTGTCTGTTTTGGAATATTATAATCTAGTAAATAAGAAACTAACACTTTTGATAAATAAAACTATTATGACATATGGCGATAATGCTAGTGTTATTAAAGAAATGAATAATAAGAATAGGGATAACGCATTAAGAATTTTCATAACAGGATTGAATGGGTCCTTATCAGAAATATTATTTTCACTTAAGCCCGAAAATTTGTCGAATGCCTTGGCAAAAGCCCAAGAGCTTGAAGCAAATCATCAGAGAGCTTATTTTGCGTATAACCATTACACGAATTCACAACAAAACAATTCAAATCAAAAAAATCAACAAAAAACAGCAAAAGCTGAAAATTCAAACCAATTCAATAAAAAGTTTGACAACAATTTACGATTTAGTCAAAATCAAAATACCAATCAAAATCAAAATGCAAATCAAAATCAAAATTTTGGTCAAAATCAAAATTTTGGTCAAGGCTATAATAAGCCACAACCACCACAAGTGCCTATGGATATTGATAAATCCATACAAATGTTAAATAGACCTCAAAATTTCCAAAATCAAAATGCACCTCAGAAAAGGGAGTCAGCTTCTTTTTCAGGTCAGCAGCCAAATAAATTAATGCGAGTTAACAATCTCCAAGAAGATCATTTTTTAGAGGATCAGGGGGAGGACTCCCCTTCATCTACAGAGTAGATAAGAAAATAAATAAAAACTTAAAAATTTTAATAGATACAGGTGCTACCTCCTGTTATATAAAGAAAGGTATTTATAATAACGCTGAAGAATTAGTCATAAGAAAAAGAATAAAAACAGTAAATGGGTATAGCATTATAACTCATTTTCATCATATAAATATATTTGGCAAACGCCACAGATTTTATGAAATCGATAATCTGGAATCAGATTTATTAGTCGGTTATAATTTATTGAAAGAAATAAGAGCTATAATTAATCTTTCGCAGGGAATCCTGCAATATAATGATAAAACGGAAAAAATCAATTTCGTAAAAAATATTCCAGAAACAATAGGCAATTTGTATAGCTCAAATGAAGCTTTAACAGTTGTCTCGTGTTTAAATAATCAACATGAAAGTGGCAAAAATTTGTCCTTATTTCATGTTTCAGATACGGATTCATCGTCATTAAGTGACGCTGAGCGCCCCCGTATCACAGATAATAATGTCATGCAAAAAAAGAAGAAAGTCAAAAAGAGCAGACGCCGGAAGGTGTCGGTATCCTCTTCAACAAATTCTTCATTATGCAAATCATCATTAAACAAGGTTATCAACAATAATGATAATTTAAGTATGCTTGAAGAACAAGTTGTTCAAGCAATCAAAACTAAACATTCTCAAATACAAACAGTTTTGCCTTTCAGAACAGACGTTAGGGGAGAAATACGTACAATAAGCGATAACGCAATATACAGTAAACAATATCCTTATCCACATTCGGTTAACAATTTTGTTAACCAGGAAATGAAAAGGATGATAAATGAAAACATAATAAGACCTAGTAACAGCCCTTACAACTATCCAGTTTGGGTAGTAGGTAAAAAGGGGTTCAATGATGATGGAACACCCAAAAACAGATTAGTAATTGATTTCAAAAAATTAAATAACAATACAGTACCCGATCGATACCCCATGCCTGATCCATCAGTTATTTTATCTAACTTGGGCAAGGCACGTTTCTTTTCAACAATTGATCTAGAATCAGGTTTTCATCAAATATTGATGAAAAATAAAGATATCGAGAAAACCGCATTTTCCATTAATAATGGTAAATACGAATTTCTCCGATTACCGTTTGGTTTGGCCAATGCCCCTAGTATATTTCAAAGAGCCATGGATAATATATTACGGGAAAAAATAGGTAAATTTTGTCACATCTATATGGATGACATTATAGTTTTCTCCGAATCTTCGGAACAACATCTCATTGATCTACAAGAAATAATTGAAATCTTATTCAACGCAAACATGAAAATATCCTTAGAAAAATCAAGATTCTTTAGAAAAGAAATCGAGTTTTTAGGATATATTGTATCGTACAAAACAATCAAGACAGACCCACAAAAAATAGAAACTATCATGAATTACCCACCTCCAAACAATTTAAGAGAGTTACGAGGATTCCTCGGTTTAACAGGCTATTACAGAAAATTTGTAAAAAATTATGCGACAATAGCTAAACCACTTACAAAACTTTTACAGGGACATAACGGCATGGTTTCAAAGCACATGTCAAAGAAAACAGAAATTTCATTGGACGATGAAGCTTTTTTAGCTTTTAAAAATCTAAAAACACATTTAATAGAAAAAATAAGAATTAACTCAACCAGACTACTCAAAGAAATTTGTTCTTACAACGGACGCTTCCGATTTCGCCATAGGCGCCGTACTCTCTCAAGAAAACAAACCAATCACATTCGTTTCGAAAACATTAAACAAGACAGAAAGAAATTACGCTACAAATGAAAGGGAATTGTATGCCATAGTATGGGCATTAAAAAATCTTAGAAATTATTTATATGGAGTAACTAACTTAGAAATCCAAACAGATCATCAGCCACTATCATTTAGTGTATCAGCAAAAAACCCAAATTCTAAAATGAAAAGATGGCATGCTTTCATTGAAGAATTTTCCCCAAAAATCATTTATAAACCAGGATCCACCAACGTTGTTGCCGACGCTTTATCAAGGATAATAATTAATAATATTTCTATTGAAGACGTTTCTGATAAAGAATCTTCTTTAGATAATGAGACAATTCATTCTGCCGAAAGTTGCTACGAAACAATTATAGAAGAAACTAAAAAACCACTAAACCAATTCAAACAGCAACTTTTAATTTCCAAAAACAAATTTGCCATTCATGAAGTTTTAGAAGTTTTTAATCGTAAAAGACACATTATAGAATATAATACTGTTGATAGTCTTATCACACTTTTAAAAGAATTCTTGCAACCCAAACTTACAACAGCTATCCATTGCACAATAGAAGATTTATATGAAATACAATCGGCTATTACAACTACATTTTCTAATAAATTTCTCTTCACTAGAAAATTTGTACTTGATATAACAAATAAAGATGACCAAGCAATAATTATTGAACAAACTCATAATAGAGCTCATAGAGGCTTTGATGAAAATTTAAAACAAATCACACGATCATATTACTGGCCCGATTTATATAAAAAATTAAAACTACATATAAAAAATTGTGAAATCTGCAATAAAAACAAATACAATCGTGATCCAATACAAATTCCAATTTCTAGTGCACCTATTCCTCAAAGTGAAGGCGAGCAATTACACATAGATATATTTTATGCTCAAAAATTAACCTTTTTAACTTGTATAGATTCCTATTCAAAATATCTGGTAATTAAAGAAATCAACGATAAATCTAATATGGAACATAAAATCCTCGATTTAATTCAAACTTTTCCTTTTGCAAAATCTCTAATGTTAGACAACGAACCTAGTTTTACATCAGCCCATTTCAAATCAGCAATGAACCGAGCAAATTTGCAATTATTTTTTGCAGATCCCAGACACAGTCTTTCCAATGGTCAGGTAGAAAGAGTACACTCTACCCTAATAGAAATGTCACGATGTATTCAAGAAGAATACAGTTTACTAGATTATTCAGAAATCATACTTAAAGCAGTCAAAGAATACAACCAAACCATACAATCTACAATACAACAAAAACCATGCGAAATTCTTTTCAATAAAATAGCACATAAAAATTTACCAGAAATTTTGAAAACAGCACAAGAAAAAATGCTTGCGTATCATAATAAAGATCGTCAGCATAAAAATTATTATGTAGGCGAAATAATATATGAAAAAATACATGGCGAACGAAATAAACTCAAACCAAGATATAAAAAACAAGTAGTTAAGGAAGATTTAGGAAATAAGGTAAAAATTAATAAAAAAGATCGTATTATTCATAAAGATAATATAAAATTTTAATTCATTTTTTTTTTTACATATGTCATTTTTTATATATATTATTTTATTGTTTTTTTTATATAGCATGAAGACTTTATACGTCTTATTTGGCTTACTACCATTTTGTTGTTCCGATATTATTAATTACTCAAATGATGACTACGTCTTACTTGAGGATATTGATAATCTGTTTCTATATGAAACGTTTGAAGAAGTTTTTCATGTTACTAACTTAAGTTTTTATAATGATATTTTCGAAAAAGAGCTGAATTTTTTTAAAACCAAAAATAGTACTATTGATTGGGAAATAACCATGGAACTAAATTTAATCAATACATTTCTATCACAACTCACACCACATAATATTTTTAAACGCAGTATTAACGAATTAGGTACCATTTTTAAATGGATCACAGGCACACCAGATCATGACGATATGTTATCTATTCAAACCAAAATTAACGAACTCATAGAAAACAACAATAAACAAAATCACATTAATTCTGCAATTTTTAAAGAAGTTACTAAAATTACAAATCTTTTAAAAGATCTAAAATTTAATCAAGAAATATTATTAAAAAAATATAGACTCAAATTGTTGTCACTTGATTTACAAAATCTGCTGGACACTATCAAGTTTTCAAAAGCCAAAATACTGAATCCAAAAATTTTAAATAAACAAGATATGCTAAGTATATTCAAGCATGAAATTTTAAATATTACTTTAATTGACCTCTTAGATGTGTCTCCCTTTTCAATAGTTTCATTTAAAGGATTAATCATTGTTTTCATAAAATACCCAAAAATAAAATACAACTGTAAACTACACCATGCTAAAGCCGTTGCCCAAACAGATGGGAAACTAATTGTAAACAACAAAGTCGCTAAATGTAATAATACATTTTACCTTATTGAAAATTATAAAAAAGAGATTTATAACAGTTTTGCTCACATAAATCTTGATCCAAATTGCTTTGTAAATCTTTTAAATAAACAATTTACAAGTTGTACAAAAATATCAGAAAAAAATAAGCCAATAGAAATCATAACAGATGGCGCTATATTAGTTTCAGGAACAAATTGTATTAATGAAACATGGCTTACGGGCACATATCTTATAACTTTCAGAAATATTGTAATCATAAATAATATAACATACAATAATGAACAAGAAAAAATCATAAACTATGTAAAACACAATAGATTCACAAATTACTTAGTTACCGAATATCAATTTACCAATAATACCGACCTTCAGCTCGAAAATACGAATATTTTATCTAAAATTGTTATTAAATTAGAAAATAATCATTCCAAAATTACTTTTGTATTATTTTTAATTATATTTACTTATATAATGATAAAGCTTCTTAAACATTGTCCAATACCAAATTTATTCCCCATTAATTTCCAAAGGTCAAGTTCTTCAAATAATTCACAACCCTCAGAAGCTGAGCTTGACATATTAAATAGACTAAATAGTCAAATTGAATTTCTATCAGGAAACCATTAAGAATCGAGGACGATTCTTTTTAAGAAAGGGAGGAGTTATCACCCAGCTAGCCAAGCAATTCTAATAAGAAATATAAACAATATTCAGAATAGACTCCAATTCCAATAGCCTAGCTTATTCACCCTTATCAATCATCACTTTTGACTAATGCGCAGCTGCAGCTTATTTAACGTAAACTCTCAATATCAGCTTTAAGCCACTTAACGTAACACAAACAGTTCAGCTTCAACATAAACATAACAATAAAATCACTTAACGTATTCTGCGTATTACTTAACGTAAACACAATTAACTCAGCGTTTGCTTACAAGAGCCGCCTTCGCGAGCTTTTGAGCTTTAAGAAGCTTTAGCATAAACAATAGCTGACTTGCAGCATAAGTTCAGTATTGTACTTTAGTTCTTAATTTGACATTGAATAAAACGGAAGCATCTCGGCTTCACCCTAAAAAAATATATTTTTCAAATTCGCATTCGCGATTTGGTTAATTTCCACGGTTAGTGGAATTTCCCAATATGGCGGCCAAAAGGAAATTTTTTGGACGGCACCGCTCTAGTTGGCGTTCAGAGCTCATTGCGGACACAGCAAAGCGATAGCGGACAACACCGCGACGCTTTCTGTGATATTTTTTATAGCCTGTGCCCATTAAAAATGGGCAAAAAAGGCTATAATGAATTTGTGTGAATATATGTAACAGGCAGAAGGAAGCATCTCCGACCCTATAAAGTATATATATTCTTGATCAGTATCAATAGCCGAGTCGATTTACACCGTCTGTCCGTCCGTCCGTCCGTCCGTCTGTCCGTCTGTATGAACGCGTGGATCTCAGCAACTATAAGAGCTAGAGACTTCAAATTTGGAATGTAGGTTCCTGAATACCATACGCAGATCAAGTTTATTTTCAATTTTCGATATCGAGTCCCGTTGGTTTTAAAATTAGAAAAATCACCATAACATAAGCAATGTCTAAGCTAGAGACTTGAGATTTGGCACACATGATAAAAAGCTTGTGCTTAATGTGTCCTGAAAATTTCATTGCGATGCCACGCCCGCTTCGCCCATAACTCGGAAAAGCTGATAACAAGAGCAGTTTTATAGCTAGAGACTTGAGACTTGGCACACATAATAAGTATCCTACTCTCAATGTGTGTAACAAATTTCAGTACGACCGGATATTGAACTCAGAAGTTATTCAAGAAACAAATTTATGCAGCGCAGCAGATGCGTCGCAGCGCAGTAGCAGCGCAGTCGCTGCGCCGCGGCGACGATATAACGAACGAAAAGACGCGTTTGTTCATGTATGTTTGATTTGCCATTCGTCTGCTGTGGCGCTAAACATATGCAAGTGAATTATAATGAAAATACTTTTCTTTGAAGACCTGCACAGGGTATCCTACTGTCGCGCCCGCTCGACTGATCGGCTTGTTTTTTGTATGTATGCGTGCATTTATATAAAATTAAATTTTACTAGACATATGTTAATTAATTATTTAAATTAGTAGTTCAAGTGTCTATATTTATTTAAAAGAAAAAAACGCGCACTCACACACACAATTTTGCGACAAACTTACATACATATGTGTGTACATACATACATATTACGCACTATTTTGTCGTGCAAATTATTGTAAAGAACGGTGGTCAATGCAACGACTGGAGATTTACATATGTGTGTATGTTGACAAATCTTAGTGATGTGATTGTGCATGCTTATGCGTTTTAAGTGCATAAATACCTAATTACATATGTATGTACATATGTATGTACAGCGTCACTGACTTCATAATCGTTGTATATGCGTGTACGTACACACACGCACGCAAACTTTAGACATGAATATATGTACATACACAAAAAGTATTATTTCGCAATTGCCAAAAAAAAGTGACTTCCAAGAAAAAAGCGGCGATCGATGCAACGACTTGATATTAGCATATGTACAGTGGATCACAGCTTATTTCGTGCAGTGGTAGAATGAAACTTTAAGATGGGATAGCCGCTAAACCAATTGAGATAACAAAAAAATTTAAATGCAGAATTATTAAGCAGTCTTTTAATAATTATTTAGGCACTTCACTATTTTTGTATTTTTAAAAATAACAGTTACAATTACGAAAAACCCAAATTACTGTCGTATTTCATGTCACAGCTTATTTCGTGCAAGCACATTGAGTGCTCAGTAAATCTCGAACTGTGATTTTTGTGGCACAGTTTCTTATTCATTTCTTTTAAACACTTCATAAGCTAATTTTATTTCACCTTTAAAGGGTTTAGTATTACTGTAAAATTTAGTTTTGTGGTAGATTACAAAAATGAGTCCCCGTACAACGATTGAACAGCGAAATTTTGTGTTTACACATTTCAAAAATGGTATATCACAACGGAATATTGCTGATATGGTTAATTTAAGCCCTAGTCCGGCACAATATATAATCCAAATCTTCGTTCGCGAAAATCTAGTGGCAGGATAAGGGCCGAAATGGCCTCAACAAAATTCTTAGTCACCATGAGGAGATACCTATTGTTCAAAAAATTAAAGACATTTCATAGTTATCGGCTCCAAAATTGGTCTCACATGTTGAGATCGAAATGGGCAACAAATGCTCCGTAGAAACCGTGCGCCGAGAATTGCGAGAATATAATTTTAATGGCCGAGTAGTATGAAAAAAGCTGTTTATAAACAAAAAGAATATACTATGGAGATTAAAATTTGCCAAGGAGCACATAGTTCAGCCAATATCCTTCTGAAACGATGTTATATTTGAAGACGAATTCATATTCAACATCGTATGTTCAGATGGAATGCATTATGTTTGGCCAATACCCAATACCGAGCTTCAAAGTAAGCACTTCAAATCGACGGTTAAGCATGGCCTTGGAAGGGTGATGGTTTGGGCCTGCATGGCGGCTTGAGGCGTTGGAAACCTGGTTTTCATTGATGGCATTATAGACAAAAATATCTACCTTTAAATATTAAAAGACAAATTGCTGAAAAGCGCCGAAAAACTAGACCTAGGGAGGAGTTTTAGGATTTACCAGGAAAACGACCCAAAGCATATTTCGGGAATTGTGCAGTCCTGACTAATCTGGAACTGCCCCCACGTGAATAATCCATCGGCCCAGTCACCTGACCTCAATGTAATTAAGAATTTGTGGAAAATTTTTGATCAGGCTATACGAAAAAGGTACATTTCCAATAAAAAAGTCTCAAAACCGACCTGATAGAGAAATGTCATAAAATATCCACGGAAACCACCGGAAAATTGTTTTTTTTCAATGGAAACACGCTTAAAACATGTCACTAAACAGAAAGGAGCCCACACCAAATAATAATTTTAATTTTTAAGAATATCATTTAGGATTAGTTGCAGTGCACGAAATAAGCTGTGACATGAAATACGACAGTAATTTGGGTTTTTTGTATTTGTAACTGTTATTTTTAACAAGCCGATCAGTCGAGCGGGCGCGACAGTAGGATACCCTGTGCAGGTCTTCAAAGAAAAGTATTTTCATTATAATTCACTTGCATATGTTTAGCGCCACAGCAGACGAATGGCAAATCAAACATACATGAACAAACGCGTCTTTTCGTTCGTTATATCGTCGCCGCGGCGCAGCGACTGCGCTGCTACTGCGCTGCGACGCATCTGCTGCGCTGCATAAATTTGTTTCTTGAATAACTTCTGAGTTCAATATCCGATCGTACTGAAATTTGTTACACACATTGAGAGTAGGATACTTATTATGTGTGCCAAGTCTCAAGTCTCTAGCTATAATACTGCTCTTGTTATCAGCTTTTCCGAGTTATGGGCGAAGGGGACGGGGCATCGCGATGAAATTTTCAGGACACATTAAGCACAAGCTTTTTATCATGTGTGCCAAATCTAAAGTCTCTAGCTTTAATATTGCTTATGTTATGGTGATTTTTCTAATTGAAAAACCAACGGGACTTGATATCGAAAATTTAAAATAAACTTGATCTGCGTATGGTATTCAGGAACCTACATTCCAAATTTGAAGTCTCTAGCTCTTATAGTTGCTGAGATCCACGCGTTCATACAGACGGACGGACGGACAGACGGACAGACTGACAGACGGACAGACAGACGGACAGGTGTCAATCGACTCGGCTATTGATACTGATTTAGAATATATATACTTTATATGGTCGGAGATGCTTTCTTCTGCCTGTTACATACATCCACACAAATTCATTATAGCCTTTTTTGCCCATTTTTAATGGACACAGGCTATAAAAATAGACAAATAGTGAAGTGCCTAAATAATTATTAAAAGACTGCTTAATAAAACTGCATTGAAATTTTTTTGATATCTCAATTGGTTTAGCGGCTATCCCATCTTAAAGTTTCATTGTACCACTGCACGAAATAAGCTGTGATCCACTGTATGTGTGTGTACGTACATACTATATTAAATATATGTGAACATTTGTAAATTATGTGTCAAGTAATTGTTTTTACAATAAAAATATTTGCTTTATAATTTTTAAAAATAGTTTGCCAAAACAATTACCTGACTAACTGTACATAATATGAACAGTCACTGATTTCCGGAACTCTCCTAAGCTTATACATACACACACAAACAAGCATTTTTACTGTGCGCGAGTAGAATAGCTAACAAAAGGATAATAAAATTAGAAGATTGAGTGTTTTATTTTTTTCAATTTCGGCTTTTCTTTTGCAAAATTAAATGAAATGGGTTTTAATGCATTAAAATCGCTTAATATTTTAATTAATAACTTTAAACAAACCTACAACTTTTTATTTAAAATTAAGTAGAAATATTTAAAAGATAAAGGGATATATTTTGATTTGTATTTAAATAATGACATGAGGCTGGTTTCATTTTTCTATGTTTATTACTTATTTTTTTGGTATCAAATAATGTATGCAGATGCCAAAGTCACATACCGATGCCTTCAATATATGACGCCGGGGGAAATAAAAGTAGCGATTCCCCCCCCCTGGGTCTGCGAATGGAATTCAGGAATCAATTGTTCAATTTGCGTAAAAATGAGGTAAAAAACATTTAATATATATATATTTATTTATGATTTAATAATTGAATTAATATTATATTAATTATTAATTGAATTTGTTGTGTCTTCGAAAGGCAGATTAATTTTGGAATATTGGGATGAAAATTAGACTTTATGTCCTTCTTTAAGAGACGACTTAATTGATATTATAAAACAAAGGTAAATTTTCATATTTTCCATTATTCATTTGTTGTTTATTCTAAAAATGTAATTCAATATTTTATATCTCTTTGCAGACGCTCAGGATTATTTAATAATAATATTATTGACATCAGTGCGGCCACCCACAGCGCGTTTTAAGGAACAACCAGGAAAACAACACAAGAAAGCACCAATTTTAGACTCGCAGCAAAGTCTTGTGTTGCGTTTACCCACAACCAACGATTACCAGAGACAAATCAGCGAATTAATTAATAAGTATTATTCATTCAGTCATTTAAATTTGTCGAAGGAATTTGTGATTCGAATATAAATAGATTTTATGTATATTTCGATAACAATTTGCTTAGCTTCTCTTCATTTATTCAAGCTTTTGATACGTGCTTCAAAATGTTTCAAATACTTTCATTAGAATATCCTAGAGCTTGCCAGCAGGTTTGGCTTTTTGTTCAAAAACATTTATATGAAATCAACACTGTTTTTGACACAAAATCAGCCGATTTAACACTCGTTTTCGATAGCTATTAAAGCCCAACTAAAATTTGTTCAGTTTTTAATTGAACATGAAAATTCAATTGAATCACTTTATACGTTTTCTTTATTTGAACAAAATGATTTGACTAAAAAATCTTATATTAAAAGCATAATGAATAATACAAAAATAAAATTTAATTTTGAAAACTGTAAAATATGCAATGAAATAGTTTATAAAGGAACGCGTTATAAAGCGAATAATTATTTAGTAAGTAATCAACCAGTATTAAAATTATATAAAATCATAAGTTTATCAATATTTAATGATAATGTTTATGTCATCTGTGAAGAGATTCAGTTAAAGAATTATGATAATCATTTCCGCGATTATAAAGTTGGGTTTCCAACTAATAATTTTTTTCCCCAATACTACACATACATCCATTAAATAATGGAAAATCGTATATAAGATTTAAATATATATAATAAAAAATCATTTGAAATCAAAAAATAGCTAGAGTCGTTTTATTAAAATAGTTAAAATAGTTTTTTTCAAGAATGAAATAAACTTAAGTATAAGAATAGCTTATACTTAAAACAAGTACATAATGTACTTAATATAAGAATGTTTTGGACTATAAAGAAGTACATTTTGAGATTAGTTTAAGGTTTGTATGTACTTAAGCCAGTTTGTTTCAAGAATGAAATGAACTTTATTTTAAGAATATTGTATACATAAAGCAAGTATAATATGTTCTTAATAAAATTTTTAAGACCTTGAAGCAAGATAATTCCTGACTTAATCAAGTTCAATTGGGAATAATTATGAGAATGTTTTAAGCTAGAAACAAGTACATTTTGGGATTATTTTAAATTTTTTTTTAGCTTAAGCTAGCTTGTATCGGTCTTTTCAAACTTTTTTTATGCTTAAATTGATCTCAAAATGTTCTTAAAATATCCCCAAAAATTCTTGTTTGAAGATTTCCGTTCTTATAAAAAAGGAATTTAAATTAAGATTTTTGTTCTCTTATATGGAAATTCCGAACTTAGTCGGCTTTTGAGCTCGTTTGTACTTAAAAATCCCCTGTTCAAGAACGAAATTCTTGATTTTTTTTCTGAGTGTAGTTGCACTTCTTTGTATTATACAGTTAAGTGTATATTAAATCAAATTACTGCAGTACATCTTTTTTTTCATTAAGTGGCGACTTATACAGTTTTTATGAATTATGTATACACTTAAAAAAAGAGCGGGCTTGTGTACAAAAGTGACAAAAGCCGCCAAAATTTAAGTAAATATAAATTGCTTTTGAGTTTTTTTTAAATTTATTTAATATAATTTAAGAGATTTTCAGTCAAACGTAGAGTCCGTTCTAGCGATGGGGCGGTATGATGCAACAGCAGGTGAAGATGCGACAGAGGCACAATGATCTGTTAGGACAAATTTTAGAAGAAGACAGCATAATTCCTGTTAATGATTATTGAATAATAAATTGAAAATAAAATATGAACCAAATTTGGTAGCGTCTTTGTAATCTATTGGCAACTCATTGCATACGTGCTGTCAGCAGTCGTCCGTGGATCCATTGCAATTCTTGATATTTTCTTGGCCAACTTGGCTTTACAAATGTAAACAACTGCAATTTGTTATTTAATAGAACAAGTGACAAGAACACGGTTCTTTCACGCTTTTGTCAGGTTTTGGCTGGCAAATATGAAAAAACAATTTTATTCAAATCACAAGTCATATTACAAAAATATAATTATTTACTTATCAAATATAACGCTAATGCTCTGGGATCAACTTTGAAACTTTGACAAAAATAAAAAATTCATTTTAGAACATTTATTTTGCGAGTAGTAGCAACTCTACTTCGTAGTTCTCGTTTTTCACGTTTACTCCGACTAAATACTCCGAAAAATTAAATCTCAAAGTTCTGTGTCACATAGAGTTTGATTTAAGAGATTCGAAAACCAGCACGAGCCAAAATATGTAGAGATTTCTGTGACACCCCTGAATATGTAATTCTCGTAGCTTAAAAATAAGTGCAAGGTCTTAAAAATCATACAGAAGACTTTGTGTCAACAGTGGGTGAAACTTGAATTTTATGTCAGAGGAATTTAAACGATATATATTCATTGAAATTACGACTTTCGTTTATTTTCACTGTAAATCGTGTAATTTATATGTATAATTGTATTTCTATACAGCATATAAAGTCGAACTTCCATAACTCGAACGTCTATAACTCGAATTTTCTCTAACTAACTAACTCTTACGAATTAAATCGAGTGGCAACAGCGAGTACTCAGCAAATTACATGCAATTCTGCTTCCGTAACTCGAACTTCCATAAGTCGAATTTCTCGAACCATAATATTGTCTCGTGCATTAAGTAATTCGAATTTTTCGGAGAAAATTTCCAATTAAGTTTTTTTTCGGTTTTATGCTTCTTTTACAGGATCGTTCAGGTATGTTATAATTAACATATGATGATGCAATATGTTGGAATATTGCATTAACAATTACCTAGGCTGATGAAATAGCTTTGGGAAAGTCGTTCTTTATGTATAATACTGCTTTGTCAGCCGCGCTTAATAATTATTGTGAAAAGCATCAGCGCAAGATTATTTTCCATGGCATCGCAACGTGTATTAAAATGTTTATTGCTTTAGAAAAATTCAAGCTTATTAAAAACCAGTCGGAAAGGCTACAGTCGAAATCGACTATGAGAGACCCTTTACTTATTCTTCAAAAATTAAATAACAGTAACAAACTTAGAGACTTATATATAAACCTAAATAACTTTGACGCTGCTCAGAATAGCTTCCGATTAATTGAATGTTAAATGAATGTTTATGTAAAACTTGAATCGTTAACATACAAATGTTAATCTTAACATACAAATGTTAATCTTAACATACAAATGTTATGTTAATATGCATGTATGTAATGCATACATACTTTGTTAAATATAATACATTGGCATTTATGGTAGAATTTGTTTATAAAAATAAAATATTGTTTTATTTTATTTTATTACTGTAATTATAAATTTAAAATATAATAAAAATAAACAGAATAAACAGAAAACTAGTCGGAAAGGCTACAGTCGAAATCGACTATGAGAGACCCTTTACTTATTCTTCAAAAATAAAATAACAGTAACAAACTTAGAGACTTATATATAAACCTAAATAAATTTGACGCTGCTCAGATTAGCTTCCGATTAATTGAATATAATCGTTTATGTTAAACTTGAATCGTTAACATACAAAAGTTAATCTTAACATACAAATGTTAATCTTAACATACAAATGTTAATCTTAACATACAAATGTTATGTTAATATACATGTATGTAATACATACTTTAATAAATATAATGCATTGGCATTTATGGTAGAATTTGTTTATAAAAATAAAATATTGTTTTATTTTATTTAATTAATGTAATTATAAATTTAAAATATAATAATAAAAACAGAAAAAAAGTGTGCCTCTTGTAGGTCTCGAACTCCAGACCATTGCGCCAATGAAGCCATTGTCCATTATTTAACAATTTTTAAAAACAGAAGAAATGTGTCACAGGTAGGGAACGAACCCAGGACCCCACCGCAAGAATTCGACATTCTAACCACTGCACCACTGAGGCCATATTCATTAGTTTGCCAATTACTAGTTTTCTACAGAAGTGAAATTAATAATTCAATGCCTTAAGTTGCTGCCTGCACATTTTCCGCCATTGTACATTCGATAATTTGTTTGCTTCCAATCTCCGGTGTTTATTGTCCGATTTTGATGAAATTTTCAGTACGCATTGAAAGGAAAGTAAATTTTATGTATGCCGATTTTGGAACTTGTATCTTTTAAATTACTCGAGTTATTTGGGTTTTTTTTTGGGGGGGCGGGAGGTGGCGTGGCAAAATTCTAAAACAAACTTGACCTTTTCGGGGGTCACAGGAGTATTGTCACCAAATTTGGTGACCCTAGCTCTTATAGTCTCTGAGATCTAGGCGCTCATACAGCAGGACAGCAGGACAGACGGACATGGCTATATAGACTCGGCTGGTGATGCTGATCAAGAATATATATACTTTATGGGGTCTGCCGGACTTCCTTCGACCTGTTACGCACATTTTTTTTTGACAAACATAATAGACCCTATTTACTTTTTTAAAGTAAAGGGTCTAAAAAATCGAAAGTGGATAAAAAAAATTAAAGTGCCTGAGAAATACGTATAATATCATAGCGAGTACGGTCTCATTTAAATATAAAAAATTAATTAATTAATTAAGTCCTCATTTGAATTGGTAATTTCTTCTGAAAGCAAAGAACGAATATAATTTCTACTCACTAATTTCTGTAACTTGTAAGCCCTTCACGAATTAAAAAGTTCGCAATTTGAAGTGTATATACGAGAGGTACTAATTATATTTCGAGAACTGGCAACACTAATGTAAATAGCTAAAATCTGGTAGCACCATAATAATTTTTGACACTTTTTAGCATAAACATATTCACAACGTTTTGAAGTACAAGTGATATTTGTTTGGAGTTAAGAAAATCAATTTGGCCAAAAAATTAAAATTTCAAGAGAAGTTTTTTGAAGAAGTTGAATTATTTTTCATAACTTTCGACGCGGATTATCTCAACTAGAATGTTTCGATAAACTCAGTACTTTGTACGGCGATAAAGCACTATCAAAAACCACAATATATCGCTGATATATTGAATTCAATCGTGGTCGTAGTTCGGTCGCCGACGAATTCCGTGAAGGTCGTCCAAAATCGGTTGTTGTGTCCAAAACCATCGATGCAGTGTGTGAATTGATAATGCAAGATCGTCATGTAACATATAATGAGATAGAGGCATCTTTAGTTCCAGTTCAATACGTTTGATTTTCCAGGATCACTTAGTTATAAAAAATTTTTTTTTTGATGGATACCTTATAATTTATAAATAGCTCAAAAAAGGCTCGTGTCGATTGGTGTGAGGAAATGATTGATAAAAAGTTCAACCGTGGTGCTTCAAAGAAGTGTAAAATATTGTGACAGGTGACGAATCATGAATATATGCGTATGAGCCGGAAACAAAACAGCAATCGACCGTGTGGGTATTCCAAGACGAGCCAAATCCGACAAAAGTTGTTCGTAAAAAAAGGCACAACGAAGAAAATGGTCGCCCGTTTCTTCGGCCGAAAGGCCACTAGAGTAGCGTAGGACGGTCAATTTTGAGTGGTACACGACCATTTGTTGTCGGAAGTCCCCGGAGAAATTCGTAAAACCAACCGCCAAAGACGAATCATTCTCCATCATTAAAATGCGAGCTCTCAGACGTCTCGTCGAACAGGTGAATTTTTGAGCATTTAAAACATCGAATTAATGACGCATCCTCCGTTCATTACTGATTTGGCACCCAATAACTTCTTCTTGTTCCAGAATATCAAAGGTAAGCTGCGTGGTAAACGAATTACAAGCGCCGATAAAGTAGATGAAGCGTTCAAAAACCATGTTTAAGAGGTGTCTCTTACTTACTAATCCCGAAATATAAATAGTTTCTTTAAATAAACTTAAAACAAAGAATTCAATTAGTCGAAGTCTCCATAAGTCGAACTTTTTCTTTGGATAATGGTGATTCGGTTAGCGAAGTTCGACTGTATTATATATCGTATAAATTCCCGTGAAAACAAAATGTAATAGCAATTAAAATTATGTTTATTTAAATTCAATAACTATTGGAGAATACATTTAATGTTCTTGTTTATTTAAATGTCCTCAGCTATGCCTTTATGTTCCTAAGATATATACTACATGAAATCTGCAATTTCTTATATAAACTTGTTCATTGTGACCTCTCGAAAATCTTCTTTGGTAGGAAAATCCATAAATATCTAAAATATATCTTGAGTATTCAATGAAATTTTGCTGCTTAAATATGTGATTTACATTAGATAATCGAGTTTGCTAAACGCGAGAATTGAGAATGTAAAGTTTTATGAACTGCATATTAACCACCTGTTTGAAGTTGGTTACACAAGCGCATTTAGGTATACAATAAAATATCAGTGTCCAATAAAGGGTCAAGTTTTAGTTTTTTTGCGGCGTAACGCAATTTTAACCCCTGTGAAATCAGAGTGCGTTAAATGTTAACTAAATTAGAATTTAAATGGCACTTCCTGGCACCTGATCTTTTTTGAAATTGTTGCAGAATATTTACAGAATAACGTGTTTAGCTGGATCAGATCCTTTCATAGTTGGGACATCAAATAAAGAACCTATGTGCTCTATGTGAATAAGAACCTTATCATCGTAACGTTCTTTCAATTGATGTAAAGCTTTCGGATAGTTCTCTTTGGTTACTTGGAATGGTGCGACAACACTCAGAGCGGGACCTGATAGACAGCTTCAAAGATAATTGAATTTGTCAACAGCTGATATATACCAGTGTTTCAAAAGCAGTGCTAAATTTTTTATATACATAGTCACCGTATTTACCATTGAATTTTGGCAATTTGAGTGATAGTACTCGATTGTGATGACCACTTGAACACAATGTTGCATTGAGAAAGCTCTGGCTATGATCATCAGACCTTTCCATCTTTGCTCCAAAACGCTTGATAATACCTGCCTTCGTGTGTATATAGATCTCTTCTATTTCCTCACGAGTTTCATCTGATGGTTCTAACCTTTCAATTTGCGTTTGAGTTTGCAGAATTTGTTTAAAATATGACTCCGGAATCTGAGACTGACACTCAGGAGTGGCAATGTCATTCTGTTGTTCAATGCGAACCTTTAAATTGAGTATATTTTTCTGCATTGTATTTCTGAGCTGACTTAGCGATATTAACTGATCTTTT
The DNA here is from genome assembly GCA_958299025.2 of Drosophila histrio. Lineage (NCBI taxonomy): Eukaryota > Metazoa > Arthropoda > Insecta > Diptera > Drosophilidae > Drosophila > Drosophila histrio. Next base: position 6,062,948 of record OY282582.1, read on the forward strand.
ACTGGGTCTGGCATGATGAATTATAGAAACAACGACGAGTGTAAGTAAAAACCAGTCGGAAAGGCTCCAGTCGAAGTCGACTATGAGAGACCCTTTACTTATTCTTCAAAGTGGAAATAAGAGTAACACTAGAAGTACTCCATAACGCGTTGTAACGTCAATATGCTCTTCTTCTTCCTTTGGTCAGACACTGAGTAATATTGAGTTATGAATAACTTCCCAGATTATTATCCGATCGCGATGAAATTTTCAGGATACGTTAGGACCCTGATACCCGTACTGTGTGCCAAAATTCAGGACTCTTGCTTTAATATGGGATTTTATAGGATTTGTTCTCGATTTACGGAGGCGGAAGCGGGCTTGTGAAAATTTTAAGATAAACTTGATCTGCTTACGCCATAGACGAACCACCATCCCAAATTTGGTGACTCTAGCTCTTATAGTCTCTGAGATCTGGGCGCTCACACAGACAGACGGACACACGGACATGGCTATATCGACTCAGCTGGTGATACTGATCAAGAATATATACACTTTATGGGGTCTGCCGGACTTCCTTTGACCTGTTAAGGAAGTTTTGACAAACTTAATAGACCCTTTTTTACTTTTTTTTTAAAAAGTAAGGGGTCTAATTATGCGTGTAAGTAGTGATAGTTGAGTTGGGCAACTATAATTAGGTTGGTAATGCCTTTACGAAAGCTCTACTCTCAAATTAAACTCTCAACTCAGAATATCTTCACTCAGAGCGAATGAGCTTTATTGTCAAATTATCTTTCCTCTTTGTACCTATCTATGCGAGTGCATAAGCTTACGGTTTAATGCAAGTATGTGGGAGATCACGACGTTAGCGACGGCGTCAACGTCAGCGATGCAACGTTTCTTAAGCTTGCCAGTAACAAACGAACGTAGTTGGCTTTCCGATTTACGATTCTAGTGCTTTTTGAAGTTTTTATGGGGGGACATGCCGAATGCAGTGTCCTGCACGGTCGCTAAAATGTTGGTACTCTTCCGAATGCAGAGTATATTGGAAATAATAAAAAGACGTCCGCTTGCTTTCGATCTTCAATATGCAATAATTTAATGTTCGCAAATCAAAGAGGCTGAGACCTCCAGTATAACAAAAGCTCTTCGTGAGCAACATAAGTATTTACAGCTGTTCGATTACAATTTAGGGTATCAAAATAGGAATACAACAATAATTAATTAAATGACAAATGGGTATATGTAATCCAGCAAATATGACGATCTCCTCGAACACTATCGTTATAGCTTCGCATGCACGATTAAACTATGCAATTACACCTATTATAAAAAACCTACTCCTTATTCATTTTAATTATAATAATCGCTAATAACGATCAATATCACTATTAATATCAAAACAAACGTTTTTAATTTCACTCGTTAATTGAAAGACGTTTTCAATAAATTCGCAGAGAATAGTAAAGGCGCTGTCGCTATCAATAGTACGAGATGGAAAATCAAAAACGCATCGCATAGATAAAGAAAATCGCGCCAAATCATAGTAACAGACATAGCATTAGCCGCACACTTGCATTGGCAACAACACCATATTCATGTATTCACATATACATACTATATACCGTTTTTAATTCCGATTTTATAATGGTCCTTTTAATAATATGAAATAACAAAATAATATTTATTCTGAAAATAATATTAATAATTTAAAATAACTATATTATAAAAAAAAAGAAACGACTCAACCTAAATCCGTGTACGCCAACAACTCAACCGACACAGACAATGCAACACATGAGCTGCCGCCCTCACAATCGACAGATGTACATATAACAGCGCCATCTGATCTTCGCTTCCGTCGCAAGAATATAAAAATTTAGAAATAAAGCATTGCCATTGCGCTGTTACCATGTCTAAAACCGCACACGCATACAAGCAAACGTGTGCATGTTCATGGACACACACACAGAATCGAAATGCGAGCGCGAGCCACACAGACGTGCACATCGTTCAAGTGTCTGTCCAAGATTGAAATTGCTTGCTGCGCTTTCGTTCTTTACGCATCGGTCTATCGCTCTGGGAATCTACAACTTCGGCTATCAACTAAGTCGGGGTTATACAACTTCGGCTATCAACGAAGTATTCTGGGGCGACAGGCTGTGAAATTATTTGTGCTCAGCAATAACTCTGTTTGACTCCTTTATTTATTGTATGCTTAGTGGTAATACTAGCGGAATGCTGTACGAAATTCAAACTTAAGAGTCCCTGATGTTTCAAACAATCTCACATATTATGCTTTTTATGTTTTTTAAGACATCCTGACCACATTTGGTTCCAATCGGTCTCGTATAGAAACGAAGCATTAACACAGTGGCTCGTTTTCTTATTCTACTTTGCAAAAATCATATCTTTTGATCCAAATAAGACATCGTAAAAAAAAAGAATTTTTTTTCAATTTGGGCAATAAGTTCGACGGTGGAGCGCGACATACATAAACAATATATCGGTTTTATAGTAATAAGATTCGTTATGAAAAATTGTTCATATTTGCTACGGAATTAAATCCAATTTATTTTTAATATTTTTATTTAACCTAATAAGCGTGCCGGTTCTAAAGCGAGTGTTATAAAAATATTGTTTTTTTTTATTTTAAGGATTTTAAATTAATATTTTACTAAAGCATTATTTTTGACATCGTTTTTGCTGCAATACGTGGCTCTCTATTGTCATTAGGAAACGAAGCAGATGTTCTGAATGTCATTTTAAAGGGCGTGCAATCGTGTACAAGATTATGAGAAACTACCAACCTAGGCCGAGTGTTCGATAACACTTAGTCGTCATTGTCAATTCTTAGAGAGCAATGTCAAACGTCCATCTGAGGAAAAGCCAGCTATTAAGGACAAGCCTAATCAAAGCAAAAATTCGTTTGTGGTTTCGCAAAGTAGTTGCCCTAAATGCGCAACTACTGATCATAACCTCGCGAATTGTCCACTTTTTACATCACTCACTGTTGCTGAGAGATTTACATTTGCCAAACAAACATCACTTTGTATCAACTGTTTGCGTAAAGGCCACATGGCGGCCAAATGTTTAACCAAGTCTCGTTGTCGCATATGCCAAAGACTGCATCATTCAACATTTCATCGAGTAGTGTCTTCGGAACAACCAGCCACTCCATCTTTGCAATTACCTTACCAAACTAACAACGAGAATACTCAAGGAATTTCGATGCTTTCACGCCACTCACGGGGAGCGCTAATTCCCACAGCAATTAGTTTAATTCGAGACAAATTTGGCATATTTCAGAATGTCCGAGCATTGTTCGATTCATGTTCAGAAATTAATTTTATTTCGGAAGAACTTGCCAAAAGACTTCAGCTACAATTTCAGAAACAGAATTATGAAATTTTTGGAATCAGGGATGTACGAGCACAAATGAAATTCTATGTTACAACAACAATCAGATCAAGATTATCACCAACTGAATGGTCCCTGCAGTTTGCTGTAACCAAAGCAAATTCCTTTAGTCAGCATGAGCGTGATTGATGCATCTGGCTGGACTATTCCAGAAGGCATCGACCTTGCAGATCCTCTATTCTTCAAGCCACAACGGATAGATTTGCTCATCAGTACCCAAGAGTTTTATGATTTAATAACAGAAGGCAACATCACTCTTGGACATGGCTTACCAAGTCTTATAAACACTTCGCTTGGCTGGATAGTAGGTGGAAAAGTCAAAGAAATTTCTCGTTCAAGCGTTTATGCTCACTTTAAAGAGGTTTTGGCAGATTGAAGAATTTGATATGCCTAAAGATCGAAATCAAGTCTTCACAAAGGAGGAGCAGGAGTGTGAAAATCACTTTCTGAAACATACACAATTTCGTCAGTCAGGGCAGGTAAAGGTTCGACTACCATTTAAAGAGTCACCTGAGAAACTTGGAGAATCTTTTAAAATAGCAAAGAGCAGATTTCTTCAACTTGAACGTCATCTAGAACGCCAGCCTTTGCTCAAAGAATTAAACCACATGCAACCAATAACTAATTTCAACTCTAAGAATCTACACTGTGTCATTCCACACCATGGCGTTCTAAGACCTCAGAGTGAGACTACCAAGCTGCGTGTCATCTTTGACGCTTCATGCAAGGCGACGTCGAACTTCTCATTAAACGAACTCTTATTTTTTGGGCCAACTATTCAACAGAATCTTATATTGGCATTGCTTTCATTTCGTCTATCTCGTCACTCACAGCCGACATCTCGAAAATGTATCGGCAGTTTCATGTTGATCATCAAGATCGAAATTATCAACTAATTCTTTGGAGAAAATCGCCTAACCCTTCATTGCAAATGTTTCAATTAAACTCAGTGACATACGGCATGTCCTGTGCCCCATACTAAGCCATACTACTGTTGGAGCATCTGTATTAAATGAGGAGATATATGTTGATGACCTTCTCACCGGAGCTGAAGGCACTAATATACTCTCAAAAGCAGGATTGGAGCTAGCTAAATGGAATACAATGCCTCACTGGAGAGACTTCCGAATTCTACTTCACAGTCGATAGTAAAGACATCACCAAAGCACTTGGTATGTCATGGGGATATCTTTTGTTTTCGATATTATTTGCCTGCCAATCCCGTGACCACCAAGCGGACAGTAGTATCTGTTATTGCCTGTCTCTATGATCTGCTTGAACTTGTATCTCTGGTAGTTATACGATGCAAAATCTTTGGTCAAATTCTATACTTACAGGGTCTAGACTGGGATGATGCACTTCCTTCGGAATTGGTAACTAAATGGCAACTCATCGAAGAGAATTTGCAATACTTAAACCGCATTGAAATATCCAGATTTGTAAATTTGTCAATAAAATATGCATGTGAAGTACATGGATTTTCTGATGCTTCTGAGCGTGCCTGTGGATGCTTCATATACTTGAAAGCAAACATAGATGACACATTCAAGACAATATTGATCATTGCAAAATCAAGAGTTGCGCCATTAAAGGCAATCTCGTTACCTCGATTAGAATTGTGCTCTGCATATTTTCTTTGCAAAACTTGGCCGAAAATCAATCACAAGCAGAATTCTTGTCTTATGAAGCAGCACACTGCCCTCAAAATTTATTAAATATCACACTTAGCGATACATAGCTGGAACAACAAAAGGCAGTAGTTCTAAAGTGTAGTAGTAGTGGCACCGAGGGCAATAAGAGCAAAAAGATTATCAAAGAAAGTCTTATTGACAATATCATTAACCAATTCTCCTCTTATCATAGTGCCTTGCGAGTAATAGCTTACGTGTTGCGAGTTTTTAATAGAGCTCGAGCTATTCAGAGTTTAACTAAAGCCGACGTGTTTTACACCTCAGCAACTGAATTGCGACAGACATTTCTCTAGACGGCTTTAAGCACCAATTCTTCGGACAGCACAACGAATCAAACTTTAACTCGTTCAGCAGCAGCACCACATTTTGGCGGATTGTGGGAGGCTGCGGTAAAATCAATGAAGACTCTACTCATTAAAATGACAACCTCCAACTTTACCTACGAAGAATTGCAAACCATAGCAATTGAAGCTTAAGCGATCCTAAACTCTCGCCCAATTGCAGCATTAAGTAAAGATCCAAATGATGGAGAAACGATCACTCCTGGGCACTTTCTAATCGAATCCTCAACCAGGAATGGTTATTAGGACGGATCATCAGCACGCACGCCGGCACTGACGGACGAGTTAGAGTTGCCGACGTGAAGACCTAGAAGGGAACTATTCGTCGACCCATTTGCAATCTTGCTCCGTTACCAAAACAAACTGATTAGTGAAAGAATCTTGGACCTTTCACCGGGCGGAGTATGTTTGAGGACATCGTCATATTTGCTGGATTAAATATACTCATTTGTCATTTAATTAATTATTGTTGTATTCTTATTTTGATACCATAAATTGTAATCGAACTAAAATGTAAATACTTTTGTTGCTCACGAAGAACTTTTGTTGTACTGGAGGTCTTAGGCTCTTTGATTTGAGAACATTAAATTATTGCATATTAGAGATCGAAAGCAAGCAGACGTCTTCTTATTATTTCCAATATACTCTGCATTCTGCAGAGTCCCAACTGATAGCTCAGAGCACTTTTTAAGTTATCGCATAATGAGTCTGTCCGTCGCCTGTGGATTTCAAAAAGTAAATTGTATTGTACTGTCAATATTGACAAGGCATTTATTTGCAACTTACATTTTGAAAAAAATTATTTCGGGAAATAAATTTAAAGACAGGGGCTACCGACACAGTGCTTGTTTGACGCGCCTACTTCAAATTTAACAATGCCGAACAGAACCCCGACCATAATATACCCCGTGACTCTACAGGGACCCGCTCAAACTCACTCCCTATGCAATTATCTTGTAATTCGTTTGTTGGTGAGGGGGGTATCGTGATGATATTTTCTGGACACATCGACCCCAAAATTTTCATCGTGTGTGTCAAATCTGAAGTCTCTAACTGTAAAATGGATATTGTTATGACGTTTTCCGATATGGTGAAGAAGGGGGCGATGCATCGTGATAAAATTTTCTGGACAGATCGAAACCAAGGTACTTATCATGTGGGCCAAATCTCAAGTCTCTAGGTACAAAACTGTTTTATAAGTTTTTTCTAGATTTGTTGGCGAATTGCCTAGCTCTTACCATCTCTTATATGCTTTCGTTCTTACGGACGGACAGACGGACATGGCTATATCGACTTGGCTATTGATGCTAATCAAGAATATATATATATGTCGAAGAATAGTTTTAAATTTTATACCCTGTGCCCATTAAAAATTGACAAAAAAGGGTATAATGAATTTGTGTGAATGTATGTTTTATATCTAGAGACTTGATATTTGGCACACATGGCAAGTATTCTACTCTCAATGTGTGCTACAAATTTCAGTACGATCGGATATTGAACTCAGAAGTTATTCAAGAAACAAATTTATGCAGCGCAGCAGATGCGTAGCAGCGCAGTCGCTGCTCCCCCGCGACGATTTAAATCCCATTATAATGAAAATACTTTTATTTGAAGACCTGCACATAGTTTCGTACAGTCGCGCGCGCTTGACTGATCGGCTTGTAATTTAAAGAATTTATGTACAGAGAGAAGTAATATGTAGAATGTTGTATGTGTCGAAACTGTACGCTTTAAGGAATAAAGAGAAAAGAATAACCGTAATAATAATTGTCGTCTTGGTTTCCTTGCATCGCTGAGAGTCGGCGAGAGAGCGGACTGCTTGCTCTCTGACTGAGTTAATTTTACTGGTTCGTTCTACACACAAACAAAAGGAGAATGAGAGAAAGAGATTCGTTTGTGTCGCGACGTTGACAAGCAAGAATAAGTAGAAATGGACAGACAGTCTTGAGTTGAGTGGCCTAAGCAAACATACGCTTATCGCAGATCAATTTCACGACGAAATATCCAAAAACTGAAGGATGACACCAAAAAAGAGAACCGGGCTCGCTGCTCGATGTGAGAATAACAGACTCTCCGACATCAGAAGTGGGATCGGTTCCTCCAGATTCACAGTGGCGTCAAATTTTTGAACAAGAATATAGAAATTACTTGTAGTTGTTACGAACAATGCAGGCAGGCGCGGCGCCTCGTGAACCAAAATCGGTGTCTTTGCCAAAATACAATCCCGACGCTGTGGGCGCGGACGCATGTGCTTGGAGTACAACTGCTGACATGATATTTATTGGAATCCGACTCGGAAGTAGTGCACTTGTGATGGCTCTCAGCAAAGCTTAGGAAGCCAGCGCGTTGCCATGGCTTTCGCAGATCTGCTTTTCTGGCATGACATTGTCTGAATTCAGGGAACTATTTACGCAAAGATTTGTGGGCATAGAGACGACTACAGCTACACTCCTCAAACTGATAAGCGGACGTCTAAGGATTGGAGAATGCATGACCACGTATGGAAGCCGACTCGTTACTTCGTTAATGACGAAAATGATAAATAAGGAGCTCGAGGAAATAGTTAGTTATTCTCGCGCATACTGCGCAAATATACAATAGGCGTTAAGAGACTTGGAACGCAGAATCTACCATGGGTCCCAAAAGAAAAAGCCGTAATTGTCAAATATCATTTACCACTATTGCGGAATGACAGGGTATAAAATTGCTGACTACTGCCAAAGAAGAATCGCAGCCATCAGGAAGCAGACATGCTGGAGGCACTGGCATGAGACCAAAACAGCAAAAGCCCATCGTAATCAGTTACAAGTGTGGAAAAGCTGCACATATTTCTACTGACTGGTCAGAGCACTGAGAAAGGATATGTTCGGTAATAGAACCAAAGGGTGTGCTTGTTCATTCTGGTGAGTCCGCAAAATTTTGTTTTGACTCTGGTCCGAGCGTTTACTCGTTAAAAAAAACTGTTTGATTGCGTCAGGAAAATGTTGTATTTATAAATTAAAATTGATTAATGTTGTAGCTGAAACCAAAACTTATAAAGAGTGTGTTAACGAAAATGTAGAATAAGATCGAGCTGACAAGCACCGATTAATAATGGTTTTGAAACCATACATGGAGCACCTCATTTCTGGAGTGCCAAGAGTCGGGTTAATACAGTTGGAAATTCGGTTTTTATATAAAAACAAAACGGTACAAAAGTGACTATACAGGCCTAGCGTAGACGAGAAGGCAACCGTTCGCTCAAATATTAACGAATTGTTGCGGCAAATATTATTCGGCCGAGTTGCTTCCCATTTGCGAGTCCGATTTTATTAGTTAGAAAGATCTGATCGCCTATGCGTCGTCTATAGGGAGCTGCTTAACGCTAACGCAGTGTCCGATAAGTATCCACTGCCTCTTATCTCTAACCAAATTGCAATACTACGTGGGGATAAGTATTTTTCTTGTCTGGACATGGCTAGCAGATTCTATCAAATACCTATTCAGCCAGAATCTATAGAACGTACAGTATTTGTTACGACAGCGGGGCAATTCGAGTTTTTGTCAATGCCGTTTGGCTTTAAAAATGCTCACCGGACAATAATAAAGGCTTTGGGTCCTCTCTCTCGTATTCTAATGTTGTGGTTTACATAGATGATGTATTAATTATGACCGAAACTAAAGACGAGGCAATTTCAAGATTAGAGAAAGTAATAGAAACCCTAATTTTAGCTGGACTTTCATTCAATTTCGAAAAATTTACATTTCTTAAATCAAAAGTAGAATATCTGGGTTACGAAGTAGAGGCGGGTGAGCTTAGACCTAATCCACGAAAATTGCAGGCATTAGTTGAATTTCCACCGCCGCGAACGGTTACACAGCTAAGTAAGTTCATTGGTTTGGCATCCTACCTTAAACAGTTCGTGCCAAAATTTTCCGAAACCGCAAAGCTTTAATTTTGCCTCACATCTAAAACAATAATAGTTTTGATTCACAATATCTGGTGGACCTGCACACAGTGTATTACAGCAAATGCACAACTTCAGCTGAGTCTAAGTATAATTCATATATTTTGGAAACTTTGGCAGTATTTAACGCATTAAAATATTTTCAACATTATTAAAATTTACATTGTATACAGACTGTAACTTCTTGAAGGCAAGTCAACGAAAGATTGAGTTAGACGACAAGGTATATCGATGGCGGTTGTACTAGCAATTTTTTGAGTTGTATATAGAAATTGTATACAGAAAGGGAAAACGTATGGCGCACGTAGACTTCTTCTCCCGGAACCCAATATCGGTAAAGTCCCAGCTTGTTACTAAAGCTCCTAAAAATCGATAAAATTTAACTAAGTTATGTGACACCTGGCTGATCGCTGAACAGCAACGAGATCTTGAAACAACATCTTTAATCTTTAAATTACAAAACAGTGAAATAAACGAGAATAATGCCAATACATATGAATTGAGAGTAGGTTTGCTATATCGTAAAATTCAACGAAATGGTAGAGCCCGATGTAGTTCCGAGGACATATAGATGGGCATTAGTCACATTCACGAGGCTATAATACACCTTGGTTGGGAAAAGACACTTGGTAAAGTGTACAGTTGTTACCGGTTTGAAGGTATGAAAAATATGTAAGAAAATAATTGCATCACGTGCAAGTTATCGAAACCGCCATCTGGAAAAATTCAACAAGAAATGCATCCGATTCCTAAAGTTGAAATACCCAAGCATACGGTACATGTAGACATCACCGGAAAACGAATTGGCAAAAACGACCAAAAAGAGTATGTTATAGTCCTTATAGATGCGTTTACAAAGTACGTTTACTTGCATCATACACTGAAGATACATATTGAAAACTTTATAGCATCAGTGAAGTCTGTTATATCCTTGTTTGGTGAACCAACACGAATTGTAGCAGATCAGGGTCGATGCTTTGAGGGATCCGGATTTAAAGAATGTTGTTCTGCACATAATATTAAAATGAATGAATGTTTGAGAGCGTTACCGGTCGAGACAGTTTCTGCAGAGATGGGTGAATATATGATGAGTGGTGGCGTTGAAACAGACGGAAATGGTGGTACCAGTGAGGGTACAGATGGCGCTGAAACAGGCGCAAGTGACAGTACTAGTGAGAGTACTAAGGTGAGTTGTGACTTTGAAAGAGGCGCATAAACGGGTACTAGTGGAAGTACAAAAATGAATTATCATCATGATCAAAATGCCACTTTGAGAAACATAGGCTAACATGGTGCGCTATAATAAATAATTTATGTACAGAAAGAAGTATGTAGAAAGCTGTGCGCTTTAAGGAATAAAGAGAAAAGAATAAACGTAATAATAATTGTCGTCTTGGTTTCCTTGCATCACTGAGAGTCGGTGAGAGAGCTCTCTCACTGAGTGAGACCCGTGCCTCGTGTTACTGCGGTAGTTCATTTTATTGGTTTGTTCTATACACGGACAAAAGGAGAATGAGAGAAAGAGAGTCGTTTATGTCGCGTTGTTGCCAGGCAAGAATAAGTAGAAATGGACGGGCAGTCTTGAGTTGAATGGCTTGAGCTAACAGACGCATATCGCAGATCAATTTCACGACGAAATATCCAAAAACTCGAAGTGACGCTTCCTTCACGCTTCCTTCTGCCTGTTACATACATTAAACTTAATATACCCCCACAGGGTATAAAAATATGAAAATAATAATTACTTTGAAAATAATAAAATCATTTAAAATAAATATAAAAATAAAAATCATTTTAAATAATTATAATAATAAAAAGAAACGACTCAATAGGGTGTCGAACCCGTGAATCCGAGCCGACTGAGCTGCCGCCGTCAGAAACGACAGATGTACATATAACATCTCCATCTGATCTTCGCTTTCGTCGCTAGAATAAAAAATGGAGAAATAACCCTTTAGTTCGATTTGGATTGATCACCTTCTGCTCATATTTGATTTCCTGCATGAGTAAAATCAGACATGAACGGTAAGAGAACGCCGAAGTGATCGAAGTAAGAAAAAGACTACAAAGTGAGAGAGGTTCGGGGAGCGGTAGGTATTGAGAGCGTGTTACTCTCTTTTTATACGCTGTGGGGGTATATTAAGTTTGTTAAAAATATGTAACGGGCAGAAGGAAGCATGGCCGACCCCATAAAGTATATATATTCTTGATCAGCATCAATAGCCGAGTCGATATAGCCATGTCCGTCTGTCCGTCGGTCTGTTGGTCTGTCGGTCCGTCCGTATGAACGAAAGGATCTCAGAGATGGTAAGAGCTAGAAGCTTGAACTTGGTGTCCCTGGTACTGGTAATTTTTGCAGGCAGATCAAGTTTACCCTTTTTTTTTTGATGCTACGTCCTCTTTGCCCACAAATTAAGTAAAAGCTTATAAAGCAAGCAGTTTTGTAGCTCAAAAACCTCATAACAAGGGCAGTTTTGTAGCTAGAGACTTGAGATTTGGCACATAAGATAAATATTTTGTGGTCAATGTGTCCAGAAAATTTTATCACGATGCCACGCCCCCCTTGCCTACAAAACGGAAAAGCTTATAACAAGAGCAATATTACAGTTAGAGACTTGGCACATATGATAAGAAACTTGGCACAATGATAAGAATCTTGGGGTCAATGTGTCCAGAAAATTTTATCGCGATGCCACGCCCCCTTCGCCCACAAATTAATGAAAAGCTCATAAAGCAAGCAGTTTTGTTGCTCAAAAACCTCATAACAAGAGCAATATTACAGCTTAAAACTTCACATTTACCACACATGATGAGTATCTCGGGGTCGATGTGTGCAGAAAATTGTATCACGATGCCACGCCCCCCTCGCCCACAAAACGGAAAAACTTATAACAAGAGTAATATTACAGTTAGTGAATTCAGATTTGGGACACATGATGAATATTTTATGATCCATGTGTCCAGCAAATTGTATTGCGATGCCACGCCCCTTTCGCCCACAAATTAAAAAAAAGCTCATGAAGCAAGCAGTTTCCTAGCTCAAAAACCTCATAACAAAAGCAGTTTTGTAGCTAGAGACTTGAGATTTAGCACACATGATGAGTATCTTGAGGTCGATTTGTCCAGAAAATTTTATCACGATGCCACGCCCCCTCGCCCACAAAATAAAAAAAACGAATTACGAGAGAATTGCATCTGGAGTGAATTTGAGCGGGTGTCTGTAGACCCACAGGGTATATTACTGTCGGGGTCCCAACTGTTTCGCTTGTCATGAAGGTATATTAATTTTGATTACAAGTATGTAACAGGCAGAAGGAAGCATGGCCGACCCCATAAAGTATATATATTCTTGATCAGCATCAATAGCCAAGTCGATATAGCCATGTCCGTCTGTCCGTTGGTCTGTCGGTCCGTCCGTATAAACGAAAGGATCTCAGAGATGGTAAGAGCTAGAAGCTTGAGCTTGGTCTCATAGCACTGGTAATTTTTGCAGACAGATCAAGTTTTTCTTTTATTTTGATTTCCACGGCCACTTCGCCCAAAAATCGAAAAAAGGCGGTTTGGAACTGGTCCCTGTAGACCCACAGAGTATACTACGGTCGGGGTCCCGACTGTTCGGCATGTTAATAACTGTGAGCATGCTCTTGCGACAGCAGAAGCAAAGAACATTATTATGTGATATGAATGTGTTTTATTTTAACTTCGTGGTAGGCAAGTGACAAATAATGAAAGCATCGTAAAATCTAAGGTAAGCACTATTAAGATATTATTTCAATATTATTTAAATAATGTTCCCAAATAGATTAACACCATTAATAACCTAGGCGACGACGCATAGCAAAAATCATATCTTTTGAACCAATTTAGATATTTTCAAAATTTGAAAAGCCTTTAATAGAAAGCTTCGTAAACTTTAAATTGAATACTCATACAGGGCGATAGGCCTATAGGGTGCTTTACGCTTGACCGTCAAAGTTGAAAATTCTTTTGTTTGTCTATTTTACGTGTTTAATTATAACCAGTCGGAAAGACTACAGTCGAAGTCGACTACGAGAGACCCTTTACTTATTCTTCAAAATGGAATAAGAGTAACACTAAAAGTACTCCATAACGCGTTGTAACGTCAATATGCTCTTCTTCTTCCTTTGGCCCGACACTGAGTAATAATGAGTTTTGAATAACTTCAGAGTTTATTATCCGATCGCGATGAAATTTTCAGGATACATTGGGACATTGATGCTCACACGGTGCTCCAAATAACTTAAATATTTTTGTTTTATGGGATTTCAAAAATTTGGTTTTCGATTTACGGGTTGGAAAGGGTCGTGGCAAAATTTGCTGCTTAGTCCATAGACGGACCAACATACCAAATTTGGTGTCTCTAGCTCTTATAGTCTCTGAGCTCATACAGACGGACGGGCATGACTATATTGACTCGGCTGTTGATGCTGATCAAGAATATATACTTTATGGGGCCTGCCAGAATTCCTTTGACCTGTTATGCACATTTTTTTTGACAAACTTAATAGATTTTTTTAAAGTAAAGGATCTAAAAATAGGTTGGCATTTCGCACATTGCGTAAAAAGATCCAGGATTTCTGTACCTAAAAATAACGTTTTGCACAGTGCCGAATGTCAAACTTTTCCTTAAAATAGTGTTGGGCTGTGGCGTAACTATTAGTTTTTGATCGAGCACGTATGCATATGAATATATGTGTAAAAGCTGTCAGCTACAGACACTTATAATTAATTCATATTCAATTATGTTGACACCGCAAGCTCGCTCTGTCCCGCTCGCTTAAGTTTGTTGGCCGCCGCTCTAGATTCTGAAGAAATAATCGTATCAATTAGAAAATTTTAAAATGTTATAATATTATACGCCTGCTTCGGGAGCTAAACAGGCATACAAACGCAAAACATTGGAGTGTGTCTCTACTAAAACGACCACAATATTTAGAACTGAAATTCAGTTAGTTGCCATTGACGTTTATGCTAAATTAAACAAGCCGATCAGTCGAGCGCGCGGGACAGTAGGAAACCCTGTGCAGGTCTTTAAAGACAAGCATTTTCATTAAATAAGGATTTAAATATATCGCTTGAAATCGATTTCGAGTGTTGGTAGCTTGCGATAGTCTGGCAACAATGGACTGCGGCTGTTTATTGTTTATGTTAGCGCCACAGCGGCCGAAAGGCAAATCAAACACATAGTAACATACGCGTCTTTTCGTTCGTTATACCGTAGCCGCGGAGCAGCGATTGTGCTACGACGCATCTGCTGCGCTACATACAATTATTTCTTGAATAACTTTTGAGTTCAATATCCGATCATACTACACATTGATGGTAGGATACTTACCATGTGTGCCAAATCTCAAGTCTCTAGCTATAAAACTTATCTTTTTATCAGCCTTTTCGAGTTATGGGCGAAGAGGCGTGGCATCGCGATGAAATTTTCAGGACACATTAAACATAAGCTTCTTATCATGTGTGTCAAATCTCAAGTCTCTAGTTTTATCATTGCTTATGTTATGGTGATTTTTCCAAATTAAAAAAAAAACGGACTTGGTATCGAACACTGAAAATAAACTTGATCTACGTATGGTATTCAGGAATATGCTTTCTAAATTTGAAGTCTCTAGCTCTTATAGTTGTTGAGATCCACGCGTTCAAACAGATGGACGGACAGACGTACGGACAGACGGACGGACAGACGGACGGACGGACAGGCAGACGGACAGGTGTCAATCGACTCGGCTATTGATACTGACCAAGAATATATATACTTTAAAGCAGAGGTGCGCAGCGCCTATACACACGGCGCACATTTGTTTTTGTATTGCACATAGCATATGGAAGTGTGTGAGCTAACACATTGGTATGCTTCTGGCGCACATTGCAAATTACACAAACAATTTTTCCATTTTTTCCGTCAACTTTCGTTGCTGGCAAAACAAAAACAATTTAATTTCTGTGCTAAGCCGAATGTATTTTGTCGTTGTCTTATCGTTTACTTTACACTGAAAAAACGGAAAACTTCACTTCATTGTGAACCGTATGATGCGTGTGTTCTATTCTCATTTTTTTAAGAAACATGTTCCTCTTTTTTTCTGTGTACACATTGAAATAAAATAAAATTTTGTTCATGTGTTCATGTGTGCGTCCGATTTTTTTTATTTGTATTGGTGCGTGCACATCCATAAGGCAGCTGTGCGCACCCCTGCTTTAAAGGGTCGGAGATGCTTCCTTCTGCATATTTCATACATTCACACAAATTTACTATAGCGCTTTTGCCCATTTTTAATGGGCACAGGGTATAAAAAGTTATATAAAATGTATCTTTAAGCTATTTTGATAACCTTTCGAATGTTGTAAAAAAATCGCATAGGTTAAATGGTTGGACCACAGTTGTCAATTGAATTTGTATCTTTTCAGGTCAGAATTCATTTCGGGGTTTGCTTTTCGATTTTGCCTGAATTAGTTGATTAACTGCTGATGTAATTAAATTGTTTTATTATTTGATTTCACTTTAGTTATTTAATGGATGAACAGCCGAGTCGATATATGAGCGCCTAGATCTCAGAGAATTGTAACGAAGTTTTTCCAGCCAGGGAAGGCGTCTCAGTCCGGCCAAGGCCTTTCACAGAAAATTTGTAAAATTCTGGAACTAATGGAGGGAACTGCGAAAGCGTCTGACGCTTACGGTGCAGGATCGATTGGCCATTAATAGACCCCGGTGCATTTAACGGGGACTCAGGGGGTATTCTCGATCGGTGGTCCGTTTTAGCAGCGCTGACGCGGTACTAGACGAACCCCGACTAGACAGGGCGCGAGAAGCGTGCGCAGGAAACGTGGGAATAAAACCCTTTATAGTTTGCTGTCGTCGCTAGAGTCACCAAATTTGGTGGTTCGTCTATGGGCTAATTAGATCAAGTTTATCTTAAAATTTTGACAAGCCCCCTTCCGCCTTCGTAAATAGAAAGTAAAATTTTTGAAATCCCATAAAACGAGAATTATTAAAGCTAGAGTCCTGATTTTGGCATACACGTGAACCACCAGGGTCCCAATGTATCCAGAAAATTACATCGCAACCGGATAAGAAACTCGAAAGTTATGCAAAATATTTGAAATCCCATATAAAGATAATCTTTAAAGCTGGAGGCTTGAATTTCCACGCACAGGACAAATATCGGGTTCATAATGTATCCTGCAAACTTTTGGATAATAAGCTCGAAAGATATTCAAAACACAATACGCACTGGCGGGCCAAAGGAAGAAGAAGAGAACACTAACGATACAACGCACTAGTAGGGTATTTGCCCATTTTCGGGAATTAAATAAAAACGCAAGAGCTAATCAAGTTTTTTGCTTTGCACTTATATTATCAATAGAAAATGAGGCTGGAAATTTGGGCGTTGCTCTGCTTTTTTTCTTAATGCTATCATATGCAAATAGGGAATAGTCGAGAGTTTAACAGAATAAGTAAAGGGTCTCTCATAGTCGACTTCGACTGTAGCATATCGTTCCCTACTATCGTTCCCGCCCCTACTATCGCTCCCGCCACGACTCTTTGGCTTGTTTTATATTCGAATAGTGTTTACATTAAATTGAATTTTGTTTGTCACAAAATCTGATATCAGACAATTTGGGGAGTGAATCACTAGACTTTTACCGCGAGTAGAAGTTTTTTTTGAGGGCTTGTGTTACACTGTTAAATTAAGTTGTGTTATCTTAGCAAACATGCGTGTAAGCAATTGCAAATATAAATTTTACATTCGCAAAAGCGAGACAAAGCGAGCGATAGTGCAAATGAGTTCGGGAACCTACATTCCAAATTTGAAGTCTCTAACTCGCATAGTCCTGAGATCCACCCGTTCATATAGACGGACGAATAGACTGACCGGCAGGTGTCAATCAACTCAGCTATTGATACTGTTCAAGAATATATATACTTTATAAGGTAAACAATTTCGCACAAAACATCACAATTTTCCCAATAAAAATACGAATAGTTGTAAGACTATTGATTTAAATTTCAAAATGTAATCGAATGATTAATATACATATTCCACTGCTTTCAGTAGGCGTAGAAAGGTTTTAAAAATCCACCTCTGAAAAGAAGATTTAAAAAATATTTATAAGCTTTATCGAGACGGTCAGTTGAGCGCGCACAACTGTAGGATACTCTGTGCAGGTATTTAAAAAAAAATACTTTGATTATAATGTAAGTCCTTATGTACATATAATTTTTAATATATCGCTTGAAATCGGTTTGGCTTGCATCGAGAGTAGGTAGCTTGCGATAGTCTGGTAACATTAAACTGCGACTATTTATGTGGGTATTGTTTATTGTTAAAATACTATGATAGAAATGTAATATTGTCAATCATGTGTATATGCAATCATTCATATTAATTATTATATTATAACCATCAGTTTGGGTTTTCAGTGCTCGACACTTCCTAAGCAATAGTGCTGGAAAAACGTTATCATATGCGCTCTCGCTCTGGCCATGAATTAGAACCAATTCCTGAAAATCTCCTTTATTTATGGACAAACTGTTTTGAAACTTGTAGAAAATTGTTATATTTTGTTACACTGTTAAGTAAATTTGTGTCGCCTTAACAAACATGCGTGTAAACAATCGCTAATATTAATTTTACGTTAATTAGTACCATTCAGCTTTTCACACAATGTATAACTTTAAGTGTAGTCGTCAGCTATTTTGCAGCACAATGTATAGCGCCAAAGCAGCAGACAGCGCAAATCAGATTATCATATGAGCTCTCGCTTGCGCAACTGGGGTTAGTATATACTCTCTCGCTCTGGCCAACAATTATGAAATAATGGATTTAAAACAAATTCCTTAATATCTCATTTATTAAGGGGTCAATCGCTGTAAAACTTGCAGCAAAGGTTCAGCGATTGTTATACTTCAACGTAATTGTTAAGTTAGGCAGTGTATTTTTTTTTAAATTTGAAGCTATTAAATTTTTTTCGATTTGCGTAGGCGGGCTGTGACTAATCGCATATTGTAAAAGAAACTTGACCTGCGTATGGTATTCAGGAACTTATATTCCAAATTTTATGTCTCTAGCTCTTGTAGTTGCTGAGATCGATGCGTTCATACAGACGGTCGGAGTGACGGACGGATGTTAATCATCTCGGCTATTGATACTGATCTTATATAAATGTACTTTGTAGGGTCGGAGATGCCTTCATATGCCCGTTACACACATTTATTTAAATTTATTATACCCTTTTTAGCCAATTTTTAATGTGCACAGGGTATTAAATTTAAAACATAAGTAATTCATTAGAAATCATTTTAAGAGTTTTTTCTCCACTGGGGTTCCAAATATATCAGAAAAAGTGGGTCCAATATTATTGAAGTGGCATTACTTGTAATTAAATATTTAGAATAGGTATTTTATAAAATTGTGACATAAGATGACAATAAATGTAACAGAATGTTAACTAATTGCTAAAAAAATAACAATGGATGGACTTTATTTGCAGAATTTTAAAATTAAAACAAGCCTGATTCTTCAAGGTCTAAAGTCCTATCGTAAACGCACACGGTGAAATCGAAACACACTCGTTTTGGATTTGGTGGTCGATTGCACACATTAATGGTTCGACGTTCAATGAATTCCATCTTTTAATTTTAAAAACTTATTATGTAGAACATAATCTATACTAATTAAACGTAATTGATTTGCATGTACTCGTATCTACTCAAGCAGTTTTTTTAGTGAATCAAACATCTATTCAGAATCATATTAAATTATAAATTTGTAATATGCCCTGTATTGAGAATCCGTTAAAGGATTTCGCTATAAGTAATATTCGTATAACATATACTCGAATAGTCATAAATTATCTGTAATGTTAAAAATAAAAATATAAAATAAAACTTACATAGAGTAAATCATTCCTTTCTTTGCACCACCTTGCGAAATAATACCCTGATACATAACTTCATTCCAATCTTCGCCGGTTAGGATTTGAAATACGGTTAAAAGTGCTATGGGGAAGGTGTTAAAATTTGTTTCGGGCGTGCCTCCAGGCAAATTAAATTGGCCACCGAACAACTGCATGCCGAGCAGTGCAAATATCAGTATGAACAAGAACAGCAGGAACAGCAACGAGATAATTGATCTCATTGAGTTCAGTAACGAAATTACTAGATTGCGCAGGGATGACCAATATTTGGTAACTTTGAAGATGCGCAAGAGCCGAAGGGCACGCAATACAGACAACCCGAAAGAGCCACCTTTAACTTCAGACCAGATCACCTCGAATATCGAACCACTAATGACGACACAATCAAAACGGTTAAACGAGGATTCAAAGTAAATGCGAGGTCCAAGCGCATACATCTTTATAAACATTTCCGACATAAATAGGCCAAGGAATATGAACTCCGCGTAATCTGTAATAAATTAAACATTGATATATCAGTACATAGATTTGATATATGCTAAATTTTAACAATGCAATTTACAATAATCATTAACAGACTCTGAAGCATCGAGAACCGAATCATAAAATTAAAACTTACACAAAAAATCCGTTAGAAATGTTGGTTGGCCATAGTGCTCAACAGCAACGCAAACTGTGTTCAGGAACACCAGAACTATTACAAACCAATAGAACCATTGCGTTTTTACTGTGTGTCGTATCCAGAACCGGAATCTTTTTTCAGCACGCCAGAATCCCGTGCAACTGCCTTGAGGTTTTGATCGAGTTTTCAGATAACCTATTACAGGAAAATAATAAAATAAAAATTTCGGTTAGTTATCTCGATTAAAAAATAACCGATATTGATTTTGATTTTTTGAAGCAGATTGTATTTTGACTATTCTGCTTAGACGTACTTATAACGTCATAAGGGCTGTAATTTCGATTTACCAACTCAATCTAAATGCTTAAGTGAATTGCAAAAACCCATATACAAGTATAAGTATGAGTACATATTGATATTTACGTGGGTATTTATGTATAATTTACCCATTTATATTATTAGCCTAATAGTGAAATAACGGTAATTCATTATTGACACTGGTTTTGTTGTTTTTCGAAATATTCTCTACAATTCTGAATACACTTTTCCATGTGCTTAAACCAATTTTTTAAACACTTTTGCCACTCCGAAGGTGGTCCGCTGGCTTCAGGGGAGGGCACAGCACTGTCGAGCAAGTTCACAGGGTAGTAAACCACTTCCTTAAGGCGTTTTATGACAAGGAGTATTGTTATGGAATATTCGTAAATGTGCAAGCTTTTGACCGCGTCTGGATTGCGGAACTACTAGAAAAGGTTAAGACTCTCCTCCCCGCCCCCTTCTTCCTACTCCTGCGCTCCTATTTAATGGACCAAAAGTTTGAGGTCAAAGTAAGGAAAGCGATTTCCCATTCTCATTATATGAAGGGTGGTGTCCCTTAAGGTAGCGTGATAGGCCCCTTTTTGTACAACGTGTACACAACTCATCCTTGCATAATGACCTCACATGGGAGACCATAGACGTTTGCGAGCGTTTGCATCGACACTGTAATCAGATAGCCAGGGAATTAGTTGGAAGAAGGGTGAAACATAGGCTGAACAGAAGATCCTTTAATGATTTACTCCTCCATCCTCAGAGGGGACGTCGGAGACACCACCGCTAATCATAAAGTAAAACTATCTAACGCATTTATAGGCTAGGTGATACTAAAATCAGAAATATGTGATGTTATAAAAAATAAGTTTTTGATTCATACCAATAAATATATATTTAACCAGTCGGAAAGGCTACAGTCGAAATCGACTATGAGAGACCCTTTACTTATTCTTCAAAAATGAAATAACAGTTACAAACATACAGACTTATATACAGCGTGGGCCCTAATAAGTGTCGCACCTAATTTATCAAATAAAACCAAATCCAGCGAGAAATTTATATTGAAATCTTTTTAGTTATATTTGTTGGAGTATTCTCTTATGTTATTATATATTTAGTTCGAATGTTTCTCCCTTAGCATTTTGTACAAGCTTTAAACGCTTTTGAAATCGGTTGCAAGCGGCACGGACGATGTCATCGGGTATTTCGTCCCATATTATTTCTAATAGAGACTTAAACTGCTCGAAGTATATGTTTTTTAAATTCTTCAATTTGGCCAACATGCAACCCCATATGCAGAAGTCCAATGGATTCAGGTCTGGAGAGGATGGAGGCCATTCATCCACCGGAATAAAGCATGACACATTGTCCGTGCACCACCTCTGAACACTTTTTGCTTTGTGAGCCGGAGAAGAGTCTTGTTGGAAGCAATATGAATTATTTCCAAAAAGGCTTGATGCGTGAGGTAGCAAATGGTTCACAAGAACTTCATCCAAATAATACTGTGCATTAATTTTGACACCTTTTTCGATAAACATCAGTGGTAGCTTGCCCGATGCACATATAGCTCCCCAAACCATAACTGATGTTGCATTTTGAAATCTTTCAATAGCTTTTTTATTAGTCGGAATGTCGACCATGCTTGTGGCATAAACACGATCATTCTGTGGGTTATGACTTTTCTGTAGCAGAAATAACTTCTCATCAGAAAAAAAAATATTGCATTTTGCGTGTCGCTGAAGGATCAAAACGCTTCTTTCTTGCCGCATTTTTTTTTTGACACTCCGTAAGACCGTGAATAAGTTTTTTTTGTAAGCTTTCATCTTAGGCTTATTTTTAAAAATTTTTCTAATGGTCTTACGGCTCACATAAAGCTTCTTGGCCATTTCTCGTCCCAAAACTGCACAATTTCTTCTGATTCTTTCACGTACAGTCTTAACCAAACCAGGAGTAGTAGCGGTACTTTTGCGCCCTCCGTTCTTTGCTATTTTAGCACTTTCAGTTGACTTGAACCGAGCAACAGTGCGTTGCACAAATCTGCGATTCACTCCTATATTTTTAAACGAGTTAACAATTTCACTAGTTTTTTTTCCTTCCAAATGCAATTTTTGTACAAGCCCTCGTTTTGCTTCCATTGTAACCACACTTTCAACAGATGATATTTTAGCTGACTTATAAATAAATTGATTTCACAATAAACGTAAGACAAATAAATAATAACAGGTGCCTATCTGTGCGGCTTTGTTTAAGCACAGCAACGCTTTAAAGAAGTGCGACACTTATTAGGGCCCACGCTGTATAAACCTAAATAAATTTGACGCTGCTCAGATTAGCTTCCGATTAATTAAATATAATCGCTTATGTTACACTTGAATTATTAACACACAAATGTTAATCTTAACATACAAATGTTAATCTTAACATACAAATGTTAATCCTAACATACAAATGTTAATCTTAGCATACAAATGTTAATCTTAACATACAAATGTTAATCTTAACATATCTGCACATTTCCTGTCATTGTACATTCGATAATTTGTTTGCTTCAAATCTCCGGTGTTTATTGTCTGATTTTGATGAAATTTTCAGTACGCATCGAAAGGAAAGTAAATTTTATATATGCCGATTTTGAAACTTGTATCTTTTAAATTACTCGAGTTATTCGGGGTTTTCCGATTTTTAGGGGCGGGAGGGGGCGTGGCAAAATTCTAAAACAAACTTGACCTTTTCGGGGGTCACAGGAGTATTGTCACCAAATTTGGTGACCCTAGCTCTTATAGTCTCTGAGATCTAGGCGTTCATACAGCAGGACAGACGGACAGACGGACAGACGGACATGGCTATATCGACTCGGCTGGTGATGCTGATCAAGAATATATATACTTTATGGGGTCTGCCGGACTTCCTTCGACCTGTTACGCACATTTTGACAAACTTAATAGACCCTTTTAAACTTTTTTTTAAAAAGTAAAGGGTCTAAAAAAAAAATAATTACTTACACTTAATAGTTAACATTCAATATTAATAGTAACAATTACTGGTCGGTTCGGAAGCGACAGTAGGGTGCACTGAAACAGTCTTCTTTGTTATTTTTGCAACGCCAAAGAATTCATAACCTTGTAGAACCTTGTATTCAATTTTCAATGTCAGAATATAAAAAACATCTCCAACCACACAATCAGTCAGTTTGCTGGAGAAAACTTAAGAAACCACACAAAGGTTCATACTAAAAGTAAATATTTTAACTAATTTTGGCCAGGATGTGTAAGACGTGACAAAATGAAGAATCTGTGTTATTGGTTGAGGATCGTTGGAAAACAAAATATTTTGTCCTACTAAAGTAGGATTTTCGAACGATTGTTCGATGATATGATATGGAGATCCAAATTTGGTCACGATGTTTAAGACATGACCAAATGCATAAAATGTGTAATAAGTTGAGGTACATCGAAAAACAACATTAGATTTTCATACAACAGTATGGTTTTTGACCGATGGTTCCTATGGCAGCTATATGATATAGTGATCCGATCCGGCCAGTTCGGACAAATGACTGCCTGCAGCAAAAAGTCGGACGTGTACCAAGTTTCATCCAGATAGCTCTAAGATTGATAGCCTAGTTTTCATAGAAACAGACAGATGGACGGACAGACGGACATGACCATCGACCATCGACTCGGCTATTGAGGCTGTTAAAGAATATATGGGTAATTCTCCAGAAAGGTCAACCGCAGCCAGAAAATGAAAAGTCTAAAATAGTATATTTTTTTTTTACATAGTTTTATGGGGAATCTATTATATTTAACTAATATAAGCATATTTTACATTTATAACACATATTGAAATATTTCAATGCAAAGTCGAAGTCGTGCGAAAGTTCTGTTTTGAACATATCTACTGCACGTTTTGTTTTGATTCATTTTCTTAAAGAGAGTCATTATGCGTTGATATTCGCTCATTTAAATCTCGATTTATATTCGAAGAATATAAAACAAATGTAAAAGAAACGATGCAATTGCCAATTACGGGAAATTTGTTCTTTACTTCACCGGATATTTTGATGTCGCGTGTTCTCAGTGCGTCAAAAATATATTGACAATGCGCATTAAATATTATTAACAAACAGATATCTTTATTGTAAATAAAAAATAAAAATGTTTTCTGGAAAATAATAAGTACTTTTCTGTTGGTCCTTATTTAAAGTTTTTTTACGCGTGCGACATCGTAAGAGGTAAATGTAAACAAGCCGATAAGTCGACGGGCGCGACAGTAGGATACCCTGTGCAGGTCTTACAATAAAACTGTTTTGGGAAAAGTATTTGTCAGAGAGTTAGGGTTATTCATTCTTTTTAGATGTTACACTGGCAGCACAGCAAGTCCCGAAAATTAGTGTTCAGTTAATTTCTAATTCGACTTTCTCGAATACACGTCTGCACTATATGACTTGCACAACCGGAAGAGAACGATATTTTCTCATTTTTCATCTTATCGGTGCACTTCTTCTTCCTTGCTTGTCACTGACTTTTAGACCTGTCAGTGAATACTTTTAACACTGAATACCGAACCACACACTCGGGTCATGCTCGGCAGAAGCAATCCTTGCCTCACAACTTACTTTCAGTGGTAACCATGGTATATGACAACTATGTTTATCTCTCTCTTTATTATTGACTATTAACAGTTAACATTTAAAATCAATGGTAACAATTGCTGGGATCTACGACACGGCTATCCTGACGGTTCACACGTCCTCGTGTGTGTAACATTCGGCTATGATCATGCAATACTCAAAATTTTATCTGTTCAAACTTCTTAGAAGCTACTATAATTTTACTTTTAGTTTATCAAGCAAGAGCATCATAAAAGAGTATCATCGGTCAATCTACTTAATTTTTTTTTTTTTTGTCATAATACGTCTATAGGCTCTTGCTGCCCAGCAGATATAACATGGAGCGGATCCATCTAGGTCTCTCTCAACCTTCGACCCCCGCCACAATATCACCCGCTTCAGCACGCCATGATCGAGCACTTGTGCACGGCGTGAATACTGTGGTGCGGTCATAGCCATCGTATATGAGCTTATTTGCACTCTTGTAGTGCCCCTGTATCTTGACCGATATTCTCAGAATTGTCACTCAATTCCTCTTCCGAATCAACAATTAACTCGTCCAACACATCATTGCTCGGTAAAGCTCCTAACTATTCGTGCGCATACTTAAATGTGCGCTTACTTGTCACTTTAATAAATATCTGTCTCCATCAAGAATATCAGTTACCAGGAAAGGTCCCCTAAATTCGGGATCCAACACTGTTTGATTTCTTTCTTCAGCTTTGAGTAGGACATGATCACCAACCTTATGCCTTAAAATTTTTGCTTTGTTGCTATCAAATCTAGTTTTATCATATCTGGCGTTTCTATTGATGTTGTTAATGGCTTGTATTCTTATCATGTCTCTA
Organism: Drosophila histrio; assembly: GCA_958299025.2. Taxonomy (NCBI): domain Eukaryota; kingdom Metazoa; phylum Arthropoda; class Insecta; order Diptera; family Drosophilidae; genus Drosophila; species Drosophila histrio. Next base: position 6,088,665 of record OY282582.1, read on the forward strand.
TCAATTTTGCTCTCACTCTCAATTGTCATCATACCTAAAGGTTTTGCCTCTTTCCCAATTAACAATTCTAACGGACTATATTTTGTTACACGATTTGTCGTGCTATTAATTGCTAGCTGAATATTATTTAAAGCATCCTGCCAAGATCGCTGACCAGTCTCAACCGCCGTCAACATGCCTTTCATAGTGCTCATGACGCGCTCTACTTGGCCATTAGCTCGACTGGTGCCTGTCGCAATGAGATGTAAGGAAATTTGTTGAGTAGAACAAAATTCTTTAAATTTGGTACTTGCAAAACATCTGCCTTGGTCGGCTATAATGCGTGCCGGTACTCAAAACAGTGAAATGGATTCCTTGACCGCTTTGATACAATTGTCTGCATCAAGGTTTAGTGTATGGTGCAAATGTACAAATTTTGTAAAGGCATCAATTTGTACTATGACATACTCTTTTAAGTTATTTTTGCCACTTAATTTTCCACTTATGTCAATATGCACGATGTGCCAGGGTATGTCAACTTTGATAATGGGGTGCATTTCAATTTGTGGCTTGCCTGATGCTGGTTTCGCCACCTTGCAGGTGATTCAATTTTCAACAAACTTTCTAACATATTTAGGCATTTTGTCAAACCAGTAATTGCTATACATGTTGTCTAAGATTTTCTCCCAACCCAAATGTATGATTGCTACATGCACGTTGTTAATAACAGACCTGAAAGCTCTAGGTATTACAGGCAAACATCTTGTTCTACCATTTCTTTGTATCTTGCGATACAGCATGCTTGATCTTAATTCGTAAGTCCTTGCCATATCCTCTCCCAGTTCATTGTTGCGCAATATAGAAATTATAGAATTAATCTCAGTATCGCGCTGCTGCTCAGCAAAAAGCCAGTTGTCGGTTATTTGAGCTATGTTAATGCGCTTTTCAATAGTTTTGAATGAGGATGTGGAAGTTACGGGCAACGGGCTCCGCGAAAAGAAATCAGCATGTGACATGCGTTCTCCCTTCCTATATTCAATACTAAAATCAAACGATGGTCAGGTCTACCTTTTCCATGCTTGCTTTCAAAGAGTTGCAATCTGTATACACTACAAATTTTTGACCGTGCAAGTAATGGCGAAAGTGCTTTATTGCATTATAAACAGCAAGAGTTTCGAGCTCGTATGAATGATATTTTGATTCTACCACTGTCGAACATTTGCTGTAATATTCTATAACTCTAGTTCTATTTTCTATTTTGTGCAATAAAATAGCACCATATCCAATAGAACTTGCATCTGTGTGTAATTCAACAAAATGGAACGGGCTCACCATATTGACGCAGCATCCCTCTTGGCTCCGGTCTGGTTCCATTGGGTTGCTTGACTTGAAACCATCGTTGGAATTCCATAAGCATAGGCTTTCAAGTGTTGTTGCATACGCTGCACACTTCGGTCCATTTGAGAAGTGTGCGCCAAAACAACTGAGACAGCTATCTCTATGTTTGAGGTCTTCCATTTGGCCAACAGTGATGTCACAAGACGGCCCGCATACACAGAGAGACATTTGCCTGGGTTTGGTCGTCCGTTGAAAATATTCATCAGAATGGCTGCCGACGTCTCTACCCCTACGAAGCGTTGCAAAAATAGTTCCTTGAAATCTTTCCATTACATTGCAGTGTAACAAATTTGCGAGAGCCATGGCGAAGTGCTTCTTTCCAGAGAGCCGCTCAGTGCCATAACTAGAGCACTGCCCTCCATTGAATTTTCGCTGAAGATGATGTCCGCTGTCTTGCACCAGGCAGCTGCGTCTGCGCCTGCCATGTCTGGATTGAACTTTGGCAACGTAATGCTTTTCTTGGGAGACGAGGTCGTATTGGTCGCTTGCATTGACCTAATAATCTCAAGAAAATTTCGATTTTGAGACTCCAGAAGTTCACGCCACATATTGTCAGAATTTCCCAGTGGAGAGGCATCGCCCGATCCCACTTCAGATGTCAGAGAGTTAGGGTTATTCATTCTTTTTAGATGTTACACTGGCAGCACAGCAAGTCCCGAAAATTAGTGTTCAGTTAATTTCTAATTCGACTTTCTCGAATACACGTCTGCACTATATGACTTGCACAACCGGAAGAGAAAGATATTTTCTGATTTTTCACCTTATCGGTGAACTTCTTCTTCCTTGCTTGCCACTGACTTTTAGACCTGTCAGTGAATACTTTCCACACTGAATACTGAACCACACACTCGGGCCATGCTCGGCAGAAGCAATCCTTGCCTCAAAACTTACTTTCAGTGGTAACCATGGTATATGACAACTATGTTTATCTCTCTCTTTATTATTGACTATTAACAGTTAACATTTAAAATCAATGGTAACAATTGCTGGGATCTACGACATATTTAAATTATAGTGGAATTGCTCTGCATGTAGTCTGGCAACACCACATGTTTCTCTCACTCACATACAGCTGTTCTTCATTTCGCGCCAAACAATTTATTTTTGAAATTTAAGGCAATGCTTTTATATTTATATGGGTTTTGGTAATGCAGAAAATTTAAATTATTTTAATACTATGATAGAACTGTAGAATTGTCAACCAAACCTGTTAGCAATCGCAAATATAAATTAATATAATAATAGTAATTATTCAGTTTGTCAGTGCTGGCCAACTCTTCAACTAATGTGGGACAGTGTTGGACAACTGGCCAATTATAATGAAATAATGTCAATAAGAGAAATTACTTATTATCTCCTTTATTTGTGGGTCGATCGCAATGAAACTTGCAGCAAATTGCTTAGCGGTCGTACTGTCAATTAAAGCTGTGTTATCTCAACGAAGATGAGTGTAAACAGTCGCAAATATTAATTTTACATTTCCGAAAGAAAGACAAGGCGAAATATAGTGCAAAGAAGATTGTCATATATGTGCTCTCGCTCTTGCCAACCATTATGAAATAATGACAATACAAGAAATTCCTTAATATCTCCTTTATTTGTGGGTCAATCGCAGCAAATTGTTTTATTTTGTTACATCATGTGCTATCTTAACAAACATGCGTGTAAACATTTGCTAATATTAATTTTACGTTAGCCTTTAGCATTCAGCAAAATATAGTTCTGAGTATGGCCGATGTATGGCGCCACATGACACAATGTATGGTTACTGGAACCAGTCGATATTGTCTTTCATATATTATTATTCTTTATTTTTGATTAAATTAATATAGAGCCTTAGCTTTAAGATGCGCGCGTGGCTGTCGATAAAGTCTCGATCTCAGAAGGATAGTTATGGATTTCTCGTCTCGTATGCAGGGCTGCATGAGATACTTTTGGTTTGGACGAATGTCGCTAGAGGGCGCCACTAGGTCGCCACTAGGTCGCCACAATAGTCCCTCTCCAGTGACTTCGTCACGAATCTGTAACCTGCAGCCGGTTGCGTTTATCGTATGTACGAGGAGTGCAATTGGATTGTTGTGCTTCTGTGTTGACTTCATCTTTGACGACAAATGCGGGCTTTAGACGGTCGACTGATACTTCGACTTCTTTGTTGTTGATCTTCAGCACATATACCCTGTCGGTCTGACGTCGAAGGACTTCAAAAGGTTCTGTATACGGTGGCTCAAGAGGCTGCTAGACGGCATCGGATCGAATAAAAACGTCAGAGCACTGCTCGATCCCTTTTATTAGGAACATCTTGGCTTTTCTGTGATGCGATGTTTGCGATGGTCGTATTGGACGCAAGTACTCTCTAAATGTTGACAAAAACGAAGAAGGGTTTGAGTTGGAGTCCAGATCCTCGAAGAACTCGTTGGGTAGACGAAGTGGTACTCCATACAACATATCTGACGTAGACGCTCTCAGATCTTGTTTATAGCATGTCCGAAGTCCGAGCAATACCGTTGGTAGTAGCTGTAGCCACGAAGTACCAGCATTGCACATTCGGCGTTCCAAAACGTGCTACCCAATTTGACCAGAACGCTGCTGCCACCGTATCTGCTGTGATGTCCATCAGTGGCACGGCTTCAGGCCAACGGGAGATACGATCAATCATAGTTAAGCAATACCGATAGCCTTGATTAAACGGCATAACTATGATGTCTAGATGCACGTGGTCGAACCTTCCATCTGGAACGAGGATCTTGTCAGGTACTATGTGATTGTGCCTGTGTATCTTCGATCGATGACATGCCATGCAGTGTTTGCACCAACTGGTGACCTGCTGATTCATTGAAGGCCACACGTATTTTTGGCGAATCTGCTTCAATGTGGATCTCTTACTCGGATGGTACAAATTGTGCACGAAGGAGAAAACATGGTGTCGAAGAGTTTTTGGCACGTATGGTCGGACATGCCCAGTCGATACATCGCAGTAGATCTCTATGTCTTCGTTGTAGCGTACGCTCTGAAGTTTTAAAGACGAATTAACTTTCAGCAACTCTTCCTCTTCAGGATCTGTTTCCTGTGCCTTTTTGAACTGCTCCAAATCCACTGCCGTTGGTGAGGTGATCGCACAGAGTCGAGAAAAAGCGTCTGCGCTGTTGAAAACTGTGAAATGAATCCCAATTGTCGGAGTTGACGCGGAGACATCATTTCGGGGCGTTGTTGAAATGCGTACAATAATGGCTTGTGATCCGTCTTGATGATGAAAGTGCGAGCTTCAATCATGTGCTTGAAGTACTTTACGGCTTCAAAAATAGCGAGCAGTTCTCTATCGTAAGTACTGGAATTTTTCTCTGCATTGTTGAGTGTTTTAGAGAAAAATCCTAGTGGCTTCCATACGTCGTCTGATTGTTGCTCCAGCGCGGTTCCGATAGCAACATCAGATGCGTCACACACTAGGGCAAGCTTTGCACTTGGGGTCGGAAATGCAAGAAGTACTGCGTCGGCCACATTCTGTTTACATGACTCAAAAGCTGCGTTGAGATCTGTTGTCCACTCAATTTTGCGCTGATCGTTCTTTTTGACCTCCCCCAAGAGTTCCGAAAAAGGTGACTGAACGTGTGAGGTGTGCGGTAAACATCTACGGTAATAATTTACCACGCCGAGAAAACGACCGAGTTGGCTGATGGTGTCTGGCCGAGCGTAATTAGCAATAGCTTCGATACGATCCATGGGTGGCTTAATTCAGTGCTGGTTAATAACATAGCTGAGGAATCGTACCTCTGGTTTCGCTATGTCGCATTTGTTGAGGTTGATGCATAGGCCGTGCTTCCGTAGGATTTGCAGAACATTGCGAAGATGTTCTTGATGTTCGGTGAGCGAGTTTGACATGATGAGTATGTCATCTATGTAGCAGAACACATAATCGATGCCACGGAAGATGTTGTAAATAAACCGTTGAAAGGTTTGTGTAGCATTTTTTAGGCCGAACGGCATGTATATAAGCTCGAAAAGTCCAAATGGTGTACAGACTGCAGTTTGCTGAACGTCGTCTTCTGCCATTGGTATCTGATAATATGCCTTTACCAGATCCAGCGTGGAGAAAACGGCTTTGCTGTGTAGGTTTTCGGTGAAGTCGTGGAAGTGGGCGATAGGGTACCTATCCGGTGTTCTGGCAGCATTTAGTTTGCGGAAGTCGCCGCAGGCTCGCCAGCCGCCATCCTTTTTGAAAACCATGTGCAGAGGACTGGCCCATGGACTTTTGGAAGGTCGACAAATGCCTTGCTCGATCAGGTAGTTGAACTCCTTTTTAGCGAGGGCTAGCTTTTCGCCAGAGATACGACGAGGACGGTCTGAGACTGGACATCCACTAGTCACTATGTAATGTCGGACTTCGTGTTGATGAGATGTTCCGACGGACGGATTTGTGATATCGACGAATTCTTCAAGCAAGCCTTGTAGGTTGAGCATGGATTGCAATGTTGAAACGGATGGTTGTCGCGCGTCTGCTAAACATGCGGGTGTCGAAAGGCCTGTCCACGAATCGATTAAACTTTTGTTTTTGAGATCTATCAGTAGTTGGTCCTTTGCAAGAAATCTGCGCCTTGGTGTTTGAATGTCGGCTATGATGAATGGCCATGTAAATTTGCGACGGAGCCCCAAGTTCAGCTTCTCTACGTGAGTTCCGTACGTAGAGATCGGTGTCTGGTTCGCTGCGCATAATAAAAGATCGCCTGGTGTGGTCTTGTGTTTAACCAACATACGTGGTATTACGGAGACCACCGACCCAGAATCGATGAGGAATTTGTTACGGAATGTTTGGTCATAAATATGTAGGCGAGCCTCGGAACTAAGAACTAAATTGCGACTGGCAGAGGTATCGCTGTCGCCGGCCAGCGCAGTGGACGACAGCTTATTTAGTTTAAAGCTTGATGTTGACGTGAGCACGGTGAACGACACTTCCGAGCATCATCGCCAAACTTTTCGTGAAAAAACAGAGTTTGATTGTTGCGCGTCGTCTTGTCGATCGGAGCATGTGTTCTGCTGAACACGAGCTGGACTTCGTGTCTGGGAGCGTTTGCGACTGCGATTGCTAGACATGTCACGAGATCGATTGGATTGCAGACTTTTGATATCCTTCTGCATGTTCTCAAACATTTGGTTCAGTGAACGCAATGAATCCGACATCTCTTTCATAGTAGAAAAGGTTCCAACGGCATTTACAGTGTAATCCGGGGCTGGAGGGCACTGCGAAGAGGATGAGATTGCATTCGTGGTGTTTGTGCCACCAGCATCGATCATTTTATTAGCGATCTTTGCGAGCTTATCCAAGTCAGTTTCATTCCACACTGATAGGATCGGTCGAACTGACTGCGGCATTTCGGCTAAAAAGAGACTGAGGATTATGCTCTCACTGCCGGAGTCTGGAGCAAGACGGTACATCCACTCTTCACCAGGTGTCGTAACTTGGACTCGGGCGATTCGGCGAATTTTTGCAATAGACGTGCCTTTAGTGTCTCGTACTTGTCCGTAGCTGGTGGTCGTGTGATTAGGTCTTCGCCAAAACCACTTCCTCTTCAAGATGCACTGCAACACAGTCGAATTGGTCTGTATCGTCGTTAACATCATGAAGGCGAAATGAGCATTTCACTTGTGCAAACCATATTTGAGGGCTATTGCGTGTGAACTTTGGTAGATGGATTTTGGCGCGTTGTGACGCCGCGCGGGGCGCTTCTTGCAAACGAGCATTGTCCATTCGCAATGCTTCTAATTGCTGTTTCAAAACTGTCGTTTTTGTGGAAATTCAACTTTTTTCCTTTTAAACTGCGTAGATTGTAACGCGGTGCGTTCATAAAATAACAAAATGACGGAATTTCACCACAGAACCAAATAGGCTACGCTTCGCTTTTTATGTCCGTGAACGAAAAAATTAATTTCGATCACGTCGGGGTCACCACTATGGTTACTGGAACCATTCGATATTGTCTTTCATATATTATTATTCTTTATTTTTGATTAAATTAATATAGAGCCTTAGCCTTAAGATGCGCGCGTGGCTGTCGATAAAGTCGCGATCTCAGAAGGATAGTTATCGAACTCTCGTCTCGTATGCAGGGCTGCATGAGATACTTTTGGTTTGAATGAATGTCGCTAGGGGGCGCCACTAGGCCGCCACAAATGTAAGGCACCACACAGCGCCCGACACCGCAAATCATCAGATTATCATATGCTTTTTCGTTTGTGCAAATGGAATTTTCATATGCTCTCTCGCTTTGCCAAAAAATGGAATTAAAACAAATTCCTTAATATCTCCTTTATTTATGGGTCGATCGCGATGAAACTTGAAATTTCTCAGCGTGAGTTATACTTCAACTATCAGTCATGTGAGGCTGAATTATCTTGGAACTTGAGGTTTTCTCCTATTGGCGTGGGCGGGGGGTGAGATATCGTAAATTGAAAATAAACTTGATCTGCGTATGGTATTCAGGAACCTACGTTCCAAATTTGAAGTCTCTAGGTCTTATAGTTGCTGAGATCGAAGCGTTCATACAGACGGACGGACAGACAGACGGACAGGTGTCAATCGACTCGGCTATTGATACTGTTTCAGAATATATATTTTTTATAGGGTCGGAGATGTTTCCTTCTGCCTGTTACCTTCATTCACACAAATTCATTATACCGCTTTTGCCCATTTTCAATTGGCACAGGGTAAAAATAAAAAAAATAATTTTTTTTAAATATTATTATTTGTATATGAAAATACAAAATATATTTGTTTAAATTAAAATATTTTGTTTGAGCATTTTTAATATTATTTTAATATTTTTTGATGGAAGTTGCGCTTTGTATAATAATAAATATATTTTGACAAACCTAACTGAAACAAGCCGAACAGTCGGGACCCCGACCGTAATATACCCTGTGGGTCAACAGGAACCCGCTCAAATTCACTTCAGATGAAATTCTCTAGTAATTCGTTTTTTTTTAATTTGTGGGCGAAAGGGGCGTGACATCGCAATAAAATTTTTTGGACACATGAACCACAAACTATTCATCATGCGTCCCAAATCTTAATTCTCTAACTGTAATATTACTCTTGTTATAAGCTTTTCCGTTTTGTGGGCGAGGGGGGCGTGGCATCATGATAAAATTTTCCGCACACATCGACCCCAAGATACTCATCATGTGTGGTAAATGTGAAGTTTTTAGCTGTAATATTGCTCTTGTTATGAGGTTTTTCAGCTACAAAACTGCTTGCTTTATGAGCTTTTAATTAATTTGTAGGCGAAGGGGGCGTGGCATCGCGATAAAATTTTCTGTACACATTGACTCCAAGATTCTTTTCATATGTGCCAAATCTCAAGACTCTAAGTGTAATATTGCTCTTGTTATAAGCTTTTCCGTTTTGTAGACAAGGGGGGCGTGGCATCGTGATAAAACTTTCTGAACACATTGACCACAAAATATTTATCATATGTGCCAAATCTCAAGTCTCTAGCTACAAAACTGCCCTTGTTATGAGGTTTTTGTTCTACAAAACTGCTTGCTTTATAAGCATTTATTTAATTTGTGGACAAAGAGGGCGTGGTATCCAAAAAAAAGATAAACTTGATCTGCCTGCAAAAATTACCAGTGCTGGGACACCAAGTTCAAGCTTCTAGCTCTTACCATCTCTGAAATCCTTTCGTTCATACGGACGGACCGACGGACCGACAGACCGACGGACAGACGGACAGACGGACATGGCTATATCGACTCGCCTATTGATGCTGATCAAGAATATATATACTTTATTGGGTCGGCCATGCTTCCTTCTGCCCGTTACATATTTTTAACAAACTTAATATACCCCCACAGGGTATAAAAATATTTTGTAAGTTTATAATTTTTGATGTTAAAAAAAAATATTTTGTAGATATTAAAAATCATTTAATGCACGTCTGATTGCATAACAAGCTGAAAACTAAACATAAAATGTTTGATGGGACAAAATGTCGCGTGCGACAGTGATTAAAATTCAATTTGAAAAAAACTACTTAATATTTTTATGTCAAACCAAATACATTATTAAGAAGAATCAATACATAAAACTTTAAATTAAATTGCATTAAAATATTCTATCGCGTTTCGCTGAAATCAGTGCTTGAACTGGCTTTCGAAAAAGTGACTTCTGTCTGTGTCGCGTGCGAATGCCTAACATTTTTGTGATTATCTTGAAAACGAAGAATTGCCCAAAATCGATCTTAGCACCAATTATAGTGCTAACCAAGAGCAATAAGTTTCATATTTTGTAAAAATAAAATAATGTCTTGGCAAATTTTTTTATAAATCAAACTTAGAAACGGAAACTTGCTGTTGCCAATAAAAGTGCATGGCGCTGGTCATGTCTGTTACTTTGATTTGACGCGATTTTCTTTTGTTTTTTTGTTCGGAATTAGTTTGATTTGATTTTATAATAATCCACTTTTTTAAAACATTTATAATAAATAATAACTATTTTAATTTTGAAAATAATAAGAATAATTATTTAATAATCAAATAGTATGAAAAATGTTCCAATCAAAGAGCAAATGACTCAACGGGGAGTCGAACCCACGAACAGAAATGTCCTCTGACAACTTAGCCAACACGGCCAAAGCGACACTTAAGCTGCTGACGTCGAAACGGATAGATGTACACACGGCACCGCCATCTGATCTTCGCTTTCGTCGCCAGAACAGAAAAATTGAGAAACAAAGCATTGCCATTGCGGTGTTGCCATGTTTCATAGAGCTCACGCATACAAGCAAACGTGAGCATGTACATACTTGGACACACACACAGAATCGAAATGAGAGAGCGAGCGTCACAGACGTGCTCATCGTTCTGGCGTCTGTCCAAGACTGAAATCGTTTGCTGCGCTGAGCAGTGCGCTCTCGTTCTTTTGAGTGTCGATCGTTCGCTCTGGGGTTCTATGACTTCGGCTACTCACGAACGGGGCGCTATAACTTCGGCTACTCTGGGGTCCTATGCTTGCAGCAAATTTTGTGCTCACGAAAATCGCTGTTTGACGCCTCTATGTATTGTATGCTTAGTGCTTGAACTTTGTGTCCCAGCACTGGTAATTTTTGCAGGCAGATCAAGTTTATCTTTTTTTTGGATGCCACGCCCTTTTTGCCCACAAATTAAGTAAAATATAAAAAAATCAGTTTTGTAGCTCAAAACCTTCATAACAAGAGCAATATAACAGCTAAAGACTTCACATTTAGCACACATGATAAATATTTTGTGGTCAATGTGTCCAGAAAATGTTATCACGATGCCACGCCCCCTCGCCTACAAAAAGGAAAAGCTTATAACAAGAGCAATATTACAGTTAGAGACTTCAGATTTGGGACACATGATGAATATTTTGTGGTCGATGTGTCCAGAAAATTGTATCGCGATGCCACGCCCCCTACGCCCTCAAATTAATTAAAACCTCATAAAGCAAGCAGTTTTGTAACTCAAAAACCTCATAACAAAAGCAGTTTTGTAGCTGGAAACTAGAGATTTGACACATATGATGAATATTTTGTGGTTGATGTGTCCAAAAATTGTATCACGATGCCACGCCCCCTTCGCCCACAAAAATTAAAAAAACGAATTACTAGAGAATTTCCTCTGGAGTGAATTTGAGCGGGTTCCTGTAAACCCACGGGGTATATTACAGTCGGGGTCCCGACTGTTCGGCTGTTTTCAGTTTGAATGGGTACAAATGTCGCATTCGACATCAGAGAATTGCCCATATACACTTTATGGGTTCGACCAGACCTGTTACATACTTTAAGCCAGGGGTGTCCAGACCCTTTGCTAATCTTGCTCATTTGTTTTTATAGTTGCTCTTAGGTATAGGCGATCAGCATACTACAATGCAGATTGCAAAAACCATTTTCGGTATTCCTCTTCTTATATATATTCTGGACTACCCAGAAAGACAACAACACTTTCATGTGGTTGTTGTTCGGCCACACAATTTCATGCTATAGAATATATATATTTAATATGGTCGGAGATGCCTCCTGCCTGTTACATACATTCACACAAATTCATTATACCCTTTATTGCCCATTTTTAATGGGCACAGGGTATAAAAATGTGGCTAAAACATAGAAGTCTTATCTACTAGATTGATATATGTGTAGATATTTTAGATCTTTTATTTTGCTAATAAAATCGTCTTTGTCAAATTAACTATTAATTAATTAACTTACTATAGCACTAAGTGCAAATAATGAAGCTATATAACACTTGTATTTCTATTTTTATTAAGCTTGTACGCAGCATTCTGCTGAAGTCACAAACATATGTTTTCTACGACCCTAGCATGTAAGCCATTTTTTATTAAATATCGATAGAGTCGATAAAAGAGTAGCCACCCTGGTAGTTATCATAGCTCTCTTGAGTGATCGCGACATATCGATGAGCCAGCAAGTATGTAAACCAACACGATAGGAACTATCGATAGCGGAAACGACACACCACAAGCGGCCCATCGCTGATTACTTTTTCGAGCGGGCTCAAACGAGACAGACGCGCAGCGAACAGCTACAAGAAATTTTTAAAGAAGAAAACCACCGAGGAATGCTAAGAAAACAAGGACCGCGAGGCACGAACGTAGAGCAGAAGAAGGACAACGAGTAAAAGAAACAACACAAACGGGAATTGAATCGCAACACAGAGTACCACAGGGAAACGGCAACAACAACACGGAAACTATTTTATTGTAACGGGACAGCGCCGTTATACGCCCGACGGCGGAAATAAAATTGTTCCTTGGAGTCTTTGAATATATATTTTTGGTTACGTGAATGTACGTGTGAGTGCATCGAGGAAAAACACCAGCGAGCTAGTGTACAACCGGGCAAGTGCGGGGAAACCTTATAAGTGAAACAAGTAAGAGTTTTACTCCCACGTTTCCTTATAATCATTTCTCGTACTCCGTTGCCTGCGGCGATCGTCGAGGGTATCAGTCACGGGATAATAAAGAGTTTTACTCCCACATCTCTGAACCTGACTGGAAAAACTTTGTTACAGATGGCGCCCGAGCAGGGACTTCTGGTGACAAAATTTCGTATGTTTTAAAACAAAAAAATTACACCTTGAGTACCAGGATCGGCAACCAATGTAGTTTATTATACCCTGTGCCCATTAAAAATGGGCAAATGTATGTAACAGGCAGAAGAAAGCATTTCCGACCCTATAAAGTATATATATTCTTGATCAGTGTCAATAGCCGAGTGGATTGGTACCTGTCCGTCTGTCTGTCCATCCGTTCGTCTGCCCATCCGTCTGTCCGTCTGTATGAAAGCGTGGATCTCAGCAACTATCAGAGCTAGAGACTTCAAATTTGGAATGTAGGTTCCTGAATACCATACGCATATCAAGTTTTTTTTCAATTTTAGATATCAATCCCCGTTTGTTTAAAAATTAGAAAAATCACCATAACTCGAAGAAGCTGATAACAAGAGCAGTTTTATAGCTAGAGACTTGAGATTTGGCCCAAATGGTAAGTACTTCCAATGTGTGCTACGAATTTCAGTACGATCGGATATTGAACTCAGAAGTTATTCAAGAAACAAGTTTATACGAATTGAGGGAATTGAATTAATTTGAGAGAGACCCTATGTTATATATATTTAAATACCATTGTAATGAAAATACTTTTGTTTGAAGACATGCACAGGGTTTCCAACTGTCTTATTCTATTTATCTTATTTTACAAGGCCATAATATATATATAACTGTATTTATTTTCGTTCTTATGCTAAAACTAATCCTAGAACAGGTAAATTTTCTAAATTTTTTTTTTACCATCATATTCCCTGAATATTTCGCCCAGGGCCCGAAGAAAGGTCACAATAGTCTCAGCGAGCCGTCTCAGATCCCGTAAAAGAATTGCAATCGAGCGAGTGCCGTAGACACCTAAAGCGAGCAGAGAACGCACCCACCATAGAAGGGTGCGCAGTTTTATTTTTGTTTTGCATCTTCCCTCCCCTTCGGAATATTTCTCCTCGGCCAGTCACGCACTTGAAAGCCTAAATTTCGAATCGCAATATATTGGAGGGCATTGTTCTAAATCTTCCAGAGATCGAGAGGCGACAAACGCTGCCCCGCGATCCCTGATAATCCGCGTGGAAACAGGCGCTACAACGCGTGTTCGGTCGCCACGTGGAAAACCGGAGCTACATCGCGAACTCTGTTGACGCGCTCGCGTACCGAGCGACGAGCGACACAAGTCTTCATGCTCGATCAGTTCAACAGGGACCGCTCTCTTCTACACGGATTCTTAAAGCGAACGGTCGCCTATAGATAATCAACCAGCCTTAAGCACAGCATATCTAACCTGTGCATCAGTGAAACAAAACCGACACGTGCTCCAAAGCGTATTTTATCTAAAGCGAAGTGAATCAGTAAAATAAAATCGACGCGTGCTCCACACGCCACCAGTCGACCGCATACCTAACCTAAACCAAGCCACGTGCTAGTTTCCTTACGGCATACGAACGCACCAAGCCGCACCATGGAAGTGCCATATGGCTCCATAGCCGAAAAGGTACATCGATGGGGAATTCTTTTCGACGAAATCTCTGACCCTCTAAGCTTCTTTGAACGCCTGGAGGAACGGTCAGCTGTGCATCTCATCGATCTGGTCCACTTGTCACAAGCTGTGCCAAAGCTACTCACGAGCAATGCCAATGATTGGTTCACGATCAGTCGCTTGCAGGGAGCAACCTGTTTGAACTTCAAGGAGGAGTTTCTGGAATTCTATTTGCCCCCACGCTACTTTCAGCGACTGGAGGATCAGATCCGGGCAAGGCATCAAAGACCAGGGGAAACATTCAAGCCATACCTGGTGGAGTTGCGATTGCTTAAGAAGAGGTCCAGGAAAGCAGACCAGCCAGGTCGACGTTCAGCAGGCTTGCAGGCACTGTGGCGAAATCGGTCACCAACAGCGGGATTGCCGCAACCGCCAAGTGTATTTCTAGTGGCACTACGGAAAACGAGGGGTCAGGACGACGGAGTGTTGTGGCTCGGCTTAGAGAAATGGACAGCGGCCGACAATACGTCCCGAGAATAAGCCCAGTCATCCAAGTGGAGAACGCGCACAGCATGTCCTAAGTCATGATAAACGGAGAGGCAAGACAAACCTTAACGGAGAACGTTCATACAAGATGCACGGGCGATGCCGACGAGGCATACGTCATCCTAACAAAGATTCATATGACGACCACGGGCGGTGCCGATAAGGTATGCGCCACCACAGCGGTGAGTACATCAAAATCCACGGGCGGTGCCAATAAGGTACGCGCCATTATAGCGGTTCCCACGGGTGGTGCCTGCAAAGCATGCGCCACCACTACGATGACCACACCGACAAGGCATGCGTTACCACAGCGCTGAGCATACCAAAACCCTCAGGCGGTGCCGATGAGGTATGCGCCACCCCCTTGATGACCACACCGAGACCCACGGGTGGTGCCAGAACGGCATGCGCCACCACAACGATGACCACATCGAGACCTACGGACGGTGGCAGCACGGCATGCGCCACCACCACGATGACCACACCAAGACCCACGGGCGGTACCGACGAGGCACGCGCCACTACAACGATGACCACGGTGAGACCCACGGGCGGTGCCAGCACGGCACGCGCCACCACCACGATGACCACACCCAGACCCACGGGCGATGACCGCACGGCATGCGCCACCACAAAGACGACCACACCGAGACGCGCGGGCTGCCCCAGCGAGGCATGCGCCACCACAACGATGACCCCACCGAGAACCGGATACCTTTAAAAGGGTACCCGACGAGACCCAAGTAATGGAGGCCTCACCCAAATGGACCACGGCGGCGCAGGAGCGATCCCCAAGGATCCCCCTCACTATATTAGATACTAGCACAATGGCAGCAAGGCTTAGTGGTGCAGCGTAAACGGTTCTGTGTAAACGGATCACGAGAGAGAAAAGCGCGAGTCTCATCACGCTCCATAAACGCCATTAGTGTGCTTCAGGTCATCGGAAAACTTCAGGGTAACCAACATATTTGATTGCGAACTCATTGTTAACCATGTATTAATTCAGTACCAGTTGTTTATATACGATTACGATACTATACGATTAATATACGAATACATGTTTGTATGATACTATATGCGTAAGTATTATGATACAGATTTAGTCAATTTCCAATATGAACAGAAGAATCAAAAAATGTATAAGGCAGCAAGTTATTCTGGAAAAATTGTCCCTTATTTTCTTTTCTTTGAAGTAAACTATAATTTCTGTTCACAAAAGCTGAAAAGCTAAGTAGGCAAATAAGTTCATCTGAATATTCGTGTACTACACTTACAGGGTGGATGATCTGCTCTGTAAAATTTAACCTGAATGTAACTTAATTTTTTACAAGAAAAGTAAATTTCTGCAAAGGCTAATTTATCCAGAGGTAAGGCTGTCTGGAAACGGCCCTAAGTGAGATAGGCAGTAAATCAACTAAAGCATATGCTTTTAACGTCCTTCGAGAACAGAACAATCCTCAGTCCATGTAAGTAAGACGTGAAGCCCCTTGGTGGCCCTTTAACGGGGCCAGGAAGGATACAAGTTTGTAGGCTGCATCAAACTCACTTACGAGCTGCAAGCATGCCAAACTTTAAAAATACAATCTCGGCTTGAAGATATGCAACAAAACAGACTATAAGACAAGGGATTTGCAGTTTGTGGTAATAAACCAGACCGCAGCGACTGGGCGTTCAGCAATCATTGCAAGTACCCGCAAGCTTGAGTGGTTCAAGTTTGGTTTGAAAACCGAGCAAAGGAATCTTTGGTCCTAACGTAAATAAGGTGCCCGAAATAAGTAAATAGGACAACACTTAAGGTTAAATTACGTATAATTTGAACATACTTCATGTAAATTTCGGCGTCAATGGAAATTCAACTTAAATTCCGTTTGAACGATATAAAACTTTCATTAACCCATAAAGTACCCGTTGAAAATTTAGGATTTTTGTGTGTCTACTTTTATTTGTGTTATCTTGATATATCTGTCATATCGACAATAAATTGACCTTGAGTCGGGAAGCACCCAATTGACGAAGTCAAAAGGTCACTAAATACTTATAATAAATATATTTCATTTTATAATGTAAATTATTTTTATTCTTTTTGATAATATAAACAGAAGAGACACGTTTAATATGCGTGGTAAGAAACAGTTTCTTGCTACTACCGCAGAAATAACGCGCACACTTCGTATGTATATGCGAAAAGCATGGGCAACAGACCGATAGTCAGAAAACTAGTTACGACAACTACAACAACACGCAAAAGTCGAGCTCAACTTTCAGGCTTTTTTTATGTTGCTCTCTTAGATATCTAAACTGGTTCTAACAGCGCAAGATAGAGGAGTTTGGATCGTTGGTTAAGCTAGTTTAATGATACTGATGAGGGAAATTGGCATCTTCTGAAACATCTGTATACCAAGCCTAGCTCCTTGCTTTTGGCAGGTATTTTTGTGTTTTGTTATATGTTGATATATCTGTGACATCGACAATAAATTGACCTCAATTCGGCTAGCACCCAATTCACTAAGGTCGCTAAATATAACAGAAATATTCCATGTTTTAGTAGATATTATTTTTCTTCTTATTGAAAATGTTATCTTAAAAATTTAAATTGTGATAGTTTATCGATTTGCGTGGACGGGTGTGAACTGTGTATGGTTTTCAGGAACCTTCATTCCAAATTTAAAGTCTCTAGCTCTGATAGTTGCTGATATCGACGCGTTTATACCGAGGGACATACGGAAAAATGGACAGACGGACGGACGAGCAAACGGACTCGGCTATTAATTATTCAATAATGTGTAAACTTTATAGGGTCGGAGTTGTCTTCTAATATAATCTATAATTTTAAATTTAAGGTTGAGTTCTGAAATAAAGTTGGTGACTATAACTACGTTATTTTGAAGTTATTTCGGAAGCATATTAAAAACAAGCCGAACTGTCGGGACCCCGACCGTAATATACCCCGTGGGCTTACAGGAACCCGCTCAAATTCACTCCAGATGAAATTCTCTAGTAATTCGTTTTTTAATTTTTGTGGGCGAAGGGGGCGTGGCATCGTAATATAATTTTCTGGACACATCAACCACAAAACATTCATCATGTTTGAAAAATCTCAAGTCTTCAGCTACAAAACTGTTTTTGTTATGAGGTTTTTGAGTTACAAAACTGCTTGTTTTTTGAGGTCTTACTTAATTTGTGGGTGAAGGGTGCGTGACATCGCGATACAATTTTCTGGACACATCGACCACAAAATATTCATCATGTGTCGCAAATCTGAAGCCTCTAACTGTAATATTGCTCTTGTTATAAGCTTTTCCTTTTTGTAGGCGAGGGGCGCGTGGCATCGTGATAACATTTTCTGGACACAATGACCACAAAATATTTATCATGTGTGCTAAATGTGAAGTCTTTAGCTATTATATTGCTCTTGTTATGAGGGTTTTGAGCTACAAAACTGCTTGTTTTATACTTTTACTTAATTTGTGTGGACGTGGCATCCAAAGAAAAAGATAAACTTGATCTGCCTGCAAAAATTACCTGTGCTGGGACACCAAGCTCAAACTTCTAGTTCTTACCATCTCTGAGATCCTTTCGTTCATACAGACCGACGGACCGACAGACCGACGGACCGTCAGACCGACGGACAGACGGACATGGCTATATCGACTCGGCTATTGATGCTGATCAAGAATATATATACTTTATGGGGTCGGCCATGCTTCCTTCTGCTCGTTACATACTTTTAACAAACTTAACATACCCCCACAGGGTATAAAAAATAAGCACAGATTTCAAATTAAACATTCGGTCAAAATGTTAAAAACGAGGTCGAATGAGCCATTCGAGCCTGGAAATAACCTATTAGTCCAACCAATATTAAGACTGAGCTAGACTTTGCTGTACTCTACTCAGTAAAAGCTTGGAGTCAGAATTTAAACGAGGTCGTTTGAGCTGTCAGCTGAATGTGTAGGCGTTTCAAAAAATCATGTATTGTGTATTGGCGAGAAATTTTGGAGATAAGAAGAGATTGAAGAATTTTGTTATTAATGCCTTGCTGTTATTGATTGGATCTTCTCCACAGGGAGACTAACAATAAGTTTATCAAATCTTAAAATTATAAGTTAGGCAACAGCAAAGACTATAGTCTTTGGTAACATCCATGTTGACTAAATCCGAGTTTAAGAGCCCTAATGGATTATTGCTGGGCTGGTTGGTCATTGCGTTGGAGGCGTGTTCGGTTGCACACCAGAGATAAGCACAATGCAAGATAATTTGGGTGCAAAGATAGTTTGAACTGGTAGTTCGCTTTTTGTTGGGCTATCTCATCTTTTACGTGTAGAATGTTTAGATCTCTATAAAGGTTTTCGTTACGAACATACCATGGCGCCAGTGATGGTTCTTAGGATTTTGGATTGTGCGCGCTGTATGATGTCAATGTTGCTGCTTCTCGCATTCCCCCAAAGCTGCGAGCCGTAGGTCCAGATTGGTTTTAGAGTGGAATTGTAGCGTATGACCGTGTAGTCCAAGCATAGAGGCGAACGAGAATTTATAGTCCAATGAAGGCTATTAGCTTTTAGTTTTAGGTGAATTTTTTTATCTTCGATGTGTCTCCGCCAGGTAAGTCGCCTATCAGGGTGTATGCCAAGATACGTCACTTCATCAGCTTGGGGGATCTGCGTATTGTGTAACGTTAGCGGAGGGCAAGTCTGCCTATTAAGAGTAAAAGTTACATGTTTACACTTTTGCTCGTTTACTTTAATACGCCAGTCTGATAGCCATTTCTCCACCACCATCAGGTGGTCAGCTAGTTGTGCTGTAGCTTGTATTGGGCATCTAGAGCGACTTAAGATAGCGGTATCGTCAGCAAACGTAGATGTTGTCAGTCGCTCGTTTATGGGTATATCCGCCGTGAATAGAACATAAAGGGTTGGCCCCAGAACACTGCCTTGAGGAACTCCAGCTTCTATACTGTGGTCGTCGGATGTAGTAGCGTTTCACCTCACTGCGAAGACTGTTGTAGGGGTACGACTCAAATAGCTTGTGAGTATGTTCAGGCAGTGTTAATTTTATTTTATGCATGAGACCATCGAGCAAGACTCGGTCGAATGCTTGAGAGACGCCGTGGAATATCACACTGAAGTATTCCCGATTTTCAAATGCAGTACGCATTGCTGATGTTATTCGGTTAACCCGCTCGATAATTCCATGGTTCTCCCGGAGGCCACCACTGATGTGGTGGAATTACACTGAGTGCTCTCAGTTATGGAATTATCGCGTAAGGAGGCATTTTTCAAGCAGCTTTGACATGCAAGTAAGCTTATTAGTCCGTACGATGATGATATTGTGTGATCTTTTCCTGGTTTCGGTATCTTTATAATGGAAGTTTTTTTCCATTTTTTTATTTGGAAAGTATCCAAGTTTTGTAATTGCGTTGAAGTGCTTAAAAACGAGGCAGATAGCGCAGTTTGGAAGTTCAATTATCATTTTTGGAGTTATTAGATCACAACCTTGCGATTTTTTTTGTTTCAGTTGTTCTCTGATGACTTTCGCAATCTCGTTAGGCAGAAGCTCAATTGGCTCAGTCTCAATTTGGCTATTAAATGGTAATGCAGCCAGTTCGAATGAATTATTTGCAGGATTTGGCTGGAACACATTTCGTAGGTGAGACTCAAATGTGTTGGCTCTGTCTTTGTCGCTGCGGGCCCAGCTGCCTGAAGAGTTTCTTATGGGAGTGACAGGTTCGGTTGAGCCCTCCACAGCGGATTCTTTGTGCTGGTTGGCGTATGTACTGACGTTGAGCGTCTTCTTCGTCTTGTTTTAGAGCCTTGGTGAGTCTGCGAGTGGCTTCTTTGAGGCGTTGTTTTGAAGATGGCGATCTGTAGGTTTGCCAATCTCGTCGCAATCGTCGTTTTTGCAGAACAAGTTCTTCAATTGCCGATTGATTTGATTTGAACTGGCTTTATTGCGCAGATATCCCTTGCGGTGTTGAAGTTTTGTCTGCTGCTACGAGTACAGATTCCAGAGCATCAACAGAACAGTCGATGTCCTCTCCGATTTTGAGCTGCGGGGTTAGCTGAATATAGGAACAAACATATTTCTTATATTTAAGACAGTTGGTTCTGTGCGTTGTCAGCCTACGAGAATGCTTTATGATTTGCGTGCTTTGGAGAAGATTTAGTAGCACCGGGGAGTGATCGGATGATAGGTCCGACAGTAATTCGGTACTCATCAGATGACGTAGAATGTTCTTTGTGACTGCAAAGTCAATTAGATTTAGTAGCTTTCTGGGGTCTGCTGACCAATATGTAGGACTACCCGGAGAAACGTAGTCCACTTTGTTGCTTGGTTTGATGATTGCGTTGTATAACTGATTTCCTTTGAAGGTCACAAGGCGGGATCCCCAATGCGTGGGCTTGGCATTGTACTAGTGAATTGTAGAGCTCCATGAATTGACCCTTACAGATTGTAAAGCGAGGTGAGCAGTAAACAACGGCAATGATGAGATTGCCGTTACCCGATTGAACGTTTATGGATGTAGATTGCAAATAATTTGTTGCAAACCTTTTATGAAAATTGTGTTTGATGCGGTTTCTGATTAAGATGCCAGTTCCCCCGTGTGCTTTGCCATCCGGATAATCTGTATCGTAAAACAAGTAGCCCCATACTTGGATGTTATATTTGCATGTGAGGTGCGACTTTGCGAGCAGCATCACATCGATGTGTCTGTCGTATGGGAATGGAGCTAGTTCAAGTTTGTGACGTGAAACACCGTTAGCATTCCGCAGAGATATTCGTAGAGACGCCATTGACTATTTGGACTGTTGAGATGCAAGCATCTGTATCAGTGTGTTTTGATTAGTTGTTCTCATGAATGACACGAAGTCCATCTTCTTTTGTTGCAGAGTGAAAATCATGGCTTCATGCTTGGCCCATGGGCTGGTGAGAGTTTACCATAGTTGGCTCTGCTTCAATTACGTGTTGAATCGCTGTTGTGTGAGTTGATTTGTCTAGTTGCGTCTATGTAAACTGGACAGCTTCTGTAGTTTGCTGTGTGGTTTCCTCCGCAGTTTCCACACATTTTTGCTCTGGTGCCGTTTTTGGTAGCAGGTCAAGGGCCTGAGCCATGAGTCTCCACAAGCTTCACAGATTGGCCGAAGAGTGCAGTAGGATCTAGTGTGCCCGTATTCTTGTCAATTTGTACATTGAACTGGTCCATTGCATTTGTGCGATTTAACAGCAACTGCAGCTTGTAGATTGAATGTACTTCATTTTTCTTTAATGCTCTATTGTATGGCTCAAGCTCGACCTTGAAGAGTGGTTCAGGCTTCTTGTTATTGCTGACAATATTTGTTACCTTCTTGGCAAGAAAACCATTTTCATGTAGAACATATGTGATTTCGACAGACGTTACCTCTGGTTCAATGCCCTTAAGTACCATTTGCAAGCCCTTGCTGCTTTTTAGTTGCTATGTGTAGTAGTTCTTCTTAGCGTCATTTAGGTATTTGGACACTAATCGGAAATGCTCTTCAGTTTTTGTTTGGAGCTTGGTTTCACGAATATTCCCTTTACCGAGTGAAATAACATGGAAGTTTTTATTCCCAACCAGCTCTACAATTTTGTTAACAAGTGCGTTGGAAATCTCCTCCCGAATGTATATAGGTGGGGGTTTCTGTATCTTTGGGACCTCTTGTCCAGTATAGGGTTGACAAGTCTCAACATCAGCCAGAATGGCGTATCTATTAGAGTTCAGAGTCTCAGGAGTTTTACTGACTTTATTTGCACGGTTAATTTTTGGTTTATGTCCATCCCTTGCCTTTTGTGGGCTGAGATTGCGCTTGTTTTGGATGTACCGATCCATACCAGTCTGCACAGCCGGTCCCATTTTCTTGTTTTGATTTGGTTCCATTGTTTGCGTGTTGTTGTTATTGTCGGTATTGGCACTTGAGCTTATATTTGTACAACAACAATATCAGTATTTTGCGCTTGAGCTACTGAAGTTGAGCGCGCCGTCGTTATCGCATTGTTGGTGACAGTAACCGTTGCATTTAACAACAACAACTTCTGCGGTTATAGAAGACAAAGAGGTCACGGTACTTGTTGTTGGTGCGGCACAGAGTATTCAACTGTCGCGAACGCTCGTTTCTTTTTGTTATGTCTCGAATCATAGTTGTTATTAGGGATTGGAATCGATATGGCGATATCGATATTTACACTAAGTAAATAACCTATAGAGAACCCATTTCATACATTGCCACTGTACAGCCGAAACGGCCTGCGACACGGACACCTCCGAAATTCCGAAAAATGCGACAGAGACACTCGACAGAGACACTCGCTTTTTCGGAATCATTTGACGAGGCCGATTTAGTCGGCAGCAAGAGCTCGTAGAGGCCACATCAAAGCGAGAGCGGAGAACGCCGCGACGCTTGCTGTGTGCCATGAGTATTCATGTATGTGTGCATATGTGTG
>OY282582.1:6111788-6189222 GCA_958299025.2 Drosophila histrio
AACAATGCACACATACATGAATACTCATGACACACAGCAAGCGTCGCGGCGTTCTCCGCTCTCGCTTTGCTTTGGCCTCTACGAGCTCTTGCTGCCGACTAAATCGGCCTCGACAAATGATTCCGAAAAGCGAGTGTCTCTGTCGTGTGTCTCTGTCGCATTTTTTGGAATTTCGGAGGTGTCCGTGTCGCAGGCCGTTTCGGCTGTACAGTGGCAATGTATGAAATGGGTTCTCTATAGGTTATTTACTTAGTGATGCCGGCGAACCGAATATTCAGGCCTAATGGGATTTTGTACAGGCATGAACTGAACATTCGGTCTGGATGATGAAAATGGCGTCGAATGAGCCAAATGTGATGTCGTGTAAATAGCCCGTAAGAGTCTCTGCAGCTTTTTCCTTATGCTTATACATATTTATATTGCGATTTAGTTAAAAACACTGCATCGTCTGCTTCTTCTTCGCCTACTGTTGTTTCGTCTGCTGCTGAAAGTTCCTTATTTATATTTTAGTTTTGTTGTTTTTCTATTGTTTTTATTTAACAAGAAGTCATTATGTTTTATATTAATAATTCAAATGTGTATTAAGAAATATAAAATTTTATGTTATTATAATTTTCAGCAATTTATGGGTTGTTTTAACTACTTTTAAAATGTTCGATGTTTTCAGCGATATATCGATATTTGAAAACATCTATGGTAACGATGTTTTTGCTTCCCTAATGTATATGTATGTGTTCGTGTCGGAAAAATAAAACAACACCTTGTTTTTCGAAAGTTAAATACCCTTATGAGCATATAGTACCTTAGACTCATCACATTTTTAATCAAATATAAAAATATGTATTAGGCCATAAGGGATTTTAAATTAATAATTAATAACAATTCTGTCAAATTGTGGCAAATTATTTGCAAAGTGTCATACCATTCATAAAATTGTAAAGAGTATGAATGGTCAAAAATGGCGCAACTGAAATTTGGCTGCAAGTTGACAAACTCAATGTTTAAGAAAACGACGACGACGAAAGCAATAACCGAAAACGTTGGCCGAAAGAACACAGCAGTCGGGGAAGTCTTCGCTATTGGCTTTGCACTCAGGCATCCCTGATTCCATACAGAGCGTGCATAGATAATTTCATGTGCTGGGGATCACATACCTAGAACCGCAACCTTTAACTAGCTAGTTCTGTAATCAGAATAGCGCGCTTCATAGTGTGAGTTCCCTGCGGCTGAGTAAGCTACGAAGTCATACTTTTTGTTAAGATCGTTATAGCGTTCTGCTGCATGAAATTCAGCACAGAAATCTCGTCTGATAGTGCGAGTTCTTTGCAGCTCAGTAAGCTACAAGGTCATACGTTTTACTGAGATCCTTATAGCGTTCTGCTGTATGAAACGCAGCTTAGATTTTGGCACTTTACAATTTCAACTTATTTAGTTGGCTGCATAAAGTACAATAATTTAAGTTATTAGAGGACGGATATTTAATTATTTATAAAATGCATAAATATACTATATAACCTATCCCATTTAAAATTTATAGGAAATTTTAAAATGGATAAATATAAATTTTTAGATTGCTCTTTATTCTTATTTATGACTTTAAATCAAAATAATAGAAAATTAAAATTCATCTTTTGCTTAAAAATAATGTCAAAGATAATATATAAAATATTGATCAACTTTAATCGCAGGCAACGACGCACTAGTGTATATAATAGGTTAAGAATTAGTTTAAATCACCGTATTATTAGAGATAAGCATTTGTATTATGCCGGCATTGAAGCCAAAATTAGTATACTCAGCGCACGGAGCGCGTCTTCTTAGAAGACTAGATCTTGTTTGTAGGGTTAAGCCGTAAGAAAATAAAGGAATAGGTTTGCTTTGAATAGGAGAATAACGGCCGTTGCTCGCGGCCAAGCGTACGCCGTCGATCGGCTGTAAAACACTGCCAGCAAATGCAACTCTACCTCCCGAGAGAGCAAAAGCTCGGTGGTGAGTTGCGAAGCGGTGGTGAGTTTGGGCAGCCGAAGCTGGCGCGTGGCTTGACCGCGAGCAAGACAGCACTTTGTGATCGACTGACGAAAGTGGCAGACTTCGCGAGCTGGCGTGTCTGTGCAAGAACCGTCGGCCGAGCGAGTAATCCCGGAATTTTGCGTAGTGCAGCTAACCCGTATTGAAATAAACAGCGACTGCAAGTCCCGCTGGCCGAGCGAGTAATCCCGGTGTTTTGAGTAGTATAACTAACCCACTTGATCTAAACAGCGAGGACAAGTCCCGCTGGCCGAGCGAGTAATCCCGGCGTTTAGAGTAGTATAGTAGTTTCGCAGGTGAATCTTTCCATCCCTCCTTCTAGCGTCCAGCGAAATTTACAAATATCTTGTAAATTCTAGACCCGGAGAGACTGAGATCTGTACCCCGGCTGGAAACTTTCTTACAATATATAAATATATCGATATACTCAAAGGGCTGCAATGCTACAATCGATAACACTTTATATAAGTTTGCATCCCTGTCTTTGTGTATTTATTGTTGCGTGTCTATTGTTCTGCAGAGCGAAGTGAAAATGTCATTTAATAAAGTAAAGTTGTTTATTCTGCAATAATTACTATATAATTTGAATGCTTGTATTAAAGTAATATATCCTATTTTATATTTTACAGTCTTGAATATACATAAATGCATAAATATGTCGCTGTTTGCTGATATGTGAGATAAGTTTATGCGTAAATAACTTAGATGCATAATATATCATATTTGTAATTGTAATTAATTTTTTTAAGATCAACTGGACGGATATACAATGTAAGTAAATCAAAAAAATTAGCAAAAGTAGTTTATATACGAAAATAAATGCATTAACTTTTACAATTTGTTTATTTTCAGGGATAATATAAATTTAATATAAGTTTTAGTTTAAGTAAATTTAAGAAAATATTATTAAAAATAAAAATTGTATAATTATGCAGTTAAAAAGTTTATAGAGTTTTTTATTTCAATGCCGCCGTGCAAATTTAACGGTACCTAGGGAGCGCGAAATTCCAACCGGAATCCAAACCAGATTTCATACAAGAATTCCAACTAGAATCCCAACCAGAATATTCCTACACACATAGAGATCTGAACAGTATGCAGCAGTACGCTATGACGTTCTATAGAAAACGTTCGCATAGTAGCTTACTCTGCCGCAAGGTTTTAGAGAATTCCCCCTAATTACTCCGGATACGTATGTGTAAAAGCGAATGATACTTTTACGCGAACTGGTTGTACAAACTTCTGAGCGCTCATGGGAAAATTTGTATACTTTTCTGGACACCTGGGTTGTTCTCTTTTTTTATTAATTGTTTTTAATTTTTTTTGTATCTTATACCCTTTTCCCATTAAAAATGCGCAAAAACGGGTATAATGATTTTGTGCAAATGCATGGAACAGACATAAGGAGGCATCTCCGACTTCATAAAGTATGTATGTATATTTCTGATCAGTATCAATAGCCGAGACGATTGACACCTGTCCGTCTGTCTGTCCGTCTGTATGATGGCGTGGATTTCAGCAACTATAAGAGCTAGAGACTTCAAATTTGGAATGTAGGTTCTTGAATACCATACGCAGGTCAAGTTTATTTTCAATTTCCGATATCTCACCATCCGCCCACGCAAAACGAAAAAGACTTTCACAGCCTTAAATTTTAATATAACACATCTTAACTTAACAGATAGTCACGCTGAGCAATTTGCTACAAGTTTCATAACGATCGGCCCATAAATACAGGAGATCTTAAGAAATTTGCTTTGAGTCAATTGTATAATAATTGTTCGCTAGAGCAAGAGTGCATATGAAAATGTCATTTTCGCAAGCGAGAGCGCATGTAATAATTTGATTTGGCATATGATAACATTTTCCAGTGCTATTGTTTAGGAGTTATCCAGCACTGAAAACTCACACTTAATACTTTATATGAACAATAACCTATACTCATGTTAAACAATAAACAATTTCCACATCAACAGTCAAGGGCGTAGGCAGGGGGGGGGGGGCAGAGGGGGGCCATTGCCCCCCTACACATGTGACATTTCATTATTTAGCTTCCAAAATCTGCATAAAATGGTTGAATTTAATAAAAGAAACAATTAATAAGAGTATTAAATTTTTGTAATGACTGTATGTTGAATGCCTGGTGCTTAAAAGGAAGGTAAAGAGAGAAGATGAGGTTGTAAACCTATGTTGCCCCCCCCCCCCCTTACTGAAAAGCTGCCGACGCCCTTGTCAACAGTCGCAGTCCAGTGTTGTCAGACTATCGCAAGCTACCAACTCTCGATGCAAGCAAAATCGATTTCAAGCGAAATATTTAAATCCCATTATAATGAAATTACTTTTCTTTGTAGACGTTCACATGGTTTCCTACAGTCGCACGCGATCGGTTGGCAAGCATTTTCAAAATTTTCAGCAAATTTTTCGTAATAATCAAAAAATCAAGCCAAACAAGTCGCTACCCCGACTGTAATATACGTTGTGAGTCTGTAGGAACCCGCTCAAATTCCTGATGTAACTCTCTTATAGTGGGCGAAGGAGGCGTCGCATCGTCATGAAATTTACTGGGCACATTGACCACAAAATATTCATCTTGCGTGCCAAATCTGAAGTTTCTAGCTATAAAATTGCTCTTGTTATAAGGTGTTTCGTTTTTTGGGCGAAGGGGACGTGGCATCAAGAATATATATACTTTATGGGGAGGGCCATGCATCCTTCTGTCCGTTATATTTATTATAGAAATCAGCCATAATACCATTTTATACAAATCAGCCTATTATATGAAACTTTTTTATACAAATCAGCTAACTACATTTTCTAAAAGTGCATGAAAAATGTATATTATTTGTTTGTGAGATCACAAAATGTGTACGATATATTTCCTGAGATATCGACTAAAAAATAATATATGTTTGATTGTTGAAAATTTTCATCTAAGTACAAAACCGGGATCGCCAATAAGAGTTATGAGCTTAAAAGAATCAAGCCTGAACAACTTGTATAATAACAAGCCGATCAGTCGAGCACGCGCGACAGCTGGAAACCCTGTGCAGGTCTTCAAAGAAAAGTATTTTCATTATAATGGAATTTAAATATATCGCTTGAAGTCGATTTTGCTTGCATCGAGAGTATTTAGCTTGCGATAGTCTGGCAACATTGGATTGCGGCTGTTGATTGTTTATGTTGAGCGCCACAGCAGACGAAAGGCAAATCAAACATACATGAACAAACGCGTCTTTTCGTTCATTATATCGTCGGGCGGCGCAGCGACTGCGCTGCTACTGCGCTGCGACGCATCTGCATAAATTTGATTCTTGAATAACTTTTGAGTTCAATATCCGATCGTACTGAAATTTGTAGCACACATTAAGAGTAGGATACTTGCCATGTGTGCCAAATCTCAAGTCTCTAGCTATTAAACTGCTCGTGTTATCATCTTTTTCGAGTTATGGGCGAAGGGGGCGTTGCATCGCGATGAAATTTTCAGGACACATTAAGCTCAAGCTTTTTATCATGTGTGCCAAATCTCAAGTCTCTATCTTTAACATTGCGTATGTTATGGTGATTTTTCCAATTTTAAAACCAACGGGACATGATATCGAAAATTGAAAATAAACTTGATCTGCGTATGGTATTTAGGAACCTACATTCCAAATTTGAAGTCTCTAGCTCTTATAGTTGCTGAGATCCACGCGTTCATACAGACGGACAGACAGACGGAAGGACGGACGGACGGACAGACAGACGGACAGGTGTAAATCGACTCGGCTATTGATACTGATCAAGAATATATATACTTTATAGGGTCGCAGATGCTTCCATCTGCCACACAAATTCATTATAGCCTTTTTTGCCCATTTTCAATGGGCACAGGCTATAAATTTTTAGAATTTTAAGAAATATACTAAATTCCTTAATATTTGTCCTTGAAGGATATGTGATATGAAAGGTATTAAATCATAGATCCCAATATTTTTACATATTGGTAATACACCACTTCGTTCAAAATATATTTGCATCTAATTATTATTTAAGATTTTTATAAAATAATTTGTAATTTAAACTTTTATAATAAAAATTTAAAATAAGTGTTCTTTTAATTTTATTACAAAAAAAAAATTAACAAGTAAATTTATATTTTAAAAATTATAATCGTTATGGTCCCTGGTGAAATTGTGTCATGAGCTGTTAAATAAATTAGTTTTATATAGTAAGTATGTACTAAATCTTCATTACTTCCTAAAGTAGTTTTGTGGACAAAAATTTAACTTGTATCACTATTGAAATAGTAATTTCTATTACCAATACTTAATAAGCGTCTTACCGTCATCACCATAATCCTCCTCAGCTTCTTCTTCCTCAGTGTCTGTTGATTTCGACTTGCCCAAACTTTTCAGCTTTTTTCTCTTAGCTGCATTTCGCCTTCGAGCTAAAAGACAAAAGAAGATAAGTATGCAATAACACTCTTTAACAGATTCAATACGTATCAACAAACCTTCCATTATGTGCATCTTTTCTTCCTCAGTAGTTCTTTCTTCCGCTAATATAACCTCCTCTGAAAGATTTTTTATACAAAAGTCGGATTGTTACATATTCGATATGATTCTATTTTCTTGTATAACTAATTTTTAATTAATCTAAAGGATAAGCAAGATCACAAATATATATATTATAAACTAAGGTGCATACCTACTGTCCGTTAGAAATGAACAAGCGAAAAAGTACAAACGAGATGTGAAAGAGTATCAACCAGTCGGAAAGGTTACAGTCGAGTCTGTTCGACTGTTATATGCCCAGTACTTGTATTTTTACAGCCATTCAATTCAATACTAAACAAAACACATTTTAACATATTAATGAACTTATGAATACTGTAGCAAACAGCTACGATTGAAGCTGTGTAAAGAAAATTGCAATTAGGCTCATTAGCAGACCCAGATCAAATTCGGCATATCTAAAGCTTAATATTTTGGCGATTGCTTTGCCTTCGGATAAAAAAACCTATGATTCTAAACATGACATTTTTCGTTAAGTAGCGAGATGACGGCGGTAACCAAAACTACAATTTTTGGTCAGTATGTAGCATGCATGACTCTTGAGCTAGCGGGGGTCCTGGGTTCCCACCCTACACATAATCGAATTTTAGTTTTATGAAGTATTATTAATATTTTTCTTTTATTTACCTGTTTTATTAAAAAATAAATATTTGTGAAAATAAAATAACTAATAAAAAAACAAATGACAACTTAAAAAATAAAACCAACTGAATTTTAATTGTGATCTTCTTGCACAGACTTTCGCCCCTGCAGCTACCTTGATAATTATTAACCGATTGTAATGAAATTTTTAGAAAACTTAAACTGTGGTGCACAAATCTCAAGGCTGTATCTTTAAAAGTGCTGTTAAAAATGTTTCTTTTTTCGATTTCATGGTGCGGAGTAGGGCATAGGAAAATCCTAAAACAAATTTAATCACTCTGCACCATAGTTATTAAATTATTTTCAACAAATTTGGTTTCTCTTGGATATATCGACTCGGCTATTACTAGTGATCAATAACACTAGCTTACAAATTAACAACATTTTTTTGCAAAGTAAATGTAAGTATGATTTTCTTATGGACTTTGGTCCACAAAACACGAAAATGGCACTTAAAATTTTTTTCATGGAAGCGTTTTCGAAATATTCTCTTTTTTTTTTGAATTTTCGAAGTTACTCCAACATTTTTAAATATATTTCCAATTTCAATTACCCGATTTGGCCAAGCAAGCAAAATAAAGGTAAGGTAACCCTCTACAACTTTCTCTCATACAGTATTAAGATCGGCTCAGTAGTTCAGAAGCTATCGATTTTAATATGTTTGAAAATACGGTTTTTTGTGATTACTTGAGTTCGAAAGCTCACATATCGTCCTGGATAAAATAATTTTTAAGGTTTAACGTAAAACTGATACTGTTTCGAAGTAAATAAGCTATTATCGATGCAAATCCAAAAATAAATGGCGAAGTAATGCACATTTCAGGCAAAGGAAGCAGCAATTTATAGCCTCCATGCATCCCACACAACATGTCAAAAATTTTGAGGTGATAGCCTCACGCAGATCTCTGTACAATTAACATTACAGAATTCATTGGTCATTCACTGAAATAAATTTTAAGTGCCATTTTCGTGTTTAGTGGGCCAAAGTCCATATGTAAATCAAACTTACATTTACTTTGCAAAACTAGTGTAAACTCAAAAATCGAATTTTTCAAGTTATGACGGTCTTGCAGTAAACAAACATTATATTAATAACGTTTGTTTGTTGCAAGACCGTCATAACTTGAAAAATGCGATTTTTGAGTTAATTATGCAGAAATGATCATTAACTAACGCTTTATATTATGTCAAAGTTTCATGTTTCTAGTCCTAATAGTCTCTGAGTGAGGAAGATTTAAGTTTTTCATTGTCTGAAAAAAGTAAGCGAAACTCAAAACTTCAAAACAAGAACCGAAAATAATATATTTTTTTTTAAATAAAGATCACCCATGATCTTTCAATTTTTTATTTCATACGATATTCTTCAATGATAGTCATTATTTTCGAGAAATTTAATAAAACTAAGACCATAATAATTATTTTCGATAAAAAAAATAAAACTCGAAAATAATGATTATTAATGATTTTTATTTTTTTTCGCTCAAACTAAAACTTAACAATAATTTACGGCTTCTGTGTTAGATTTTTCACCAATATTATTGCATATTCTTGTAAAGGGACCCCATAGACCAGTTATACTAAAATTTTCTTTAGTACGATCGAAAAGTGAACTCAGAAGTTGTTCAAGAAACAATTATTTGCAGCGCAGCAGATGCGTCGCACCACCGCGGCGTCGACATAACGAACGAAAAGACGTGTTTGTTCATATATGCATCGGAAACGCATTAGAGAGGGGCCTTATACTGCCCCAGGGTATATGACCGTCGGCGTCCCGACTGTTCGGCTTGTTTCAATTAGTGGCCGAAGAAGGTGTGGCATCGTGATGAAATTTTGACACATCGACCCCAAAATATTCATCATATGTGCCAAGTCTGAAGTCTCTTGCTACAAAACTGCTTTTGTTATGAGTTTTCTCTTGATTTGCTGGCGAAGGGGACGTGGCATCCAAAATTGAAGATAAACATTATCTGCCTGCAAATATTAGCACTGCTGGGAGAACAAATAAAATTTGTTTTTGTTGTACAAATGATTACTTAAGCAATTTTTTATACAGCGTTTATAGTTGTGCACTACCTCAAAATCGAATAATTAATTACAAGAAAACGGTGATTTTTGGTTGTTTTATTTTTCACTCGATCATTTAAAACGGACAGTAACGGGCAGTGCAACATGTGGGCGCGTTTAAATAGTTTATATCTCGGTCATTTACTTAAAGACAGTCATAATAAAAACACGATTTTTTATTTACACTGTACACTGCATGAAATATATATATTTATATGTCGTATAACTTTATGTGGGAGTCGAAAGATTTTATGTTTTACTAGAAGGTGGTACTGAATTGAAAACTTTTGGCCCGTTTTCTGCAAAATCATGTTTCTGAGTTATACCTGTCTTGAAGTAAATGAGGAACATATAGAGTTTATATATATATATCTGTACATTTTTGCATGATACGATTTGTTTTAATTTTCAGTGATTGTGCATTTACGAGGACGATTCGATGTTTCCAGCCTGACAGTGATGCAACACTTTTCAATTTTTTTTTATTTTATTTTTCAACAGTCTTCTAAGTCAATACACTTCTTCCAGCGATGCTCTCAAAAACTAATCGGCGTGCTGCTCCTCAAAATGGTTGTCTACAAAGGATATAGCCTCCTCCTTTCAGGAAATTTCAGTCCACCAAGCCTTACTGGATCCGCTTGTATGGAGCAGCGGCCAAAAATACTTGTAATGGAGATAATGGGCTGAAATTTTTTACAAATGCTCTTAAAAAATTGTGGAAAAATAACATGTTAAATGGAATATGATGGGTCATTCCCATCCCCACCTAAAAATGCATCCATTCAGAAAAAATAGTCTAGAATGTTTCAACAAAAATTAATTAAATATATTAATAATTAAAATATAAAAAAATAACATTTAATAAAAATAAGAATAGTAAAATAAAAACAAGCGGAACAGTCGGGACCCCGACAGTAATATACCCTGTGGGTCTACAGGAACCCGCTCAAATTCACTCTAGATAAAATTCTCTAGTAATTCTTTATTTTTGAATTTGTGGGCGAAGGGGGCGTGGCATCGTGATAAAATTTTCTGGACAAATCGAGCTCAAGATACTCATCATGTGTGCTAAATCTCAAGTCTCTAGCTACAAAACTGCTTTTGTTATGAGGTTTTTGAGCTAGAAAACTGCTTGCTTTATGAGCTTTTACTTAATTTGAGGGCGAAGGGGGCGTGGCATCGCGATTAAATTTTCTGGACACATTGACCCTAAGATTCTTATCATATGTGCCAAATCTCAAGTCTCTTACTGTAATATTGCTCTTGTTATAAGCCTTTCCGTTTTGTAGGCAAGGGGGGCGTGGCATCGTGATAAAATTTTTTGGACACATTGACCACAAAATATTTGTCATATGTGCCAAATCTCAAGTCTCTAGCTACAAAACTGCCCTTGGTATGAGGTTTTTGAGCTACAAAACTGCTTGCTTTATAAGCTTTTACTTAATTTGTGGGCAAAGAGGGCGTGGCATCCAAAAAAAAAGATAAACTTGATCTGCCTGCAAAAATTTCCAGTGCTGGGACACCAAGTTCAAGCTTCTTGCTCTTACCATCTCTGAGATCCTTTCGTTCATACGGACGGACCGACGGACCGACGGACAGACGGACAGACGGACATGGCTATATCGACTCGGCTATTGATGCTGATCAAGAATATATATACTTTATTGGGTCGGCCATGCTTCCTTCTGCCCGTTACATATTTTTAACAAACTTAATATACCCCCACAGGGTATAAAAATAACAACAGTGATTATAGAGAATCATCTAGTAAATTATAAACTGATTTTAATAAAGTCGACTTGTCTTTTTTTGGAAGTTGCCTCCTTCTAGTTATAAATGGATCGGCAAATAGTACCATGGATATGCAGTTATCAGATCATTTGCTGTATCCCGATGCCATGGCTTGCAATAGTGTTGCACATCAATAAATCAAATTTTCATCAATTCCTGTAATTTCGGAATTTAAGGCTGCACTAGAAAAGTATTTTCCTGCGACATTTCCATCGTTGGACGATCCTCTACCTCCACCTTTGGGTGTATCCACTATTAATCCCATGCTTTTTAATGAAATTCCGTCTGAATTTTCTTTTTCACTCCAGTACTTTTAACTCCTTCACTGAGTCCCTTATTTACCACATTTTGACCTTTTATTTATATGAAATATGTAGAAAATATTCCAAGAAGCGTAAATATGAATGTAGTGGAGATAGGCCAAATTCATAATATCGTTTGTGAACTTCTTTACTTAAACATTTTTCTACTTTATTCATATCTATTGGCTTTGCTCCACATATAAAACACTTTTCCGAGGATGATTCACTTATCGCGTTGCACACTTTCCCATCTATCATGGCCAGTTGTAAGCTACACTCAACAGAAATCTCTCTATTATAAATAAATAGTTCTGTCGGCCTTAGAAGTCTTATTTTATCCTTAAAATATTTTTCCTCTTCGATTGATAGTTTCGTTGTCTCTTTTTTAAATTGAAATCGTATTTGCCGGCAGCAACATGTTGACGAAGGCCAAGGGTATTTCCATATTAGTTTTTTTGTTAGATTTTAAAATGAACTGCAGAGAGGTACGTATGATGCGACAAATAAGCTCTTGTCCTCCAAATCATTATTACAAAACTTTTGATTGTACTCGCTATGACCCGTACATCCATCAAATCCCCATTTTCCGATTAATATCAAACTTTCATCCGAATCATCAGAGACTGTTTCGACGACATTAGCTTGAAGCTGTAATATGCTTGAAGCTGTGTTAATTAATAGGCTCTGTAACTCCACTTCAGCGTGAGATTTGCCTACAGAAATATTGTCAGGATATCTCTTTTATTTGAAGTCAGTATACTTTAATAACTTGGAAATGAATCAAACGATATTTGTATACTCACAAAGTTTATAATTAGCAAATATTGTTTTTTAGACATATCTGTCTTCATTCAAAGCGAAATTACTTCGTTGGGATCTGCTGGCAATAAGCTTTGTATCGGATCTTCATTGCGTAACGCAGAAACAGCGGAGTTATCTATTTCGGTTAGTAAAGCTATACGCCGCCGCTTTGTTCTCGCTGAAGAACCGGCAAAATCCTTTTTCGGACGACCTCGACGACATTTTTTATGCATATTTAGCCAATAGATTTCATAAGGTCCGCCAACTCAGCTGTGTAGCCGTTATTTTCAATGCCATGTTGTATAGCGTTGAACACTTCTCGTAATTTTTCAGCGTTGTTACCCTGTTTTATACACCATAACTTGATAATAAGCAGGCGTGTAAAAACACACTGATAATAGTCGCCTACCAAAACAAATCGAAAAAGAGATAAACGAAATCAAAATTATAACGTTAACTAAATAAGTACACGTAACATGAAAGACGAAAACAAATACAGAAACAAGGAAAAGCAGCTGCAAATTTGACCTTAAAAAAAGACAGAGTTAGTATATTTATGATTATAAGCACATCCGCAAATTTACGCAGCTGATTTTATATTTTGTATAACCTTAAATACACTGATATAGAAGGCAATGGAGGAATCTTGGGGAAACATAACTAAAACTTTAAGTAAACATAAAAAATACGTTCATAAAATGCACAAAAAAAAGGTTTAATCAATCTAAAATACACAAAAAAGGTTATATCGATCGAATTAACTTCATACATAAGTATAATTAATTAAAGTAAATACCATCAGCTTCAAAATTCATTTTAAATAATTAAATTCGGAGCACTCTAGCCCAATTCTGACCACTTTGAAATGCAGTTATGTTTTGAAAAAAGCTAACTTAGCGCAGCTTCGTTGCGAAAGTGAACATATATTCACACTTTGCATTCTATATTTTAGAAAGATTCGTTAATTTCCAGAAAAACCCGGTTTTCCATTAAGAAGATTGGACTGTGCAAGCGCAACTTTGAGTTTAGGGGGTAAAAATAGGTCAGTTAAAGCCAGCTCTGGAACGCTAGGTGGGTGCTGAAGCAGCTATGGAATCTGCTAATATATGGAGTGGTGTATAATCCTGGTGAAATAAAATTTTTTCTTCTGAAAGTGGGGCCGTTTATCAGCATTAGCTTATCCAAAAGTGATGCGTAGTTGCCTCCCGTGATAGTTGTTCCTGGCTGCAGGAAATAAGGCCCCAATGAAATAAGGCCCCAAAAGAGGAAATGAAATAAGGCCCCAAACTTGGGGTGTTATTTCATAATGAAATAATACCCCAATTTCAAATATGAAATAAGGCCCCACAGCGATGAAATAAGGCCCCAAAAAATATGAAACAAGGCCCCAAACATGGGGTGTTATTTCATTATGAAATAACACCCCAATTTCAAAAATGAAATAACGCCCCAAGTTTTGTTGTTGTTTTGTTCATTAAAACAAAAAATAACGGAAATACCTAAACAATAAATTTGAAATTATTATTAAATTTGGATATTTAGTAAAATTAACTATCTATAACTTTAAAAAATAATGAAAATTTGATACAAAAAATCGCGCGATTTCATAATGAAATAAGACCCCAATTTTTTTAAGGAAATAAGGCCCCAATTAAGGAAATAACACCCCAAATTTTATAAAAATCGTTGTTGTTATTTCCTGTATAATTTTTTGGGGCCTTATTTCATTTTTTTTTTGGGGCCTTATTTCATTGGGGCCTTATTTCACAGAGCCGTTGTTCCTTTCTTCAGATAACACTAGTTTACAAATTAATAATGCATTACTATTTAAATATGCATTACTTCGCCATTTATTGTTGGATTTGCATCGATAATAGTTTAATTTCTTCGAAACAGTAACAGTTTTACGTTAAACCTTAAAAACTAATTTTATTTTTGCGATTTCTATTTTTTCCAGGACGATATGTGAGCTTTCCAACTCAAAAAATCACAAAAAAAAACCGTTTTTTTGAACATATTTAAATCGCTAGCATCTGAACTACTGAGCCGATCTTAATACTGTATGAGAGAAAGTTGTAGAGGATTTACCTACCCTTAATTTGCTTGCTTTGCCAAATCGGGTAATTGAAATTGGAAATATATTCAAAAACGTTGGAGCAACTTCGAAAATTCGAAAAAAATTAATACTTCGAAAACGCTTCGATGAAAAATATTGTAAGTGCCATTTTCGTGTTTAGTGGGCCTAAGTCCATAAGAAAATCATGCTTACATATACTTTGCAAAACTAGTGTAAACTGGTGTAATCGGTGCATATAACTCCACGACTATCCCAAAAAAAAATTTCGACATCACTTTTCATGCCGATATAACAATTTTTGATTTTTTTTGGTGCCGGATACCCTTTCGCAGTCCACTCTTACTTTAATTCGGTGATCGTCTAGAATTTTGGCGATGGTTTCGTCAGTGGTCACAGATTTTGGGTGTCCCAGACGTGTGTCTTCTTCTAAACTCGTGCGTCCACGCTTACAATCAGCAGCCCAAAACGACAGTGGTAAATAATGGGGAAGATTCCCCATAGACAGTGTCCATCTCGGCTTTGATTTGTGTAGGCATATTGCCCTTCAAAAACAAATATCTTATGACCGCACAATATTCAACGTTTCCCATTTATACAAAATCACTGATATTGACTTAATTAATCGATTGAACAACGGATCCTAAAATATCGATAAGGCTACAATTTTGGCAGAAAAACTTTAAAACGGTGATGGGCACAGCCTCGCACGCGTGCAGGTCAGTTGCAGTGATGCCAACAATTTTTTTGGAAAAAAAGACAAAACTACCAAAGAAAACAGGGAAAATAAGCTATCGTCTCAATTTCTAGACGGTTCCTCAATTTAGTTTTTATTAAACTAACTTGGCTAAAAACCGTTTTTACTTCTGCATTTGACCATAGCTACGATAGAAAAGTCAGATCGAAAGTCTCCAGTTCTGAAAGAGGGTTGTTGCCTGCAGAGTCTCGATCTTTTCTTACCTCAGACCAAAACTTTGATGTATTTTCAACCGTCTTCCATTTTAAGTGGTGAATGCTGGCGTACTTGGAATCCATTCATTGATAAACTTTTCAACTTTACAGAGAATATCGATATCAGTACACAAAAAGGGATGCCACATTGTTCATATAAGATCAATTTGAAGAAGATTTGTATGGTAAATTGAATATAAAAAATGCCAGATTTCCAGATAGAAGACGTTTGACATTTTTTCAGGCTGAAGCAGTTAAAAACTGGACAAATCTATCCGGAAAAAGGTCAATTTGGCATCACTGGTCAGTTGATCAAATTTACCATTACACATGCATACGAGAGCGTAACGAACTGAGCGAAATACTTGCAGCCAGACCGTCGCACGGGCAGGCTGCTCGCGCATTGTGCTTATGATGCGCTGTACAAAATAGTTGAGCAACTTCTGTTAGATAATAAATATGTTTTTGCTGGAAATTTTGATGGAAACCCATAATGCTTGGTGTGGGATCGCACAGTAGCATACTATTTCGTGTTTAAAGCTATGAGACATTATTTGGGTTGTCATAAGGGGTACGAAAATGGCAGTTTTATACCATTGATACATGCTTTTAACTTTATCTCTCAGTGCATTACAAAGTCGACTTGCAAAATCAAGCGACACAGACTCCACATTCGTTGAAGATACGTTGTGCACTGATCAAAGTTACTCCGCAACAGCTGTTCACACAGGCATGGCTAATGCGAGAGTCACTTTGAATCAATGCAGAACGTGCCTTCGACGACGGCGGAGTCTGTCTCGATTGATTTTTCAAGAAGACTTTTTAACAGGGGTGCGCAAAGCTGCCTTATGGATGTGTACGCACCAATACAAATAAAAGAAATCGCACGCACAAATGCAACGAAATTTTATTTTATTTCAATGTGTATAAGCAAAAGAAATAGGAATATAATTCATAAAAAAATGCGAATAGAACACACGCATCATACGGTTCACATCGAAGTGAAGTTTTTCGTTTTTCAGTGTACGATAAGACAACAACAAAATACCTTCGGATTAGCACCGCCAAAACCACTAAGCATACAATACATAGAGGCGTCAAAGAGCGAATTTTGTGAGCGCAAAAATTGCTGCAGCCTTAACACCCCAGAATAGCCGAAGTTGTACAGCCCCGACTTCGTTGATAGCCAAAGGCCTGAAGCCCCAGAGCGAGCGATCGACACGCAAAAGAACGGGAGCAATTTCAGTCTTGGACAGACACCAGATCGATACGCACGTCTGTGTCGCTCGCGCTCGCATTTCGTTTCTGTGTGTGTGTCCGAGCTTGTACATGCGCTCGTTTGCTTTTATGCGTTTGCGTCATGAAACATGGCAACGGCGCAATGGCAATGCTTGATTTCTCAATATTTCTATTCTAGCGATGAAAGCGAAGATCAGATGGCGGTGTTGCATTTATATCTGTCGGTTTTGACGTCGGCAGCTTAAGTGTCGCTATGGCCGTGTCACTTAAGTTGTCGAAAGACATTTCGGTTCATGGGTTCGACTTCCCGTCGAGTCGTTTATTCTTTAATTGGAAAGTTTTTATTTTTTATTATTTAATAAAAAACGAGCGGGCGCGACAGTAGGATACCATGTGCAGGTCGTCAAAGAAAAGTATTTTCATTATAATGGGATTTAAATATATTGCTTGAAGTCGATTTTGCTTGTATCGAGTGTAGGTAGCTTGCGATAGTCTGGCAACACTGGACTGCGACTGTTGATTGTTTATGTTTAGCGCCACAGCAGACGAAAGGCAAATCAAACATACAAGAACAAACGCGTCTTTTCGTTCATTATATCGTCGGCGCGGCGCAGCGACTGCGCTGCAACGCATCTGCTGCGCTGCATAAATTTGTTTCTTTAAAAATTCTGAGATCAATATCCGATCGTACTGAAATTTGTTGCACACATTGAGAGTAGGATACTTGCCATGTGTCCCAAATCTCAAGTCTCTAGCTATAAAACTGCTCTTGTTATCAGCTTTTCCGAGTTACGGGCGAAATGGGCGGGGCATCGCGAGGAAATTTTCAGGACACATTAAGTCCAAGCTTTTTATCATGTGTGCCAAATTTCAAGTCTCTAGCTTAGACATTGCTTATGTTATGCTGATTTTTCTAATTTTAAAACCAACGGGACTTGATATCGAAAATAAAAAAAAAAAAACTTGGTCTGCGTATGGTATTCAGGAACCTACATTCCAAATTTGAAGTCTCTAGCTCTTATAGTTGCTGAGATCCACGCGTTCATACAGACGGACAGACGGACGGACAGACGGACGGACGGACAGACAGACGGACAGGTGTAAATCGAATCGGCTATTGATACTGATCAAGAATATATATACTTTATAGGGTCTGAGATGCTTCCTTCTGCCGGTTACATACATTCACGCAAATTTATTATAGCCTTTTTTGCCCATTTTTAATGGGCACAGGCTATAATAAAACTTAGAAATGGTACATAGAATGTGTATGTGAATACATGGAAATTTTGCTGTTGTCAATACAAGTGCTTGACGCTTGTCATGTCTGTTACTTTGATTTGGTGCGATTTTCTTTTGTTTTTGTTCTAATTTGGTTTGTTTTGATTTTATAATAATCCACTTTTCTAAAACATTTTTAAAGTAATAACTATTTTAAAAATAATAAGAATAATTATTAAATAATAAAAAATAAATAATTTTCAATTAAAGAATAAGCGACTCGACGGGAATTCGAACCCATGAACAGAAATGGCCTCCGACAACTTAACTGACACGGCCATAGCGACACTTAAGCTGCCGACGTCAAAACCGACAGATATACATGCAACACCGCCATCTGATCTTCGCTTTCGTCGCTAGAATAGAAAAATCAAGCACTGCCATTTCTCCGTTGCCATGTTTCATGACGCACACGCATACAAGCAAACGTGCTCATGTACAAACTTGGACACACACACAGAAACGAAATGCGAGCGCGATCGACACAGATGTGCTCATCGATCTGGTGTCTCCCGTTCTTTTGCGTGTCGATCGCTCGCTCTGGGGCTTCAGGCCTTCGGCTATCAACGAAGTCGGGCCTATTCTGGGGTGTTAAAGCTGCAGCAATGATTGCGTTCACAAAAATTGCTGTTTGACGCCTATGTATTGTATGCTTGGTGCTAAAACGAAGAAATGAAATTGTTTTTGTTTTGCCAGCAATGAAAGTTGACGGAAAGCAAAATGTGAAAAATTGTTTGTGTAATTTGCAATGTGCGCCAGAAGCATACCCATGAGTAAGCTCACACTCTTCCATATGCTATGTGCAATACAAAAACAGATGTGCGTCGTGTGTATAGGCGATGCGCACTTCTGCTTTATAATGCACTAAGAGAAAAGTTAAAACATTGAGTTTTGTAAAAATGCCGTCGTTATATTCATACTTCTAATGCCCGTTCGACAGTCTGGCTGCGACTGTTTTGCTCTGTTCGCTACGCTCTCATGTGCATGTGTATTGGTAAACTTGAACAGCTGATATGCACGAGTGCGAGGCTGTGGCCATCACTGCTTTAAAAGATGCCCAATCACAATACCAAAGTTTGTTTAGCGTCTTGGGGGTCGTCTTCATTATCAGGCTGGAAACATTTCGGACCGCCCTCGTATGTTGTGTTTTATTTTAAATAATAAAATATTTTTATAGAGGGAACTAGGAAAGTATCACAAGATCTGAAAATTGATAAATACATGTAAAGAGGTATAAATATGTATATAAAATGTTTCGATAATTATGTATATATATAAATATATGCGTTATGAATTATATGCGAAGTTAGTCATGAATAAATTAAATTGGATAAAATTCAGATTAAATATTATTTGCGCCCTAATAATAATAGTAAACTTATTTATTATGCATATACATATGTATGTAAGTTTATACTTGAAAAATAAGTTTAGAGCTGTACGGAACTTACAATTTTAATGGCGGATATACAGGGTGCATTATATCGTAGTCACTTCTTTTATTTTTCTATAACTTTAAAAAACACAAATTTGTCTTGTACAATTGGATTGAACATTTGTGGAAGAGGGCATCGGGAAAATGTCAACCATCAGCGGCCACGCAAAGATTTTATGTTTTATGTAATCGCCAATATTCGACTGCCTTGATGTTGTTCATGTTTCTGGCGTACTGGACCCGTTTAGGCTTCTCTAATGGCATTAATTCAAGTCATTTACATATTACTCAAATCAATAATCAAAATCCGCCGTACGAGTCGGTACAGATATACCTAACTGTTGGGCGCGGCGACGATGAAATGTTTCCTTAAAAGCCTCAACATCGCCTCGTACGGCGTCAATAACACCGGCTGCGCGGCGATTCGCAGACACATTTGATTCGCAGATTCGCAGACAAATTTGTTGCTACAGTACCATTTCATTGAGTTGGTTACTAACTTGCGCATATTCTTCACACACGACACATTTCAATCGCCATGTGCAAACCGATATATATGTACGTTGAGTACCCCCTTGAGGAGTTACTTGTAAAGTAAAATGTAAAAATTTTGACGTGTTGTTTTTGTGTGTAGTCCTCCACAGCCAGAATATTAGTTAAATGAGCGTTTATATGTGTGAAAATTCACACAAATATCAATTTCATGTCAAGCTTTCCTAGCTGACCACGAGATGACGCACCCTGTTCTATACATAAATACATATATGGGTTCTTCTTTTCTCTAAGACTAATTTAATAGAAATAAAAATAGTATAGTATGTATAACTAAAGTAAATTATGAAGGAAATGTATTATATTGACTTTGATTGCGATATGAATTTTCGAGTATACATATGTACATATGTGTACATATGTAACTATGTTATTGAACCTTTAATGGTTTATATAAATAGTGGTGCGTGTGTATATATAGTAGTTTGTATGTTTTCATATGTATGTATTCATGTATATATATGTATATGTAATAGGAAGAAGTATTTAGCAGCAATTATTATGTATATAACAAATTAGAATGGGGTTAATACTATACCAGCTTTACAAATCCATTCAACATAGCCGTTTAACTCTCTTTCTAGTTGTTGCTGCCTTCTAAGTTTAAGAAACTCTTGTCTATTTTCTACTTTTTCTCGTTCTTTTGCGAATTCACTACAAAAAATAATCAAATAGAATATGATAAACCAAAAAATAGTAAGAATTAAATGAACATGTATTGCGTTGCAAAACGCCATTTTGAATTTGTTACCTTAATGAATATTTGTATATGTATTTAAGAATTGTCAGGATTATAATAATTAAATTTATGTTGATATGTGTATTCCATAAATGACCAAATATATTAAATTAAATTTGTGCATGTATAGTATGTATGTATGTATGTATATATTATATACATATATGGACAGAAGATAAGATTTAACATCCTATAGTGCATGCGATTTTCGATTCTAACCGTGTTACTGGAAATCTGTGATTAGTTTAAATATTAGACTGAATTTGTGATTTAAACATGTCGGATATACATATATACGAGGGTTGCAATTTAGGTAGCTGCCCACACCAATTCCATCTTCTGCTAGCTGCGATCTGACGTATCCACTGTTAAGCCTTTAGAACATTTTGAGGTGTAATCATTATTTGCGCTGTTGACAGTGACTTAA
The DNA here is from genome assembly GCA_958299025.2 of Drosophila histrio. Taxonomy (NCBI): domain Eukaryota; kingdom Metazoa; phylum Arthropoda; class Insecta; order Diptera; family Drosophilidae; genus Drosophila; species Drosophila histrio. The sequence goes on from OY282582.1 coordinate 6,132,668, forward strand.
GTAATGCATCTCGACAAACAAATTGAACTATACCGCGAAACATTTTGGTGCAATAATTCTTTAAAATTTTCGACGCGGTCTAATTAATTTAAAGTTTTGCGCGTAATTTTTTTTTTCTAAGCATCAGCTCTTAACAATTTTGTGCTCGAAAGTGAATAGTGAAAGTGAGAAGTTAATTAATAGTATGTCAGAGCGCATAAATAAATTATTTACAAAACAAACCGAACAGTGGGGACCCCGAACGTAATATACCCTGTGGTACTACAAAACGATTCTTAATTTCACTCCCATTGTAGGTTAGGTTAGGTTAGGTTTTTCGGACCGCTCAACAGAATGCTGAGATCACCCGGCGGCCATTCGGCCCATTGTGATGCCCGTTACCTGTAGGATTAGTAAAGGATAGTTGGAGGGTTGAAGGGAGTGGGAAAGGGAGTTTGGGTTATCCTGTTTCCGGAAACCCTAGTTGGTCCCGTTTGGCGGGATTCGCCTTTGGAACCAACCAGTGGAGTCCAGGAAGAGTACCAGATCCTCCAGTCGCAGTTTTGCAAGACTGCCCAGTTCCTCGAAAAAGGGTTCCCCGCGAAAACGGATTCTCCTTCTAAGAAGTGCAGGGCGGTCACACAGATGATCGCTTTGGGTTGCGGTCTGGCCAGAGTGCTTTGGATATGTTGCATCCCTGAGCCATTTTCCACTGCTCCTCTGCCGCAGTCCTCGCCGTTCTTGGTAGTTCGGAGAGAACGTGCTGAAGAGGTCTTTGTACATCAGTCACCGCACTACCTGCCGGTAGCGCTGATCCTTGCCTTGCACATTCGTCAGCCATCTCGTTTCCTAGTACACCGGAGTGCCCAGGTACCCAGACAAGTCTGATTGAATGGTGGCAGCGGTTCAGCGCTGTGACTGTGTTTCGAATGAGTTTGCTCTTGGTGGTGTTTGAGGACAGAGCCTTAAGGGCTGCCTGACTGTCGACGTAAATAGATATGTTCCTTGAAGGTTCCTCCAAGGTGGATATCAGTTTGGTCGACTGCCAGACAGCGTAGATCTCCGCCTGGAAAACACTGCACCAGTCCGGAAGACGGTATGAAAGGTTCGCAGCAGGGTGTGCGGAGTACACGCCTGCTCCAGTGCCTTCATCCGTTTTCGAACCGTCCGTGTAGATTGACAGCTCGTTCCCACATAGCGGGGTTTCTTGCTGCCAATCGGTCCGTGATGGGAACACAGTGTTGAACCTGTCTTCCCACTTGTTTTCAGGAACGCAATAGTCCTCCTTGTGTGCACTCCCATTGTAATTTTCTTGTAAATATTTTTTTCAATTTGTGGGCGAGAGGGTGTGGCATCGTGATGAAATTTTTTTGACAATTTTTTTTAGAGAGTTTATAGTTGTGCACTAGCTCAAAATCTAATAAGTAATTACAAGAAAACGCTGATAATTAATTTAAAGTTTTGCGCGTAATTTGTTCGGTCCGAATGTTTAAAATGGCGTCGAGTGAGTCAAATCTGCCAAATTTGGAGCTGAAAAAAATTTGGAGATGATAATGAATCAAAAAAACATTCGCATTTGCGATGGCCAAAATTAATAAATTAATTGCTTCTTCAGGCACCCTATTCGTCAGATTTAGCCTTCTCTGAATACAGTAGGTATCAGCCAAATTGTCTTATTTACCACACCTTTTTAATACCCTGTGGGGGTATATTAAGTCTGTTAAAAGTATGTAACAGGCAAAAGGAAGCCTGACTGACCCCATAAAGAATATATATTCTTGATCAGCATCGATAACCATGTCGATATAGCCATGTCCGTCTGCCCGTCGGTCTGTCGGTCCTTCCGAATGAACAAAAGGATCTCAGAGATGGTAAGAGCTAGAAGCTTGAACTTGGTCTCCCAGCACTGGTAATTTTTGCAGGCAGATCAATTTTTTTTCCAGAAAAAGCTTATAACAAAAGCAGTTTTCTAGCTAGAGACTTGAAGTTTGGCACACATGATGAGTATATTGGGGTTGATGTGTCCAGAAAATTTCACCGCTATGCCACGCGCCCTTCGCCCACAAATTGAAAAACCTCATTACAAGAGCAATTTTAAAGCTAGAGACTTGAGATTTAGCACACATTACAAATATCTTGGGGTCGACGTGTCCAAAAAATTTCATCACGATGCCACGCTCCCTTTGTAATGGCCCCATACAAAAACAAATGTCAGTAGTTAGTTTATTTTTTTAAATTTAAATAATTTGGCGACCTAATTCAGTAACGAGTACTTCATTAGTATCGATACTTTTCTGGCAACGACCTTGAAAGTGACAGGTACAAATTCACCATTTGGTGAGTACCGAATTCGTAATTTCGGAACGGGGTCTTCGGGTCCATTGCATCTGGGCTAGATCTCTTTCCTGAAAGTCGCTAAGCTGAGCAGTTCATACCGCCACCGCCCCAATAAATAAATTAAGTAAGTTTGAATAGTACAGCCACTTGTACGTTCAAATGTTAATCTAAATTTATTTTTGGCATCCGCAGTAATAACAACACAAGAAACCCGCAAAGATCTCTGGCCAACCAGTATCGTTTCGGCAAGGCATATCTTGTTTTTCTTTTTGCCGTTCCGGCAAGAAATTTTCTTTTGGAATTTTTCGTCGTTCAGCTACAAGGCAAGAAAAGCCCTGTCAGTCGCCAAGACCATCCAAAAAGGGGAACCAACAAGCACCACGGACCAAAATTTCTGCCAAAGATTGGAGCCTTAGGAGCAGTTCGTCCTCTTTTTTCACACCTGGAGAGGTGCTACAGTTGGTCAAAGTGATTGGAAAAAGGCGGAGGCCATAGTCACTTTCGGCCTATGGTCTATGGCCTATGAGGACAACTCAACTACAACTAATGGAAAAAAAGTGCTAAAACGAAAACAAAACAAAAAAACTCAACAAAAACTAAAAACACGTAAAATCTGTCTTAAAAGGCAACATAAGTTAAACCTAAATCTAAAAGTGCACCCAAAAGCTAGAATCATATGGCGAAAGAAAAATCGAAAACAAATACCAATGTGAAAAAGCAGGCTTTAAACAGCTTAAAATACTGTAAAATAGTGGTTCAACAAAAAAAAAATTACAATAAATTATGTTAAAAGCTAAAGTTAGATAAAATACGGGCGTAAATGAAACATACAGATAAAGTTAATAAATAATTGTAAAGAAAACAAGCCGATCAGTCGAGCGGGCGCGACAGTAGGATCCCCTGTGCAGGTCTTCAAAGAAAAGTATTTTCATTAAATTGGAATTTAAATATATCGCTTGAAGTCGATTTTGCTTGCATCGAGAGTAGGTAGCTTGCGATATTCTGGCAACACTGGACTGCGGCTGTTGATTGTTTATGCTCAGCGCCACAGAAGACGAAAGGCATATCAAACATACATGAACAAACGCGTCTTTTCGTTCATTATATCGTAGGCGCGGCGCAGCGACTGCGCTGCTACTGCGCTGCGACGCATCTGCTGCGCTGCATAAATTTGTTACTTGAATAACTTCTGAGTTTAGTATCCGATCGTACTGAAATTTGTTGCACACATTGAGAGTAGGATACTTATTATGTGTGCCATCTCAAGTTTCTAGCTATAAAACTGCTCTTGTTATCAGCTTTTCCGAGTTATGGGCGAAGGGGGCGTGGCATCGCGATGAAATTTTCAGGACACATTAAACCTAAGCTTTTTATCATGTGTGCCAAATCTCAAGTTTCTAGCTTAGACATTGCTTATGATATGGTGATTTTTCTAATTTTAAAACCAACGGGACTCGATATCGAAAATTTAAAATAAACTTGATCTGCGTATGGTATTCAGGAACCTACATTCCAATGTCTCTAGCTCTTATAGTTGGTGAGATCCACGCGTTCATACAGACGGACGGACGGACAGCTGTAAATCAACTCGGCTATTGATACTGATCAAGAATATATATACTTTATAGGGTCGGAGATGCTTCCTTCTGCCTGTTACATACATTCACACAAATTTATTATAGCCTTTTTTGCCCATTTTTAATGGGCACAGGCTATAAAAATAAGTATTAAAAGGCATTGTACAAAAATAGTTAGCATTGGCAAAGTGGTGTATATTTGAGCAGGCAAAAGCGAAACAAAACTAAACAAATTGGCAACCGCGTACATAAACGCAAAGAAAAGCTTTTCATTGCGTGGTTTCAATTAAATTTATTAACCCAAAAGAAAAAGATATATATAACTATAATATATCCAAAACATTGAAGTAAATTTTCAACCAGTTAAACAAAAGTGAAACAGAAAAACAAAATTTTTGCCCCCCCTCACCACTATATATAAACCAACATAAAAACCGTATCATCGAGAAGGCCTTCTTCGAGGATAACATTGGGTTAGTCGTAAACCAAATAAAGAAAAAAAAATTAAATTAAAAACGGAATAGATAAAGAGAGAAACAAAAGTTGTGCGAAGCCAAACTCCACATTGTGTTAAACAGTGTAAGAAATGTGTACACCCAAGTAGTTGTTATCAGTGGCTCGAGCCACTGCTTTTCTGTTTGATGTGTCAAATCGTAAGCTTGCGCCAATATCGTAGCTAAACGTTACACTGCGAGAAACGAAAGTTATAAATATTTGCATGCATAGATACATATATTTTCTTTTTCAGCAATGAATAAAGTTTTCTCTTCGAAATGCATTTAAAGCTACTACAAAAATTAAATTAACTGCCAAATAAAAAAATAAAAATAATAATAATAAACATGATTCGCACATATGCACCCCTACCAAATAAAAGAAAACAACAAAAAGTAACAATGATTTGAACATTGAAATAAAAACGCTTTAAAATTAAATATGTAATTTACAGACTAGGAAAAGTATAATTACATTTAGTTTGTATACCTAAAAACAAAAATTGAATAGAAAAGAAAAATTTTTTTTGTTTTGTAAATTAAAATATATATTTTTTTTATGGTTTCTAAACTTAATTAGGAATATGAATACAAAAATAAATAAATAAATAAATAAAAATAAGCCAAAAAAAACAATATGAAGAGTCAAAAAAACAAATGTATTTGGTATAATTTCTATTATTATTAAAATTGTTGATTATGATGAAAGTTTAAGTTTTCTTAATTTTGATGACATGGGAGCGTAATTAAATGATGAATATTTAATTACTATTGGCGTCATCTGCAGACATTTTTTTTTTTTGAAGACCATGGTTGGGAGGGTATAGATCATGGGCGTGGCAATCAACAGCTAAGACCACCCCTCGAGCCTACCTACAATTGCGTGCTTCTTTTTCTCCAGTTTTATATGGCTTAATTCTAGGTTATTTATTTTCATTTCGTATTATGGTTGCCGTGTGTTTTTTTTTGTATTTTCGAATGAGTATCATCTCATTCCATGGAATAGCTTCAGGAGGGACTCTATAATAAAACCTTGGTGTAGCAATCCTAACCCGCAGCAAAAACCGCCCCTCATCTCCCGCTAGAGCTAGGGTCCCGCTCAGCTGCGTGGTTAATGATCGATAAGCCGGAATTTGATGGACAATGCGAAATCGAAACCAAACCTAGGAATACCCTGTAATTTTCTCTCATTAAAAGGCGTTCCCTACGCTACACCTTTCGCCCACAAATTGAAAAAAAAGAATTGCATCAGGAGTGAATTTGAGCGAGTCCCGACAGTTCAGCTTGTTTAATATGTATATTTGGGTTCCCACATGCGAAGTAACCACCAAAACAAATGTTTTTATGGTATAAATATATATACATATACATATATATTATAGATTTATTTCCTTAAGGTGTTTTAGGCGCCATTGCCAATGCTTATGTTTAGCATTATAGTCACCTGCAGCTATGAATCTTTCTCAGAACCGTGTTGGAAAAATCTAAGCACTGGGTTTTTGAGATTGCGAGACGTGGCGGACAGTAGACAGCAGATACTGTCAGAATTCCAGGCATACAAAGAATACTTATCGCAATTGACTTTACATTATTTGTTGGACTATTTTGAAGATGGTGTTTGTGTGTGTTTCGTTTAAGAGCGATACAAGTTCGTGTTTGCGCTGCGAAATGGCGTTTGCATTCCAGAGACAGACTTTCAGTTAGACATTGCTCATTTTCCATTAGTTTCTGAATAAACAGATTTCGTTTCTGTTACCCACAAGGGTACTGTGCATCTACTTTAGTTGTCAGTTTGGTAAGTAAGAAATGTATCGATGGTGCGGTAATTTTCTTCAGTGTTGACCAGGAGCTTGATTTCATTTAAATCTGCTATCTTTAGTGATGAATTATAAAAGTTATTTTTTACTTTTCGCTGTATTAACTTTGTGAAAACTGAGATACCATTCCGCTCTCTTATGTAGATTAGAGATGGCTTGGTCCTAGCAACTTTCGACGCTCTATCAATTTGCTAATCTCTTCTTACTGGAGCTGTTACGACAGCTGCAGTTATTGTGAATGTTGTTGTTGCTGTACTGTTCAACGTTTCCGGTTTTTTGTTTTTGACTTTCAAGTTATGGCAGCATCCGAACAAATTGTGACTTCTTTCCTAGTCCAATTAACGTGTGGTATGGCTCGAAGGGTGCTTGCAGTCACCAGATGGTCGCGGGTTACATTATAACTATCAGTTTTGAGTTTTCAGTGATTGAACAGTGCTATAAAATAGTGCTGGATTATATTATGATATGCTCTCTCTCAAATTTGAAGTCTTATAGTTGCTGAGATCGACGCCTTTATACAGACGGGCGGACTGACGAACTGTTGTCCATCAACTCGACTATTGATACTGATCAAGAATTTATATACTTTATTGGGTCGGAGATGCCTCATTATGCCTGTCACATGCATTTAAACAAATCAATCCATCATAACCTTTTTCCCACTTTTAATGGGCACAGGGTATAAAAAGTACTGTTTTTACTTAATTTTTTTACCGTCTTACAGCTGGCATTCGGCGCAGCGCTATTTTAATTTCTGTTTAGTTTTAAGATATGATATATAATCCATACTCAGCGCATGGAACGCATTATAGATTACGAATATTTAAGAATAATTAAAATAAAAATATTGAGTTCGCAGTGAACCCCTGAGCGACAAATAAAAAACTTGGTGGTGAGTTAAGAATCTTGGCGATCAGACTCGAAAGAGAATAGACGTCGCAAGCTGGCGCGTCTAGAAATAGAAAAAAGTTAGTAGTGAATAGGCGGAGCGCTAGGGTTTCACTAGAACAGTGCAACAGGGTCTGCGATAGTAATAGTAAAGAATAACTCTTTTTTCCTTTTTGACCTTTCTAAAACTAATTATAGTTTCACAACGAGCGTAAATCCCGTTGGTTGTGGGAACAATCCCGGCATTTTCGTAGTACAACTAACCAACTGTAGTTAGACGGCGAAGGTAAGTCCCATCGGCCGTGTTAGCAATCACGTCTTCGTGTAGAACTCTTATTTTCAGCTGAATCTTTTCATTGCCTTCCTCCGCGTCTAGCGAAACTTACAAATTTCTTATAAGTTTCAGACCCTGACCGACTTCCTTGCACTTAAGATTGCGTTCTGAAATTAGATTTCGCCCTCATTCGGTTGTTGACTTTAACTACGCGATTCTAGAGATATTTCTGAAGCATATTAAAAAAAATTGTTAATGCTTTCCTGAGAGCATTCGATCGAAAGCAGTACTGCAATGCTCTCCTTGTAGACGTCGAACAGGCGTTCGATAGAGTCAGGCATCTGGGCCTTCTACATACGGTTATTGAAGGACTGCTCTCGCCTTACTTTGCCTTACTTACGATCCTACTTGGAGAGTCGTTCCTTTCAAAGTCAAGGCGAGTCAATTGCCATCTCACCCAGTAACAGCAGGATTCCCTCAAGGCAGGTTCATTCAATTATAATCTTTTCGCCACAGACATTCAGGGTGCAGATGCTGCTACTCTTAAAGCCGCACAGTCATCTCTGCTCGTAGCATCATACTCACACAACATTTGCTTGATAGCATCCTCAAAGTCGACTGTGTTGGCCGCAGACATACTGCAGAATTATGCAAATGCTCTAGTCAGCTTGGCCAACAGGTGGAATGTTAAGCTTAATGAGAGGAAGAGCTAAAAAATGTGCTTCACCCTTCGCCGGTCGCAGCCAACTCCAGTAAGGATTCACGGTATCACACTGGAGCAACCTGAGAAGGTCACCTACCTGGGACTTACTTTGGATAAGAGGCTCACCTTTAAGGCGCATATCCAAACAAAAGTAGCAACCTGTTGGAGTAAACTGCCGAAGCGCTATTGGTTACTCTGTAGCAGAAACTCTCTCGGAGTTGTAAAAGGACCGTTATTGTTGCTTTAATAACTCCTATCTGGCAATATGGCATCCAGGTTTGGGGAACCGCATCACTAAGCAACCGGCAGAAAGTGGAAAGACTCCAAAACCGCGCTATTCGATTAATCATCGACTGCCCGTGGTATATACGGAACTCTCCCCTGAACAGAGACCTGAACCTTAAACCAATCGAAGAGCAGATTTGCTCCTTCTCCAGCAGATACAATGACCGGCTAAAAAATCATGCCAATAGACATGCAGTGAGGCTGGCCGGTTCGCGGCCAGTTAGAAGGCTAAAAAGAAGGCATTTCTCCCTTATACTCAACGACAACCACAGCTAAGTAAAACCCATATATATTTACGGATATAAACCCGGCGTGGAACAATATAACATTATATTTATAACACTTTTGACTGTTGATTATATCATTAAGAAATAAATAGTAATATGCGAAAACTAAATTTCCATTACATTGGTCATATGGCAGCTATCTGATGTAGTACTAGTAACTTCAGATTGATTTTTCAAATAAAAATTTTACTAAAGTCGGTAAGTGACTACATCTACGTGATTTTGCATTGCTGTCTAATACATATTACAAAACTTGGCTGCCCTTCGCTGTCATTTCGGTACCTATTATATTAAATATTTTTGTACTTAGTCTCAAAAGGGGGCAATTCACAGTTGAATCTAAAATGCGCTTCAGAAACACAAAAATTGTTGTGATCAGGTTTAGATTAAAAAAAGGGAAAGCCCGTAGAATTCAATGGCTTATTCTTATACACCTAGACATCAAAATAAGTTACTAAAATGAAAGCATCTCAAAAAGGAAACTTGTTATTGTGAAACATTTTAACAGTTTTTGCATGTGCCAATCAGGTCAGATTTCTTGTTAGTCCCAAACTTCCTTTGTTTAACCTTTTCAGGTACCTAATTAGATAGCATTCTATTTTATGGTATATAATTAGCTAGACGAGTGCAATGCATCCCAGTGCTGTCTCGGGTATTATCACAACGACAAATTAAAAAATCAGTGTTAAACACAACCAGCACTTTCACATTGGCTGTGATAAGTAACCTTGAACCAAAGGGAAATGACTACCAATTTAAGAAGATATTATGTAACCTTCATTTAAGACTAAAATCAATACTCGTATGTTTATGTCTTCTGACTGACCACTGGAAGAATCGTCGTCAGTCCAACTCTGTCGCCCACTTATGGTTAAATATGAAAAGGAGACTTTGGATCAAATTAAAACTATGGTATCGAAATTATAAAAGGAAAGAACATTAAGGAATTCAAAATAAAAGTACAGGATGGGAGAACAATAACCATTAGTTATGAATTCTTCCTAACCATGAAGAATCCAGTTACGAATACCGTATTAACTTTGTCATGTGCAAACTGCAAAGGAAACAGAAAACTTAGCAAATTGGAACGATCCTTTGGATGATATACTTCATGATTGGTTTTGAATTTCACCACTTCATGCGAGAATTACATGATTAAAAATTATCCTACGGCTGACATACACACTTTCGCGGGCAGGACAGCAACTTAGACAAGCCGATCAGTCGAGCGCACGCGATAGTAGGATCCCCTGTGCAGGTCTTCACAGAAAACTATTTTGATTATAATGGGATTGCTTACACTTATTTATACATATATTTAAATATATTGCTTGAAATCGATTTTTCATGCATCGAGAGTGGGTAGCTTGCGATAGTCTGGCATCACTGGACTGCTACTGTTGATGAGGAAATTGTTTATTGTTTAGGTTCTATGATAGAAATATGATAATATTGTCAAACATGTGCATAGGCAATCGGACATATGTATTTGTTATTATATTATAACCATCAGTTTAAGTTTTCAGTGCTCAACAACTCCAAAACAACAGGGCTGGAAAATATTATCATATCGCTCTGGCTAACACTTATAAAATAATGGATTAAAAACAAATTCATTAATATCTCCTTTATTTATAGGCGGATGGTGATACATCGAAAATTGCAAATTAACTTGACCTACCTTTCAAGCTTCTTATCATGTGTGCCAAGTCTGAAGTCTCAACGGGGCTTGATGTCGAAAATTGAAAAAAAAACTTGACCTGCGAAAGGTATTCTGGAACCTATATTCCAAATTTGAAATCTCTAGCTCTTATAGTTGCTGAGATCTACGCGTCCATACAGTCTAGCGGACGGACGGACAGATAGACGGTCAGGTGTCAATCGACTCGACTATTGATACTGATCAAGAATATATAAACTTTAAATGGTCTTAGATGCTTCCTTATACCTGTTACATACATTTGCACAAATTTATTATACCCTTTTTTCCTATTTTTAATGGGCATAGGGTATAAAAAGTTAACGAAATAGGAAGAAGTATGCTTAAAAAATTATTCAATTCAAGTCTCAAAATGAAAGTGGTCTGAAATTGGACACTTCCACACACAGATATGAAAATAGCAATGGAACAGCTCGGAGATTTTTTTGAAACGTATGAAATTTCGGCTCGGAACTTAGGAGTTGGTGTTTAAATCTTCAAAAGGCTAAGTTTGATTTTAAATGTTTTAAACTACAACGACAAATCCGCCCTATGTTAGAAAATTATATAATGACTCCGACGCTTCATAAAATTTTGGCACATGGAAATGGTATTGAATATGCTTGTCAATCGGAAAATTGTCAGAAGAAGCCCAGGAAGAGAACATGGATTACATTAAATATATAACATAAATATAGAGTTTTTTAATATTAAATATAAATATATAAATAATTATATGGGGTGGTTCCCAATGACGAGCTGTGGCCTGGTGCAAAAATAGACGTCGTTCCCTCGAATCAAGTCGCTGAGCGGACGATCACTGAGGTCTAGATCCCACCTCCAATAATGGAGGATCGAACCATCGTTAATATGATCAAGCGTCAGAACGAGGATTGTAATACCGGGGACTGGACGCTAAGACGAGGGCTAGCCCGTGACAAGGGAAACGGCCAGGATCTCTGGATAAGTATTGGTGCAGGGTCCATATCTACCATATCTACGCACATCTACCGTAAGAGGACCCGCCATCGCAAAATATCAAAGCCGTCATTCAGCACGCACAGGAGGCCATCTATGTGGGATGTGATGTCAACGCTCACCACACCGCATGGGGCAGCACAGGTATCAATAAAAGAAGGAAGGCGTTGTTGGAATTCGCACTGTTCACAAATCTTATCGTGTGTAACAGGGGTAATCACCCCACATTCCGACCAACAGCGACTCCCTTATAATATACAATTGGCACGTGTCCACGGAGTTCTCTTTTTCAGATCACTTTATATAAGTGGCCTCGAGCAGATAAATCGCCAACTGCAACCCAAAACGAATGAACTGTGGTAAATTTGTGAAGTGTGTCAGGGAGTCTCTGCCGTCACACCCAGTGGGACAAATGAGTCACTCGGGAATAATCAACCCAGGATACCGATGCTTTCTGTAAAGCCTTCCTTAAATACTGCCCCATTAGTCGACCTCCAAAATCCAGCCGCAGCGAGTGGTAGACACAGGAACTTGGCCAAATTAGGAGAGAAACAATTTGACTCTACAACAGGGCTAAGGCGAGAAACTGTCAGAAAGATTGGGACGCCTATCACCTCAGTTTCAGGACCTTCAGATAACTGCAGAAAGGTCAAAAGACTTATGGGCTGCTTCTGCGAAGATCTGAGCACTACCACTGATGCGTCCAGATTTCGAAGCAGCAATGAATCTCTGGCACTTCTCATGAGCAATCACTTCCCGGGCTGTCTGATAGCAGATGACGGGGGCTATCAGCAGAGTGCCTGAGGCCATTATGTATAAAATTTTCATTTCACACACACAATTCTCCAAGTTATGTGTTATGACCTCTTTTCATGGCCCCTTAATATCCTTTGCGGATGCTTCTCTATAGGATACATCATACATATCTGAAGTGGTATTAATTCCCAAAAGCATTAAAAATAAACCACTGCTCAGCGAAAAACTACAGACCAATCAGTCTATCATCGTTTCTATTAAAAACTATAGAACGACTTCTGGGTCTGATCGGACAAAGCTCACTCTTCATGTTTCCAGCGAGACTAAACACGCCTATCTAAAAGGTAGATCAGCTGAGACAGCACTGCATGAGTTAGTCAACCGAATCGAACACACCTTGCATAGAAAAGAGTTTGCCTGGTGGCATTCCTTGATATAGAAGGAGCCTTCAGCAATGACAGGTTTGAGTCAATAACGGCAGCACTTGCCAAAATCGGCTCACACCCGATGATCACTCAATGGCTTAGCAATATGCTTAGCTGCAGAGTGATCAACTCCCTAGGAAGTTGGCCATGAGAGTACTCCTCAACAAGGAGTCATATCTCCTCTATTGTGGAATACTCTTCTAAAGTAAAAAAAAAATAGGGGATGTAGAGTAACAGCCTAGCTGATGAACTGTTTCTACTGGTGACTGGCAAGTTTTTGCCAACAATTAGTCATCTGATGGAAAACTCACTTGGCTTCACTAAAAGGTGTAGCAGAATGGTCTTGCGGCTAACCCACGAAAAACCGAGCTGGTTCTGTTCACAAGAAAATATAAGATACCGAGCCTTAGACTTCCTACACTAGGAGGGATACAGCACATACTGGCAAAGGAGGCAAAGTACCTAGGAGTAATTCTCGACTCTAAACTCTCCTTTGGAAGAGAAACTCGGAGGAGGGGATGAAAAAGATACTACAAGCCTTCTTTGTGTGCAAAAAGACTTTTGGGAAAAGATGGGGGCCACAACCGTATATTATCCATTGGTTTTATTTCATATTTATTTATTTTTAACGACTAAAAACAGTCGACAAGAAATTATGGAATAATTTTTATAATAAAATTATATTATAGAATTATAAAATTAACAATTTAAATTATTTTTAAAATTAAATATTAATTTAAATTAAAACTGAAAAAATAAAAATTTAAGAACGCTTTAAATGGGTACACAAAATTATGACTTTAAATTATCCAAAATTTGCTGCAAGGATTGGGGAAAAGCCCCAGAAAATACCCAATCAGATCAATAAGTATTAGTATTAAAGTTAGTATTGGTATAAGTATAAATTTAATTATTAATGCAGTAAGAGTTTACTTAATAATATACGAGTTAGTCTTATAATGAAAAAATAGAAGTATTATTATAAAAGTTGTAAGTATAGGTATCATGATGAGTATTAGTTACATTTAAGTATTAAATTTAGTACAGTTAAGGATTTCTCGAAAGGAAAGCGGAGTGTTTAATAGCGGTGAGAGAGAGTTCTGCAGATATAACTTGGCAAAGATTATTATAATTTGTAAATAAAAAAGGAAATGAACTGAGTAAAGCATTATCAGTAGTGCATGTAAGAAGAGCTAAAGGCTGGTAATTTCTGCTGGCCCTTAGGGGGACCGAAAAATTTATTCGACTTAAGAGGACACTAGATCAATCACACCAAGTGTTTTTCTACGATTGATTAAAGAGGGAAGATTCAGAAGATGTTTACTGGAGATCTCTGGATAAGTATTGGTGCAGGGTCCAGGAGCCAACTCCTTAGAAAGCAAGGCCAGCCGAAGATGGGAATGGGATTCCTAAGAGCATACATCACTGGACCAGATGCGAAGGATGCTAGGTTAACCTGTATACCTTAGAGTTATATAGATTAAATTGCATAATTCGGGGGTTCTTTCGATTGACTTACTACGGTTTATGGACGTGGCTCCCATCCAGGAACCCTGGATCGTGAGTAAGAGGATAACACCTCTTTGTCTCTAGGTCTACTGGTGACTGGCAAGTTTTTGCCAACAATTAGTCATCTGATGGAAAACTCACTTGGCTTCACTAAAAGGTGTAGCAGAATGGTCTTGCGGCTAACCCACGAAAAACCGAGCTGGTTCTGTTCACAAGAAAATATAAGATACCGAGCCTTAGACTTCCTACACTAGGAGGGATACAGCACATACTGGCAAAGGAGGCAAAGTACCTAGGAGTAATTCTCGACTCTAAACTCTCCTTTAGAAGAGAAACTCGGAGGAGGGGATGAAAAAGATACTACAAGCCTTCTTTGTGTGCAAAAAGACTTTTGGGAAAAGATGGGGGCCACAACCGTATATTATCCATTGGTTTTATTTCATATTTATTTATTTTTAACGACTAAAAACAGTCGACAAGAAATTATGGAATAATTTTTATAATAAAATTATATTATAGAATTATAAAATTAACAATTTAAATTATTTTTAAAATTAAATATTAATTTAAATTAAAACTGAAAAAATAAAAATTTAAGAACGCTTTAAATGGGTACACAAAATTATGACTTTAAATTATCCAAAATTTGCTGCAAGGATTGGGGAAAAGCCCCAGAAAATACCCAATCAGATCAATAAGTATTAGTATTAAAGTTAGTATTGGTATAAGTATAAATTTAATTATTAATGTAGTAAGAGTTTACTTAATAATATACGAGTTAGTCTTATAATGAAAAAATAGAAGTATTATTATAAAAGTTGTAAGTATAGGTATCATGATGAGTATTAGTTACATTTAAGTATTAAATTTAGTACAGTTAAGGATTTCTCGAAAGGAAAGCGGAGTGTTTAATAGCGGTGAGAGAGAGTTCTGCAGATATAACTTGGCAAAGATTATTATAATTTGTAAATAAAAAAGGAAATGAACTGAGTAAAGCATTATCAGTAGTGCATGTAAGAAGAGCTAAAGGCTGGTAATTTCTGCTGGCCCTTAGGGGGACCGAAAAATTTATTCGACTTAAGAGGACACTAGATCAATCACACCAAGTGTTTTTCTACGATTGATTAAAGAGGGAAGATTCAGAAGATGTTTACTGGAGATCTCTGGATAAGTATTGGTGCAGGGTCCAGGAGCCAACTCCTTAGAAAGCAAGGCCAGCTGAAGATGGGAATGGGATTCCTAAGAGCATACATCACTGGACCAGATGCGAAGGATGCTAGGTTAACCTGTATACCTTAGAGTTATATAGATTAAATTGCATAATTCGGGGGTTCTTTCGATTGACTTACTACGGTTTATGGACGTGGCTCCCATCCAGGAACCCTGGATCGTGAGTAAGAGAATAACACCTCTTTGTCTCTAGGTCTACTGGTGACTGGCAAGTTTTTGCCAACAATTAGTCATCTGATGGAAAACTCACTTGGCTTCACTAAAAGGTGTAGCAGAATGGTCTTGCGGCTAACCCACGAAAAACCGAGCTGGTTCTGTTCACAAGAAAATATAAGATACCGAGCCTTAGACTTCCTACACTAGGAGGGATACAGCACATACTGGCAAAGGAGGCAAAGTACCTAGGAGTAATTCTCGACTCTAAACTCTCCTTTGGAAGAGAAACTCGGAGGAGGGGATGAAAAAGATACTACAAGCCTTCTTTGTGTGCAAAAAGACTTTTGGGAAAAGATGGGGGCCACAACCGTATATTATCCATTGGTTTTATTTCATATTTATTTATTTTTAACGACTAAAAACAGTCGACAAGAAATTATGGAATAATTTTTATAATAAAATTATATTATAGAATTATAAAATTAACAATTTAAATTATTTTTAAAATTAAATATTAATTTAAATTAAAACTGAAAAAATAAAAATTTAAGAACGCTTTAAATGGGTACACAAAATTATGACTTTAAATGATCCAAAATTTGCTGCAAGGATTGGGGAAAAGCCCCAGAAAATACCCAATCAGATCAATAAGTATTAGTATTAAAGTTAGTATTGGTATAAGTTTAAATTTAATTATTAATGTAGTAAGAGTTTACTTAATAATATACGAGTTAGTCTTATAATGAAAAAATAGAAGTATTATTATAAAAGTTGTAAGTATAGGTATCATGATGAGTATTAGTTACATTTAAGTATTAAATTTAGTACAGTTAAGGATTTCTCGAAAGGAAAGCGGAGTGTTTAATAGCGGTGAGAGAGAGTTCTGCAGATATAACTTGGCAAAGATTATTATAATTTGTAAATAAACAAGCCGATCAGTCGAGCGGGCGCGACAGGTGGATACCCTGTGCAGGTCTTAAAATAAAAGTATTTTGGAAAAGTATTTTAATTATAGTGGAATTGCTTTGCATGTAGTCTGGCAACACTCCATGTTTCTCTCTCTTACACACGGAATTTATTATATTGCGCGCCAAACCATTTGTTTTTGAAATTTTAGGCAATGTTTATATATATGGGTTTTGGTAATGCAGAAAATTTAAGTTATTTTAATACTATTATAGAAACGTAGATTTAACAATCGCAAATATAAATTAATATAATAATAGTAATTATTCAGCAGGGCAACTCTTAAACTATTGTAGGACAGTGTTGTCAACTGGCCAATTATAATGAAATAATGGCAATAAAACATATTCCTTAATATCTCTTTTATTAATTAGTCGATCGCTATAAAACTTGCATCAAATTGCTTAGCGTTGTCGTATTTAAGCTGTGTTATCTCAACGAAGATGAGTGTAAACAGTCGCAAATATTAATTTTACATTCCCGGGAGGAAGACAAGGCGAGAGATAGAGCAAAGAAGATTGTCATATATGTGCTCTCGCTCTATGAAATAATGTTAATAATAGAAATTCTTTAATATCTCCGTTATTTGTGGGTCGATCGCTATGAAACTTGCAGCAAATTGCTTAGCATGGTTATTCTGCTAATTTAAGTTGTATTATCTTAACAAACATGCATGTAGACAATCGCTAATATTAATTAACATTACAATGCATAGATCTGAGTGTAACCGATAGATGGCGCCACATGCCACGTGACACAATGCGGCACCCAGCGGCTGACAGTGCAAAGCATCAGATTATCATATGCTTTCTCGTTTGCGCAAATGGAATTTTTATATGCTCTCTCGCTCTGGCCAAAAAATGGAATTAAAACAAATTCCTTAATATCTCCCTTATTTATGGGTCGATCGCGATGAAACATGCAGCAAATTGCTCAGCGCGAGTTATACTTCAACTATCAGTCATGATATGCTGAATTATCTTGGAATTTGAGGTCTTCTTCTATTTGCGTGGGCGGGGGGTGAGATATCGAAAATTGAAAATAAACTTGATCTGCGTATGGTATTCAGGAACCTACATTCCAAATTTGAAGTCTCTAGCTCTTATAGTTTCTGAGATCCACGCGTTCATACAGACGGACAGACAGACGGACAGACGGACAGACAGACGGACAGACGGACAGGTGTCAATCGACTCGGCTATTGATACTGATTCAGAATATATATACTTTATAGGGTCGGAGATGCTTCCTTCTGCCTGTTACATACATTCACACAAATTCATTATACCACTTTTGCCCATTTTCAATGGGCACAGGGTATAAAAAGGAAATGAACTGAGTAAAGCATTATCAGTAGTGCATGTAAGAAGAGCTAAAGGCTGGTAATTTCTGCTGGCCCTTAGGGGGACCGAAAAATTTATTCGACTTAAGAGGACACTAGATCAATCACACCAAGTGTTTTTCTACGATTGATTAAAGAGGAAAGATTCAGAAGATGTTTACTGGAGATCTCTGGATAAGTATTGGTGCAGGGTCCAGGAGCCAACTCCTTAGAAAGCAAGGCCAGCTGAAGATGGGAATGGGATTCCTAAGAGCATACATCACTGGACCAGATGCGAAGGATGCTAGGTCAACCTGTATACCTTAGAGTAATATAGATTAAATTGCATAATTCGGGGGTTCTTTCGATTGACTTACTACGGTTTATGGACGTGGCTCCCATCCAGGAACCCTGGATCGTGAGTAAGAGGATAACACCTCTTTGTCTCTAGGACCGTGGGTAAGTCTAGAACCTGTATCGTGGTAAGAGCCGGACTAAATGATCTTTTCTCCCCTCGTTCCAGCAACAAAAACGTAATGGTTGAACTATGCGAGAGGAGGAATGGCAGCAACCTTTGCCTGGTATCCGCATATCTACCGTAAGAGGAAGAGGACCCGCCATCGCAAAACATCAAAGCCGTCATTCAGCACACACAGGAGGCCATCTATGTGGGATGTCAACGCTCACCACACCGCATGGGGCAGCACAGGTATCAATAAAAGAAGAAAGGCGTTGTTGGAATTCGCACTGTTCACAAATCTTATCGTGTGTAACAGGGGTAATCACCCCACATTCCGACCAACAGCGACTCCCTTATGATATACAATTGGCACGTGTCCACGGAGTTCTCTTTTTCGGATCACTATATAAGTGGCCTCGAGCAGATAAATCGCCAACTGCAACCCAAAACGAAGGAACTGTGGTAAATTTGTGAAGTGTGTCAGGGAGTCTCTGCCGTCACACCCAGTGGGACAAATGAGTCACTCGGGAATAATCAACCCAGGATACCGATGCTTTCTGTAAAGCCTTCCTTAAATACTGCCCCATTAGTCGACCTCCAAAATCCAGCCGCAGCGAGTGGTAGACACAGGAGCTTGGCCAAATTAGGAGAGAAACAATTTGACTCTACAACAGGGCTAAGGCGAGAAACTGTCAGAAAGATTGGGACGCCTATCACCTCAGTTTCAGGACCTTCAGATAACTGCAGAAAGGTCAAAAGACTTATGGGCTGCTTCTGCGAAGATCTGAGCACTACCACTGATGCGTCCAGATTTCGAAGCAGCAATGAATCTCTGGCACTTCTCATGAGCAATCACTTCCCGGGCTGTCTGATAGCAGATGACGGGGGCTATCAGCAGAGTGCCTGAGGCCATTATGTATAAAATTTTCATTTCACACACACAATTCTCCAAGTTATGTGTTATGACCTCTTTTCATGGCCCCTTAATATCCTTTGCGGATGCTTCTCTATAGGATACATCATACATATCTGAAGTGGTATTCATTCCCAAAAGCATTAAAAATAAACCACTGCTCAGCGAAAAACTACAGACCAATCAGTCTATCATCGTTTCTATTAAAAACTATAGAACGACTTCTGGGTCTGATCGGACAAAGCTCACTCTTCATGTTTCCAGCGAGACTAAACACGCCTATCTAAAAGGTAGATCAGCTGAGACAGCACTGCATGAGTTAGTCAACCGAATCGAACACACCTTGCATAGAAAAGAGTTTGCCTGGTGGCATTCCTTGATATAGAAGGAGCCTTCAGCAATGACAGGTTTGAGTCAATAACAGCAGCACTTGCCAAAATCGGCTCACACCCGATGATCACTCAATGGCTTAGCAATATGCTTAGCTGCAGAGTGATCAACTCCCTAGGAAGTTGGCCATGAGAGTACTCCTCAACAAGGAGTCATATCTCCTCTATTGTGGAATACTCTTCTAAAGTAAAAAAAAAATAGGGGATGTAGAGTAACAGCCTAGCTGATGAACTGTTTCTACTGGTGACTGGCAAGTTTTTGCCAACAATTAGTCATCTGATGGAAAACTCACTTGGCTTCACTAAAAGGTGTAGCAGAATGGTCTTGCGGCTAACCCACGAAAAACCGAGCTGGTTCTGTTCACAAGAAAATATAAGATACCGAGCCTTAGACTTCCTACACTAGGAGGGATACAGCACATACTGGCAAAGGAGGCAAAGTACCTAGGAGTAATTCTCGACTCTAAACTCTCCTTTAGAAGAGAAACTCGGAGGAGGGGATGAAAAAGATACTACAAGCCTTCTTTGTGTGCAAAAAGACTTTTGGGAAAAGATGGGGGCCACAACCGTATATTATCCATTGGTTTTATTTCATATTTATTTATTTTTAACGACTAAAAACAGTCGACAAGAAATTATGGAATAATTTTTATAATAAAATTATAGTATAGAATTATAAAATTAACAATTTAAATTATTTTTAAAATTAAATATTAATTTAAATTAAAACTGAAAAAATAAAAATTTAAGAACGCTTTAAATGGGTACACAAAATTATGACTTTAAATTATCCAAAATTTGCTGCAAGGATTGGGGAAAAGCCCCAGAAAATACCCAATCAGATCAATAAGTATTAGTATTAAAGTTAGTATTGGTATAAGTATAAATTTAATTATTAATGTAGTAAGAGTTTACTTAATAAAATAAGAGTTAGTCCTATAATGAAAAAATAGAAGTATTATTATAAAAGTTGTAAGTATAGGTATCATGATGAGTATTAGTTACATTTAAGTATTAAATTTAGTACAGTTAAGGATTTCTCGAAAAAAAGCGGAGTGTTTAATAGCGGTGAGAGAGAGTTCTGCAGATATAACTTGGCAAAGATTATTATAATTTGTAAATAAAAATGGATATGAACTTAGTAAAGCATTATCAGTAGTGCATGTAAGAAGAGCTAAAGGCTGGTAATTTCTGATGGCCCTTAGGGGGACCGGAAAATTTATTCGACTTAAGAGGACACTAGATCAATCACACCAAGTGTTTTTCTACGATTGATTAAAGAGGGAAGATTCAGAAGAAGTTTACTGGAGATCTCTGGATAAGTATTGGTGCAGGGTCCAGGAGCCAACTTCTTAGAAAGCAAGGCCAGCTGAAGATGGGAATGGGATTCCTAAGAGCATACATCACTGGACCAGATGCGAAGGATGCTAGGTCAACCTGTATACCTTAGAGTAATATAGATTAAATTGCATCATTCGGGGGTTCTTTCGATTGACTTCCTACGGTTTATGGACGTAGAACCTGTATCGTGGTAAGAGCCAGACTAAATGATCTTTTATCCCCTCGTTCCAGCAACAAAAACGTAATGGTTGAACTATGCGAGAGGAGAAATGGCAGCAACCTTTGCCTGGTATCCGCATATCTACCGTAAGAGGAAGAGGACCCGCCATCGCAAAACATCAAAGCCGTCATTCAGCACGCACAGGAGGCCATCTATGTGGGATGTGATGTCAACGCTCACCACACCGCATGGGGCAGCACACGTATCAATAAAAGAAGGAAGGCGTTGTTTGAATTCGCACTGTTCACAAATCTTATCGTGTGTAACAGGGGTAATCACCCCACATTCCGACCAACAGCGACTCCCTTATGATATACAATTGGCACGTGTCCACGGAGTTCTCTTTTTCGGATCACTTTATATAAGTGGCCTCGAGCAGATAAATCGCCAACTGCAACCCAAAACGAATAAACTGTGGTAAATTTGTGAAGTGTGTCAGGGAGTCTCTGCCGTTACACCCAGCGGGACAAATGAGTCACTCGGGAATAATCAACCCAGGATACCGATGCTTTCTGTAAAGCCTTCCTTAAATACTGCCCCATTAGTCGACCTCCAAAATCCAGCCGCAGCGAGTGGTAGACACAGGAGCTTGGCCAAATTAGGAGAGAAACAATTTGACTCTACAACAGGGCTAAGGCGAGAAACTGTCAGAAAGATTGGGACGCCTATCACCTCAGTTTCAGGACCTTCAGATAACTGCAGAAAGGTCAAAAGACTTATGGGCTGCTTCTACGAAGATCTGAACACTACCACTGATGCGTCCAGATTTCGAAGCAGCAATGAATCTCTGGCACTTCTCATGAGCAATCACTTCCCGGGCTGTCTGATAGCAGATGACGGGGGCCACCGCCTCTACTATCAGTAGAGTGCCTGAGGCCATTATGGATAAAATTTTCATTTCACACACACAATTCTCCAAGTTATGTGTTATGACCTCTTTTCATGGCCCCTTAATATCCTTTGCGGATGCTTCTCTATAGGATACATCATACATATCTGAAGTGGTATTCATTCCCAAAAGCATTAAAAATAAACCACTGCTCAGCGAAAAACTACAGACCAATCAGTCTATCATCGTTTCTATTAAAAACTATAGAACGACTTCTGGGTCTGATCGGACAAAGCTCACTCTTCATGTTTCCAGCGAGACTAAACACGCCTATCTAAAAGGTAGATCAGCTGAGACAGCACTGCATGAGTTAGTCAACCGAATCGAACACACCTTGCATAGAAAAGAGTTTGCCTGGTGGCATTCCTTGATATAGAAGGAGCCTTCAGCAATGACAGGTTTGAGTCAATAACGGCAGCACTTGCCAAAATCGGCTCACACCCGATGATCACTCAATGGCTTAGCAATATGCTTAGCTGCAGAGTGATCAACTCCCTAGGAAGTTGGCCATGAGAGTACTCCTCAACAAGGAGTCATATCTCCTCTATTGTGGAATACTCTTCTAAAGTAAAAAAAAAATAGGGGATGTAGAGTAACAGCCTAGCTGATGAACTGTTTCTACTGGTGACTGGCAAGTTTTTGCCAACAATTAGTCATCTGATGGAAAACTCACTTGGCTTCACTAAAAGGTGTAGCAGAATGGTCTTGCGGCTAACCCACGAAAAACCGAGCTGGTTCTGTTCACAAGAAAATATAAGATACCGAGCCTTAGACTTCCTACACTAGGAGGGATACAGCACATACTGGCAAAGGATTCAAAGTACCTAGGAGTAATTCTCGACTCTAAACTCTCCTTTGGAAGAGAAATTCGGAGGAGGGGATGAAAAAGTCACTACAAGCCTTCTTTGTGTGCAAAAAGACTTTTGGGAAAAGATGGGGGCCACAACCGTATATTATCCATTGGTTTTATTTCATATTTATTTATTTTTAACGACTAAAAACAGTCGACAAGAAATTATGGAATAATTTTTATAATAAAATTATATTATAGAATTATAAAATTAACAATTTAAATTATTTTTAAAATTAAATATTAATTTAAATTAAAACTGAAAAAATAAAAATTTAAGAACGCTTTAAAGGGGTACACAAAATTATGACTTTAAATTATCCACAAAAAAAACCCAATCAGATCAATAAGTATTAGTATTAAAGTTAGTATTGGTATAAGTATAAATTTAATTATTAATGTAGTAAGAGTTTACTTAATAATATAAGAGTTAGTCTTATAATGAAAAAATAGAAGTATTATTATAAAAGTTGTAAGTATAGGTATCATGATGAGTATTTGTTACATTTAAGTATTAAATTTAGTACAGTTAAGGATTTCTCGAAAAGAAAGCGGAATGTTTAATAGCGGTGAGAGGAGTTCTGCAGATACAACTTGGCAAAGATTATTATAATTTGTAAATAAAAAAGGAAATGAACTGAGTAAAGCATTATCAGTAGTGCATGTAAGAAGAGCTAATGGCTGGTAATTTTTGATGGCCCTTAGGGGGACCGAAAAATTTATTCGACTTAAGAGGACACTAGATCAATTACACCAAGTGTTTTTCTACGATTGATTAAAGAGGGAAGATTCAGAAGAAGTTTACTGGAGTACGATGGTAATCGAGCCCTGTTAATTACATGAACAGTATTCCAGGATAGGACGAACTAAGGGGACAAAGAGGAGCTTAGTGGTGAAAGGTTCGTTGAATTCTTTCGATTAGCACTTAATAAAACCAAGTTATCCCCTCATTAATTATAGTGAAGATGTGCAAACTAAAGTTCAATTTACAATCGAATATAACGCCAAGGTCTTTCACAGTTAAAATACGATGCAGTGAAGTATTGTCAATCGTATAACTAAATAAATGGGTCTAGTGCGGTTAAGTGTCATGAGCATACACTTAGAACATTTAAGATACAATTGATTGGAGTAATAAATAAAACTATAAATAACATAAGTTTGCCTTTTCGTTTGAAATGCCTCATTTACCAAGGTGGAAAATTCAAGCAAATTGGTCGTGGTAGACCGATCCCTTACAAAGCCATGTTGGGCAGGAGAAATAATTGATTTACAGAGATGTTGCAAACATGAAACAAGAATTTTTTCAAAAAGTTTTGGTATGATAGCTTTGCAATACCTCTGTAATTTGAAATATCAGACTTACCACCTTTTTTGTGGAAAGGAATGATATAAGATTTTTTCCAAAGATGTGGGAAAACTGATGATTCCAGGGATAGAATGAAAAGCTATAGCAACGGTGCGGTTAGAGAAGTGCAGTACTCCTTGAGGACACAACTAGCAATGTTGTCAGACCCAGGACAGAAAGACGATTTTAAAGAATAGATAGAAGAAAAGATGGAGTGATAAGAGCTATGAAGAGCAAATATATTTTTAGAGGTTACAATATTATAGGGATAGGTCGAGTTAGTAGGGGAAATAGGAGAGTAGATTGGAAAATGTTGGCAAATAGTTCAGCGGCAGAAACATCGTCACTGGCTTTATCATTCCCAAGAAAAAAAGATAAAATAAATTTGGTGATTTACGATTCAAGTTAATACATTTATAAAATTGTTTATGGTCACGGGGTTAATCCGTCTCTTGCAACGAGCTAGATAGTTCTCGTAGCAACTAGAGTTTAGTAGAGCAAAGTTCGACTTGGCCACAGAATATTTTAACCAGTTAAAACTAGAACCCGACTTCTTAAACTTTTTGAAATATTTTAATTTCAAATTTCTTAAATAAGATAGTCTGGGTGTAAGCCAAAGGGGCTTTGATGAACACGACAACGGTATAAAATTGGGGATACACACATCAAGGAGTGTGTTCAAGGTCATATAAAAGGTAGTAAGGACAGTATTAATGTTCACCGCTTTTTCTAAAAAGGACCAGTCGGTTGCAAGAGTAAGTTCATTAAGCAGTGAATAATTTCCTTTGCGAAAACAGCGGCGTGGTACTTGTTTGCATAGTAAAAGCGGATTGAGGGGTTTGGAAATTAAAATGTTAATTTCTAGAGCAGGATGATGTTAGTCTTCAGGGACTAATAGTGGTTATGTGGACCTAGAAACGGCAATACGGCTCTTGTCAGACCCATCCCTGCAGTTCTGGAGGTGCGATTGGCCATGCTGGATCTACCTACCCCGCTACTTCCCACATGGGTACTTACTAGAGTGACCCTATGGTAAGCGAATGCCGAACCACCCAGCCAACTTTTTGGCTAGTTCCTACATGGGTACTTACTCGAGTGACCGTATGGTAAGCGAACGCCGATCCACCCAGCTATCTTTTTGGCTAGCTCTTACATAGGTACTTACTTGAGTGACGCTATGGTAAACGAACGCCGAATCACCGAGTAATATGCGCACGAAAGCGACAGAAAGCGTAAACAAAACCTACCGGTACTAGAATCACATTTGTTTTTGTTATTTTGCGAATAGGGCATAGGTGACAGAAAAATCAAAACTTCGACTACGCTTTCTGTCGATGTTTGTTCCTAAATTTACAAAAACAAGCACCGTTTGATCAACGGTCAAAAAATGAGGAGTCTGAAATTTTCCAACACCGGTAAGTTCCAAAATATGGAAACATTTCAATAAATATTTTAAATCAACGGAAACAAAAATAGAATTAAAACTATATAACTATACCGAGACGACTGTTGTCCAGGTCAAATTAGACACTCTTATCGAGGAGATTTTATCTCTAAGGGGAAATAAAAAGGTCCTTATAGAAGCTGGTTCGGAACAAACAGAAAGAATAAAAGGGTTGACAAGACAGCAAGGACAAGGCAGAAGGTGGCTAGGAAGTTTCTTATTCAGACCGTGGGCGAGCTGAATGCTCTGAATATAGAAATAAATGAAACATACCCAGAGCTTTATGTTAGTATGAATACTGTTAAGATCTTTACTTTAATTTTGATTTTTATATGGCTTACAGATTGATGCAATAAAGAGCCAAATTATGCCAGGCGGCATTTTAGAAAAACTTAAAAAATATTTTGTCCAATGTGTTTGTTTTATCCTACAACGTAGATGGCGTTCAAGGCAAAGCAGCGGTAAAAGTCGAAGCCAATTTTTATGGAGCCATGCTCGGTAGGTATTATTAAATTCATTGTAACTGGAGTTGTGCATCAACAAATTAATTAATTAATTGATTGATTAATCGATTAAAAAATTAGTTGCAGTCTATTTAATTGCAATTAACATACATCATTCTCTTAAAACTAATAGCATTTTTTTTAATTTTTATTTTTCTTAGATGCAATAATTTTGGTCGATGGACCAGCCTTACAGCTGCAATAGAAATGGCATATTAAAATCAACAGCATCATTAAAAACAAAATCGGGAAAAACAACAACAATTCATAATAAAAATCACAAAAATTAAGACACTTAATTTTGAGTTAAAGCTGTTTTATTTATTTGCTTCTCGGCCACGTTTGCGGGTGATACTGCTATACTGTCTAGACACTGTTGTATTTACGAGTCCACGGACAACCTCCAGTGTTATCTGAAACTCTTCGATGACTGGGCAGCAACGTGTAATATTGGAATAAGCCCCGATAAGTGCGCCTACGTTACATACGCTTTAAGGAAGGACTCGTGCCCCGGACTGTTTTTAAACAACGTCCTAATCCCGCAGACCTCGTATCACAAATACTTGGGGGCTACCATTGACGGACGGCTCACATTTGGTAGGCACGTTACCGAAGTCTCCATGAAGACCAGGCGGAAGGCAAGCCAGTTGAGCTGGTTCCTACGAGCCAACAGCAAGTTGTCACTTCGGAACAAGTCGCTTATTTACAATACATCCTCGCCCCCATCTGGAGGTAAGGCATCCAGGTCTACGGGATCGCAGCCAAATGCCACATATACAAAATCCGCGACTTCAAGCCAAGCTGCTACGAATGATCACTGGTGCGTAGAGGTTCATCATCCTTTTCAGGAGGATGTTCAGGAAAAGAAGAAGAAGAAGAAGACTGAAAAGAATCCACCCGCTGGATTTAACATCTAGGTCTTTCTACAACGCGGTCAGTGCTGAATAAAGCCAGCCTAGCAGTGCACGTCGCACGTTCTTAGTTAATTTCAACATTTTCAATATCTGTATATATCCAATATTGTGCTTGTCGCGCTATCGTCGCCATACTACATGTGCATGTCGCACGCTGTGGATCCAGACTCAGCTTTAAGTCCTTGCCATGAAGATGATCAGGAAAAGGAGAAATCCGGTAAGAGTCCACCCGCTGCAACTAACTTCTAAGTCCCTCTATAACGCGGTCAGTGCTTAATCAAACCACCTGTGCGTAGCCTGCGCCTTCAACACCCGCCAGCCTATCTGTACACGTCGCACGCTCTTATTTATTTTCTAATCTGCCAATATCTGCATATACCCAGAATTGTGCCTGTCACGCTATCGCCGCCATACTCAAGTGCATGTAGCACGCTGTAGATCCAGACTCACCCTTACACCCTTGCCAGGAGGATGATCAGGAAAAGGAGAAATCTGGAAAGAGTTCACCCACTGGAACTATCTTCTAGGACAATACTTTATCAAGCCACCCGTGTGCTACCTGTGCCTGTAACAGTTGCCAACTGCACAATTGCACGTCGCACGCTTTCAAGTAATTAACTTTACCAGTACTGCAAAATATCCAGTACAGTGCCTGTCGCGCTTGTGCATGTCGCACGCTAACTCATCCCCCAATCCATACAATGTGAGACGTGCACGCTGTGCCTAGTATACACGTCAACAGTACGCTAGCGAAAATAAACATCACAAAAATTCTCAAAAAAAACCTACATAAGTATTCCTATCATGGGAACCCATGTAACTACCCATATCATGGGTACCTACATAAGTACTCCTATCATGCGTACCCATATTATGGGTACCTACATTGACATTATTTGCGGACATTTTATACAAAATACGAAATGAAGAAACGCATGGCTTAATGTTAGTAAAGTAAGTAGAGGTGCTTTCCTAGTAAGTACTTATTTTACCAGCTACGAACTAGTCGCCCAGAACTGCAGGGATACTTACTTTTGGAGCATTAGTATGATGGGAAACGGTCTGCATCAAATCTCACATAGAAAATCTCCAAGAAGTGCAAGGACTGGCTTGCCTGGGTGTAACGGGATAAATACGTTCCACCCCCGAGCAGCGCAAGATGTCATGCCAGACCTGGAACCAATAGACATCTTCCTGAAGTACGCGGCAGCCAGGAGTGCGGTCAGACTTAGAGCTCTGAACCCCTTTAAGCAAACACAAAGGGTCACAGCACCATTCTTCGCTCAGTAGAAACCAATCCTGGGCCACACAAGGAGGACTACTGCGTTCCAGAACACAAGTGGGAGGACAGGTTCCACACTGCGTTCCCCTTTAAGGGGGAACGAGTGGTTAATCTACACGAATGTCTCAAGAAAGGATGAAGTTACTGGAGCAGGTGTCTACTCGGTATACCCTGCTGCGCAGCTTTCATACCATCTTGCGGACTGTTTTACAGGTAGAGATTTATGCTTTTTGGCAGTCGATCAAATTGATATCCACCATGAAGGGATCTTCAAGGAATCTTCAATTTACGTCGACAGTCGAGCAGCCCTAAAGACTCTGTCCTCATACACTACCAAGAGCAAGCTCATCCGAAACACAGCTACAGCGCTGGACACACGGGTGTATCAGGAAACGATATAGCTGATGAATGTGCTAAGCACGGTTTGGCGGTACCGACAAGTTGATCGGTGACTGATGTACAAAGACCCCTTCAGTATTTCCTTTCCGAGCTGGCAAGAACGGCGAGGACTACGGCTGAAATGCAAGGGGAAACAGCTCAGAGCCAGACCAGAACAGGATAAGAATGTTGATAGGAGTCTTAAGGGGCCACTGTCCCATAGGCCAAATGGCACAACGGTACGGTGTACCATATCAAGACTTATGTCGCAGGAACGAAGACAATAAGAGAATATCTAATATCTTCATTGTAATTTCCCTGCACTTCGCAGAAGGAGAACCCGTTTTCTTGGGAAAACCTTCTTCAATGAACTGGACAGTCTCGCAAAGTTGCTCTTTCTGGACTCCACTACTTGAGCGAATCTGTTTGGGCGAATCTCGCCCAACGAAACTAATTTGGAAATTCAGAACCAGTCTGCTTAAATTCGCCTTTCCCGTTCCCATCACCCTTACTATAATCCGTGTAAATTACGTCAGTTTGCATCTTTTTCTTAACCCCTTTAAGGAAAACAAAACGAACTCAAGAAGGGTACTGGTTGAGGGTTTACATTTAAAATAATAAAACATTGTAAATGTTGGAGATGAGAAGTTATTACTTCCTAAACAACTTAGGAATGAAAAAAAAACGTTGAAATGCAAATATAAAATATGTTTGGTTACGCTCAACCAAAAACCAACAGCAGAAAGGGCTTGACTCTTAAAATACCTCATTTCTCTTGATTTAAATATGCTCTGTGCAGCATAAGAGCAATTAACGTAACTCTCGTCACTCTTTGTCTCTTCTCTACGATTTCTAACGTTTGCTCTTGGCCTTCACCTAAGTGCAAGCAGCTGCTGAAATTCGACTGCAGTTCAGTTCTGTCAAAGTCGGTCACCAACTTCTTTTGTTCGTCGCATTGGCACAGACAAAGTCAAGTCTGTTTGTCAACATTTTGTCGGTTTCTCAAAAAAAAGCATTCGGTCTGACGATTTATTATTCCGATTAGGTTAAGCTCGGCCACGAAGGCAAATAAAAAGAAAATTTTTTATCAAATCAAAATATAGCTGCATTTGTTTTTATACCCTGTGGGGGTATATTAAGTTTGTTAAAAGTATGTAACGGGCAGAAGGAAGCATGGCCGACCCCATAAAGTATATATATTCTTGATCAGCATCAATAGCCGAGTCGATATAGCCATGTCCGTCTGTCCGTCGGTCCGTCGGTCCGTCGGTCTGTCGGTCTGTCGGTCCGTCCGTATGAACGAAAGGATCTCAGAGATCAGAGCTCTAAACTCTCATAACAAGAGCAATATAACAGCTTAAGACTTCACATTTAGCACACATGATGAGTATCTTGTGGTCAATATGTCCAGAAAATATTATCACGATGCCACGCCCCCCTCGCCTACAATTCGGAAAAGCTTATAACAAGAGCAATATTACAGTTAGAGACTTCAGACTTGAGACACATGATGAATATTTTGTGGTCGATGTGTCCAGAAAATTGTATCGCGATGCCACGCCCCCTTCACCCACAAATTAAGTAAAACCTCATAAAGCAAGCAGTTTTGTCACTCAAAAACCTCATAACAAAAGCAGTTTTGTAGCTGGAGACTTGAGATTTGGCACACATGATGAATATTTTGTGGTTGATGTGTCCAGAAAAATGTATCACGATGCCACGCCCCCTTCACCCACAAATTAAGTAAAACCTCATAAAGCAAGCAGTTTTGTAACTCAAAAACCTCATAACAAAAGCAGTTTTGTAGCTGGAGACTTGAGATTTGGCACACATGATGAATATTTTGTGGTTGATGTGTCCAGAAATTGTATCACGATGCCACGCCCCTTCGCCTACAAAAATTTAAAAACGAATTACTAGAGAATTTCATCTGTAGTGAATTTGAACGGGTTCCTGTAAACCCACAGGGTATATTACGGTCGGGGTCCCGACTGTTCGGCTTGTTCTTATTATTTTACTTAAATAAAGTTTCGACAGTTATTAACAAAGCTCAATAGCTTAACATTTTGTGACCCCGACGTGATTATATTTAGCAATTGTTAAATTATTAAATTCGCGAAGACAACGGCAGTTTACCGGTGTTTGTGGTTCTGTTGTCGTTCCTTTTGACCAGTGCCGTTGAAGCAACCGTTTCTTTGTCGCTATCGTTGTTCTCGCTTTGTTTTTCATTCTTTTGCACTTAAAGTGTGACCTCAATATGACACTGTCATATTGTTGCTGTGTGGTGCTTACAGTCGTGTGTTTTTCATAACTATTAATTGCAATTCACCAGTGCATTTAAAACTGCATTATACAAAGCATTAATCTGCGCTGTCCGTTCGTCGTGGTTGCCCGTTCAGTTCTTATACAACTGTATTACACAAAGCATTTTCTGCACCTTCGAGTTATTGTGTCTGGCCATCAGTTCCTATCAAACTGCAAAACATATAAACAATGCTGGAGAATTTAAGTTGATTGCGTTTTGCACTCGGTGAATCTAAAACTATAAAGTGCAAGTGCATGTTATACATACACACAAACACAACATGCCAGATAGTGATGCAGTCGCTTGGTGCGCCATTTTACAAAGCTAAGGTTATTGAAAAGAATGTGTGACGAATGGCCAAAGCTATCGCTCTGATCATATTGTGCATCTCAGCGAGGAGGAGTTAGCAATCCGGCTCGAAGCGCTTGAAAGCGCTGAGCAGTCATTTAACGATTTCTATTGCGCCTTGGAGGAGCTAAATTATGATGAGATCGGAAGTGCGTTACGTGAATCTTCCGATGAACTTTTTATACTAGTTAGAATTAGCTTGTAATGCGAAATAAGTAAGCGAAATTCATTGTCGCCGTTGTGCTCGACTATGAGGCAGGATCCATCTACCGACGGTCATACCAGCTTTTCTCAGAGTCGCATTCGTTTGCCTGAGGTGAAGCTCGCAGAGCGCGGCGGAGGTTACACTAAGTTTGCTGATTTTCTATAAATGTTATCGTCAATTATTGATAGGGACTCAGGACTATCAAATGTGGAGAAGTTTCAGCATTTACGATCGGGCCTGAAAGGACCAGCTCTAGACAGCGTGTCTTCGTTGGAAATCAACAGCACCAACTATCGAATTGCATTAGACTTGCCTAAAAGGCACAAGTCATTGAGACGTGGATTGCATCAAACTATCATCAGCTGTAAAACTTCAATCGCTGGCAGATACGCTGATCGCCAACGTCTGCGCGTTGCAGAGCATGGGCAACTTTGAACAGATTGCTGGAAGCATCATCGTGCATAGCTTGCTGCAAATGATGGATAAGGAAACGTAGGTCAGTTGTGAGCAGACACCACCAATGAACACTATAATGACATGTGAGAAATTTATGGAATTTCTGGAGTGACGATATCAAAGGTTGGAGAATGTGGAACACGCTATGGCAATGTATACGCCTAGCTTTAAGGTGGGAAAAATTACAAAAGCTCTAACAATAATAGAAGAGCCTTGCCGCTACTAACTCTAACGTAAATGAAAGTGATTCTTCGAGTTCTCTGGCAATTTGATCTACAATTGGTCCCGTTTCGGTAATCTGACTTCACAACTGTGTATTCGAGAGGTCAAGAAGCTGTCTCTTTGCATTAATTGCCTGCGCAAAGGTCATCGTATAGAAGAGTGCAGCTCGAGTGCTTGCGATCGTTGTACGGTCAAACATCACACGCTTCTTCATTTTGACATTCTGCCTGAGGCTAGCCAACAGCATGCGGGTACTACTGCATCATCGTCATCGCTTGTAGCCTAAAATCTTTGCAATGACATTGTGCTTCTGGAAACTGCTGTCATCAACGTGAGATGCCGCACTGGTGTTCTTGTTCCTTGTCGTGCCCTGCTTGATTCTGGTTTGCAGGTACACATCATCACTTCGCGTTTAGCTTATCACTTTGATCTCTAGAACAGGAGACTGTAATGTAGCCTACTCTGCAGACATAAGTCTTAAATCGCGAGCATCTGACTACTCCGTAGATATTTCAGTTTTAGTAGTTCCGTCTATTACTGGAAATCAGCCGAACTATAATATCAATACTAAACTTTGGAATATACCCTCAAACATTCGCTTGGCTGATCCCGAGTTCTATAAACCGCAACAGATTGATCTTCCTATGGGAGCTGTCCTATTTTTCGACCTGCTACTCATTGGTCAAATCAAGATATCTCCTAGGTTGCCTATTAGCCAGAAAACACAATTGGGCTGGATAGTGACTGGCGGAGCGTCTTCACCATACCCTGCCGCATTAACGGCCGTGTGCTCGACTCCAACGCCGACTCCAAACTCCGATCATACTCTTGATGAAATCGTTCTTCGGTTTTGTAAGCTAAAGTACTTCACTATTTCGTTTTATAAATACACCAAGGAGCTTGATTGTGAAGCACATTTTAAACGAACTTTCTCTCGTTTGGCCGCTGGCGAATACTCGGTTCGCCTTCCTGTAAAGCAAAGTGTGGATCTGCTTAAGGATTCATTTCAATAAGCATATTTTCTATTTTGTAATTTGGAACGTAAATTGTAGGATTTGCCAGAACTGAAGTTTCAATAATCAGCATTCATCAAAGAGTACGTGGAGCTTAAGCAAATATCTCTTGTTGAGTCAAACATGTTAAATCGTTGCAAGATTTATCTGCCTTATCATTGTGGGATGAAGGAGGTCAGCTCATCAACTAAACTCAGAGTTGTATTTGACGGTTCGGCCGTGTCGTCGTCTGGTTACTCTCTTAATGAAGTCCTCATGACAGACATAACTGTACAACGCAAGCTTTTTACAACTTTGTTGCAGTTTCGAAAATTTCCAGTTGCCTTGACTTGTGACATGTATAGCTGCGTAAGGATGGCTGAACCCGATTCACACTTGCAGTATACAAGCTCGATACTGCTACTTATGGCACGACACCAACCTCAATTCTAGCTGTTCGGACTATTTAACAATTGGCTGTTGATGAAATGAACTCGATTCCATTTGGATCTGAAGTAGTCCTGCGGGATTTCTCTGTAGACGATCTAATGGCTGGGGGAAACTCGGCCCAGGAAGTGATTGAAGTCATGCCTGTTAAGAAAAGGAAATTTCCAGTTGCGGATATGGTGGTCTAATGATCCTCGCGTTCTTCAACAGATTCCGAATAAGGATAAGGAGGCATTTCTTAAGTTTAGCGATGGTACGGTCTTGCATGGGACCCAGCGTCAGATTGGCTTTTCGCCAATGAAAACGCCTGGCAAGCCAAACAAACATTCTGTACTCTCTACCATTGCCCGATTTTACGACCCGCTTGAACTTGTCCTTACACTTTACTTGGAACAGTTTGTATATTGACTTTTGTCCTACAGAGAAAATAAAACTTCGTCGATTGGTCATCATCCCTTGAGGGCTCTAACGGTTCCTAAGCTAGAATTATCTGCCGCTGCGCTTCTATCTGAGCTCATTCGAGAAGTAGCTCAAATGAACTTGTTTAATTGTCGATTTTATTGTTTGTCAGATTCTGCTGTTGTATTTTCATGGATTTGTGATGAGACCTCTCGACTTCAAACGTTTACAACTAATTGCATTTATTTAATTCAAGAGCTAACAACTGGCATCGAATGGCGGTACATACCCACCGCATGCAATCCGGCAGAGGAACACTTCCAAACGAACGTATGGAATCATCGCTATGGACTCATGGTCCCGAGTTCTTAGCTAATGGAAAAAGCGAATGGCCCGCATCATGTCTACCAGCTCGGGCAGGGTCTGTATAAGTTTATATTCGAATTATAACCCTATTGCTTGGAAAGTTAACAGTTGAGTCAACCAGACGTGGTTTTTCCGGTCTTGAATTTTTTATATTTATTTCGGTCTTTGTTATTTTACATTAAATCAAATTTATTTAAAATTGTGCGTTTTCATTTGAAACATAAATACTGATATGTTAAGTGTTATCATTTGTGCATTGTAAGTCTACCAAAGGGCGCTATTGATGCCTCTGAGTGCCCTGATGTTAGCCAAGGATGCAAGTATGTCTATTCATTTCAATACCTAAAGCGGGTCTTTGCATACATCTACAAATTTCGAAATTGCAGGAAGATCATATCATTCAGCACTATTGCATCGTTTACTCCATTCATGGAGCATTCGAGCTTGGACTTCGATGCTCAACATCCAGGCATACTTCCGGTCCATTATCCAGTCACACGCGCCATCATCATGCATTTTCACAGGTGCCAACTGCATTCTGGGCCCCGTGCTCTTCTTGCTCGGATTTGACTCGCCTATTGGTGGCCGCAAGGCTTTTACCAGCGCGGCGTGGAAATGTATTATGTGTTTTCGAGCAAAACCGGTCATACCTAAGACCATTATGGCGCATCTTCCCCAGGATAATGCAAGTGGATCGCATCCCTTCGCAGTCACTGGAGTGGATTATAGTGGACCATAGTACCGCAAGAGTGAATTTCGAAACAAGGCTCCAGTAAAATGCTACATCTCCATCTTCATATGCTTCGCCACAAAGGCAGTGCATCTTCAACTTGTTCCTGATTTGACTACAGCAGCATTTCCTAATGTGCTTGAGCGATTCATTCTAACCAGATCTAAGCCTACTCGCATATGGTCAGATAATGCTACCAGCCTCGCGGAAGCCAAAAATGAATTGGTTGAACTCAAGCGTCTATTCCTCAACGAAAGCCACATCAACCTGGTCAGAGAATTTTGTCTCTCTGACGAAATCGAATATCGTTTCATCCCACCTCGCTCTCCGCACTTCGGCGGACTTTAGGAGGCAGCGGTGAAGACTGCGAACCACCACTTCTATCGATCAGTTCTACCCTCGTTGCTACCCCTGGATGAACTTCCTACACTCGTCTGTCATCAAATTCCATTTTCAAAGCTTCCTGCAGATCAAGACGTATTAACCCCTGCATAATATCTTGGCACAGTGGTACTGGCACTTTTTCTGAGCCAGATGTTACCGTGCTGAACGTGAACCTTCTAGATCGCTGGGAGCGTATGTCGTACTACCAAACAAATTTTCTGGAGGCGCTGCCGTGAAGAATACCTGACGCTACTTCAACAGTTTCAGTTTGGTGTTCTTATTAATTATGTCGTGTTGGTGATGACGGCGTTTCTCGTGTTGCTGTTCTCAAGACGTCAACTGGTATCATCAGGCGACAGGAGCGCAAACTGTGTGCGCTTCCGATACATGATGTTGTTGAATGCCCGTGTTCTCCAACGGGGGGAGAATTTTTGGTTACGCTCAATCAAAAACAACAGCATAAAGGGCTTGACTCGTATAATAGTTATTTTCTCTTGATATAAATATATTCTGTGCAGCATAAGGGCAATTAACGTAACTCTCATAAATCTTTGTTTTTTTCCTACGATTTCTAACGTTTGCTCTTGGCCTTCACCTAAGTGCAAGCAGCTGCTGCAATTCGACTGCAGTTCAGTTCTGTCAAAGTCGGTAACCAACTTCTTTTGCTCGTCGCATTGGCACAGACAAAGTCGAGTCTGATGTCAAAATTTTGTCGGTTTCTCAAAAAAAAGCATTCGGTTTGAGGATTTGTTAATCCGATTAGTTTAAGTTTGGACACAAAGGCAAATAAATAGGAAAATTGTTATCAAGGCAAATAAGAGATGCATTTGTTTTTATAATTATTTAACTTAAATAAAGTTTCAATAGCTATTAAAAAAGCTCAATAACTCAACAAAATATTTAAGTATGAAACAAGTCACACCATTGGGATCTGGCGGTTGTACTGGCTTGTAATGTTTTAATAGCCTTGAGAACCAAGCCGGTCTAGCGGAGCTGACAGAATATATTAGCGGATCAAACAAAGAATTTAAAGTGTAATAAAGAAGCTTGAAGGCATAATCCGAATCGGAGCATGGGTTAAACAGAGACCAATCTGTGCCCGCAATCACATTTTGTAACTTAATGAAATCAGTTTTACTAATGCATGCTAGGAGATGAAATCTATTCTGAAGTTAGACCTGAATCTACGGTCAACAGAACGTCGGAAAGAATTCAATGTTCAATTTGGTAGGCTTGAGCCAGGTCTCAGTGAAACAGTTGACGTCGAAGTCGAAAGATTAGAGACTTTTAAGGCATAGATTTGATATTTTACTGTTAAGGCCTTGTTCATATTGATAGACAAGAGATAAATAGAACGAGAGAAAGAAAATTAGTGTTTTGTGCTTCCTTAGCAGATACAGAAGCAGAAGAAGTGGATCCATCACCAGAGATCGGGATCCGAATTCTCTATCGATCGAGCCAAAATCGATTTGTCAAAAATTTATTTTTTTCTTTTTGTAGACCCTTTACATTAAAAAGTAAAAAGGGTCTATTAAGTTTGTCAAAGTGTGCGTAACAGGTCGAAGGAAGTCTGGCAGACCCCATAAAGCATATATTATGGATCAGCATGAACAGCCGAGTCGATATAGCTATGTCCGTCTGTCCTGCTGTCCGTCTGTCGTGCTGTATGAACACCTAGATCTCAGAGACTATAAGAGCTAGGTTCACCAAATTTGGTGACAATACTCCTGTGGCTCCCGAAAAGGTCAAGATTGTTTCAGAATTTTGCCGCTATGGGGTACTTTTATTGTTACTCTTATTTCCTTTTTAAAGAATAAGTAAAGAGTCTCTCATAGTCGACTTCGATTGTAGCCTTTCCGACTGTTTTTTTTAATTTGACTTAAGTTTTAACAAAGCGTTTGCATACAATGAATTTTAAAACACAGTTATGGCGGTTCTTGACTGTGTTAAGCGCACAAGGAATAGGCTGAAAGATTCAAAGCGTAAATACAATTGAATCTTTTCACCGAAATATCAGAGTACTATATTATGTCTTGGATGTGAACCTTTACATCATACAATGACTGATCGTTGGCAAGCCTAGAAACAACTAGATCCAAATATCTTGATTAGTTCTTTAGGTTTTAATAAACTCCCAAAAACGGGCATATTAGCGGTCAAATAACTAATTTTATCCCGATACCTCACCTAGTTCAATAGTTACAAATTTTTGCTTATAGTCATAGCTATGACTAGCTGATAAGCTTAGTTCGTAAGCATTGCTATACCAATAGGTGTGACAAACAGAACGCTTATAATTCTCAAATGGCTTTAATAATTAAATCATGAGATCAAAGAAGTGCAAGTGAAAACAGTGATCTTTTATTTAAAAAAAACATTAGAAACCAGTTGGGAAGACTGCAGACGATGTCGACTATGAGAGACCCTTTAATTATTCTTTAAAAAGGAAATAAACAAACTTAGATACTTTTATATAAATCTAAATACAATTGTCGCCGCTCAAATTAGCTTCAGATTAATAAAATGTAATCGGTATCCAGGGAAAATCAGCGAGACAGTGCAAATAAAAAATCTGTTAAATGTACATGCATACATAGTATGTAAGCCCGCGTAAAACAGTCGAACTTTGTAGTTTAACATGCATATCTATGTACATATAACGGTGGCCCAAAGTATTTTGACAAAACTAAAGTTAAATAAATTCATAATTTGAACTAACTTCATGCCAGTTTTGGCATCAATGAAAAGGACATTCAAATTTCGATCGAATGATACTAAACTTTCCTTAACCCATTAAGTACCCATTAAAATTTTTGAATTTATGTGAAAATCTAATTTTTCGACATATTTCCTCGGGTTTGAAAAAAAATGTTTTGATGCAAAAAGTATCTCTAAACAATTCTAATAGTGACTACAAAAAGAAATTAGCAAAAATCTATTCGCTTATATTTTTTATGATTTTTTGAACTGGGTGACCTCAAAATAATTTTGTATGAAAACAAGAAAAAAATGACAAAAACAGTAATTTTTAGCAATTTTCTCGTGAGTGAGCCACTGTGCGACGTATGGCAGTTGATAACAATGAGATGGCCATATGTGCCTTTCTACATATACGATAGTACTGTCTGGTTATGCACAAAGTGCCCGACCGCCTAGCGGTTTAAGATTAAATAGATAACATTAACTCTTATATTCGTTTTGTGGCATTCGCTCATATGCTTATGTTTTCGCATGCCCTTTGACAATTGAACATTGAAGATAAACGAAGTACATCCAACCTACAAGCTGCAATTCCTGTTGTATCGCACGATCACTGTTGATGTACCACACAAGCGCAATGGACCAGTGCAATGTACAAATTGCCAAGAATACGGGCACACTAGATCGTACTGCACTCTTCGGCCAGTCTGTGTAGCTTGCGAAGACTCTCATTGCTTTAACCCTTTGCTTGCTAACAAAAAAGACCCAAGTGCAAAAATGTGTGGTAACTGCGGAGAAAATCACACAGCAAACTACAGAGGCTGTCCAGTTTATAAAAAGTTGAAAAGCCGAATCCGACGAGCGACAACGACACGCTCCCAGAACGCACCAAATGTATTTATACCATCCCAAACTACACATGACGTCTTCTTCGCTAAAGCAGCAAGATCTTCATTTGGTCCCGCAAACACTTTTAAAGGCACCTCGATTGCAAATGCTTTAAAATCAGGACTGGAAAACTCAACCCACACAACAGCGATTCCACATTTAATTGAAGCAGAGCCAAGTATGGTAAACTCTCACCAGCCCGTGGGGCAGCCACAAAACAATATTGAAGCCATAATCTTTTCTCTGCAACAAAGTATAATGGACTTCATGTCATTCTTGAAAAAAACTTTGCAAAACCTCATGCTAAATCAAAACACACTGATACAGATGCTTGCATGTCAACAGTCCAAATAATCAATGGCGTTTCTACGAATATCTCTGTGGAATGCCAATGGTGTTGCATGGCACAAATTTGAACTTACTCAATTCCTGTACGACCGAAACATCGACGTGATGCTGCTCGCAGAGACGCACCTCACATGCAAGTACAACTTCCAAATACTGGGCTATTTGTTTTACGGTACAGATCATCCGGATGGCAAAGCTCACGGTGGAACTGGCATTTTAATCAGAAACCGCATTAAGCACCATTTTCATAAAAGGCTTGCAACAAATTATTTGCAATCCACATCCATAAACATGCAGTCGAGTAACGGCAATCTCACCATTGCCGCGGTTTACTGCCCACATCGCTTTACAATCTCTGAGGGTCAATTCATGGACTTCTACAATACTCTATGGGAGCGATTCATAGCAGCCGGAGACTACAGTGCCAAGCACACGCACTGTGACCCCGAAATAATATTAGGAATACAACGCAATCATCAAACCAAACAATAAACTGGACTACGTTTCCCCAGGTAGGCTTACATATTTTTCAGAAGACCCCAGAAAGCTACCAGATCTAATTGACTGCGCAGTCATCCGATCACTCCCCGGTCCTACTTAGTGGTCTCCAACGCCCGCAAATCATAGAGCATCCTCTTATGCTGACAACGCACAGAACCAACTGACTTAAATACAAGAAATATGTTAGTTCCCATATTCAGCTAACCCCGCAGCTCAACATCAACAAGGACATCGACTTCTCTGTTGATGCTCTGGAATCTGTACTCAAAGCAGCAGACAAAACTTCAACACCGCAAGGGATATCTGCGTAGATCAACCAATAAAAAACCAATCTGCAAATCGAAGAACTTGTTCTGCAAAACGACGATTGCTACGCGATTGACAGACATACAGATTCTTTAAAACATCGCCTCAAAGAAGCTACTTACAGACTCACAAAGGCTCTTAAACGAGACGAAGAAGACGCTCAACGTCGGTATATAGAGCAACTATCAAACTCATCCAAATCTAAGAGCACCGACTGAACCTTTCATTCCTATAAGAGACCCTTGGGCCCGCAGTGACATGGACAGAGCCAACACATTTGCTTCTCACCTACGAAATGTGTTCCAGCCAAATCCCGCAACTAATTCATTCGAACTGGTGGTATTACCAATCCGTAGCTAAACTGACACTGAGCCAATTGAGTTTCTGCCTAACGAGATTGCGAAAGTCATCAGAGAACAACTGGAACCAAAAAAATCGCCAGGTTGTGATCTAATAACACCAAAAATAATAATTGAACTTCCAAACTGCGCTATCTGCCTCGTTTGTAAGCTCTTCAACGCAATTATAAGACTTGGATACTTTCCAAAAAAAATGGAAAAAATCGAACATTATAATGATACCGAAACCAGGAAAGGACCACACAATACCGTCATCGTACAGACCAGTAAGCTTACTTTCGTGCTTGTCAAAACTGCTTGA
The DNA here is from genome assembly GCA_958299025.2 of Drosophila histrio. Taxonomy (NCBI): domain Eukaryota; kingdom Metazoa; phylum Arthropoda; class Insecta; order Diptera; family Drosophilidae; genus Drosophila; species Drosophila histrio. The sequence goes on from OY282582.1 coordinate 6,173,537, forward strand.
AAAATGCCTCCTTGCGCGGATAATCCCATAGCACATTAATTTGGCTTCCGGGAGAACCATGGAACTATCGAGCATTCGAAAACCGGGAATACTGCAGTGCGATATTCCTCGACGTCTCTCAAGCATTCGACCGAGTCTGGCTCGAAGGTCTCATGTATAAAATCAAAATATTACTGCCTGCATCACAAGATGCAACGCTACTACATCCGACGACCACAGTATAGAAGCTGGATTTCCTCAAGGCAGCGTACTGGGGCCAACCCTTTATGTTCTATTCACGGCGGATATACCCATAAGCGAGCGACTGACAACATCTAGGTTTGCTGACGATACCGCTATCTTAAGTCGCTCTAGATGTCCAATACAAGCTATAGCACAACTAGCTGACCACCTGATGGTAGTGGAAAAGTGGCTATCAGACTGGGGTATTAAAATAAACGAGCAAAAGTGTAAGCACGTAACGTTTACTCTTAATAGGCAGACTTGCCCTCCGCAGCTCCACCAAGCTGATGATATGCGATTTACCTGGCGGAGACACATCGAAGCTAAAAAAATTCACCTCAAACTAAAAGCTAATAGCCTCCATTGTATTATTAATTCTCAACCGCGTCTATGCTTGGACTACAAGGTACTGTTCTACAATTCCACTCTAAAACCAATCTGGACCTACGGCTCGCAGCTTTGATGAAACGCAAGTAGCAGCAACATTGACATCATACAACGCCAACAATCCGAAATCCTGAGAACCATCACTGGGGCGCTCTGGTATTTTCGGAACGAAAACCTTCACAGGGATCTTAACATTCTACCCGTAAAAGATGAGATAGTTCAATAAAAAGCGAACTACCACCTCAAAGTATCTTTGCATCCGAATCATCTTGCAAGGTGCTTATCTCTGGTGTACAACCGTACACGCCTCCAACGCAACGACCTACCAGCCCAGCAATAATCCATTAGGGCCCTTTAACTCGGATTCAGTCAACATGGCTGTTATCTAACGTATTATTTTTAGATTTGATAAACTTATTGTTAGTCTCCCTCTGGATAAGATACAATAAATAACAGCAAAGCATTAATAAAAAAAAAATATATCACCAGATGACTTGAAGAACTTCGTATCACCTAATATTGATTTAAGTGTAGCTCTTGATTATTATATTATTAATGTGAGTCTACCTTCCAACTCCAATTAATTGAGATCCATATTTGCTGCATCGTGTATCGCCAATCATTGAACTTAACATTTCAGATAACTGCAGTGATCATGGTATAAGACATGTGTTTATTCATGGCGAATAAAGTTTTGTCAGTTTTGGGCATGATATTGGTTCGGCGACTTATAGTGTTTTTACACTGGAGCCTTAGTCGAGACCTTAAGGCTTAAAGCCCAGTATGGAGTTGATCATAATTCTTTCTGCTAGCTGTCAACTCCATATAAAAAAGGGTGACAGCATCGGTACAAAAATATTCTGACAACCTGTTATGCTAGGCGGTATGGAGAGTAGAAAAATTATGGAAATGAAAGACTATTGGCTGGCGTTGTCCAACACTGTTTCTTAAACAGCTGATGATAATCAAGTAGGCTGGAAGAACATTGAATATTCAGTGTTTTGCTAGCAGAATATGCTCACAAGTGATATTGCCGCCATCGAAAACAAAAGTTATGTGGAGTATTCAATATTCAAAACTAGCTTTTATTTCATAAGCGTGCGTTTGGCTTCAGATCTGCGTCTCAATTATTTCATCAGAGATTAAATGTGACCAGAGGTCGTTAATTCTAAATTTATTGTAAATCCTTAATTGTTATCGATAGTTATGAACTTAAAATATATCGCGAGGAATTAGTATTTGTTTTCGCCGCCGAGACGCTGCCGAGCCTGGCTGTAGCTGGGTCGCCACATCTACTCACCCCCTAGTGACTTCGTCAGTCGGCGAAGGTAACGGAATTTCATCTAGGGAAGTGGCTGATCCTGGCGAAGACAGGCGTGGCTAATCCATCTCTGGCGATAGACTAGTAGATTCCTGCTCATTCTGCGTGTCGACATTAACAAGGAATGCTGGCTTGAGAAGATCGACGAAGATTGCCTTGTGCTCGCCATTCACATTTATAATGTGAACTTTGTCATCTACTCGCCGAATGACTTCGTAAGGTCCGGTATATGGCTGCTCTAGTGGTTTCTTTACAGACGCTACGAGCTTAAAGACGTGTATGCAGGATTGCAAAGCTTTCGAGCAGAAAATATTTGGCTTGCTGACGTAATAACCCAGTCAGGCGATGTTGATCGGATTGAGGTCCTGGGTTCCTGGGCGAAAAAAACTCATTGGGCAACCGAATAGCAGAGCCAAAAAGCATTTCGGCTGGTGATGCTTGAAGATCCGATTTAAATGATGCACGCAGTCCTAGTAGCACAGTTGGTAGCAGATCAGGCCAGGGGATGTGCGAGTTGCACATTAGAGCAGCCTTGAGTGTACGGTGTTATCTTTCTACCATGCCGTTTGATAGGGGATGATATGCTGTTGTCCGAATCCTTTAAGCTCCAACAATCTTCGATAATTCTGCGAACAAGCCGGATTCGAATTGGGTGTCCTGATCAGCTGTGATAGTGAGGGGGGTGCCTAATAAGCAAATCCAATGCGAGTAAAGGGCTGATGCGACAGTTTCAGCTGTCATATTCTGCAAAGGAATAGCAAGTGGCCATCTACTGAACCGGTCGATAATTGTTAAGCAGTATCGGAAGCCATTGATACGAGGAAGCTCTATTAAATCCAAATGGATATGGTCAAAGCGATGGTCAGGCACATCAGTCCTGTCAAGAGCGTTGCGTGTGTGCCGATGAATCTTTGCGCGTTGGCATGGCACGCATTGACATGACTAGAGCATTGTATCCTTATTTATTCCTCGCCAGACATAACGTTGTTTCAGCAGTTTAGCCGTTGTACGGCCGCTTGGGTGTGCCAGACCATGCACTGCGTCGAATGCTTTACGCCTAATGCTTTCAGGTAAATATGGTCGCTCGCGTCCAGTTGAGGTGTCACATAATACGTCGAACTCATCAACGCGTATGTACTGCAGGGTGAGCGATGTGTTGATTTCCAGATCCGTGATCTTTGCATCGTTTTGTTGGGCGTCAAAAATTATTTGCGCGTTTATGGTGCTTGGCATATAGATCGCATTAATGCGAGAAAGCGCATCCGCAACTGTATTGTCTGTTCCAGAAACGCGCACAATTTCCGCCGAGAATTGGGAAATTAGGTCCAGCTGACGCAGTTGACGTGGCGACGCCTTTGATGCCTTTTGCGCGAACGCAAACGTTAATGGCTTGTGGTCACTTTGTATAACAAAGAGTCGGCCTTCTAGAATGTGCTTGAAGAAAATCACTATAGCGAAGATGGCCAAAAGCTCTCGATCATATGTGCTGTAGTTCTTTTCTGCTGGGCTTAGTTTCCGCGAAAAAAAGGATATGGGGCGCCAGATATTGCCTTCCAGTTGCTCAAGAGCAGCACCAATTGCTGTATCCGAGGCGTCAGTCCTTAAGGATAGTTGGGCCGAAGGCGAGAGAAAGGTGGCGCACGCTGCGTTCTCTATAGCTTGCTAGCACTGTTCGAATGCCTCGTTGCTACTTGGGGTCCACATGATTTCACGCTTGTCATTTTTAGTTGCGCCTTTAAGGTAGTCTGTCAGCAGGATCTGTGATTTTGCAACACGAGGAATCAGTCGTCGATAATAACTGACCATACCTAGGAACCTGCGTAATTATATTATTGATGTAGGCTTAGGGAACTCTTGATGGCTTGAATACACTCCTTGGGAGGCTTGAAGCCTTGTGCGTTGACCGTATAACCCAGGAAGATAACCTCACTCTGCCCAAATTGGCATTTTTGCGGGTTGATGGTTAAGCGGTTGCTGCGGAGAATCTCAAAGATTGTGGTGAGGTGTTGCATGTGTTCCTGGTGCGAACCAGAGTACACGATTATATCGTCTATCGTCGCAAGCAGGGAGGCATACCAACGAATTCAAATAAACCGAATGGAGTCGTGACAGCTGTTTTTGCAACGTCGCACAGTGGCTCGTTTTCTCATTCTACTTTGCAAAAATCATATCTTTTGATCCAGGTAAGATATCACCAAAATATTAAAAGGGTTTATTAAAGAATACCTGTAGCTTTGAAATGAGTGTAAGATCTTAAAAATCGGACGACAGATAAATTGTCAGCAGGTGTTCAAAGTTGGATTTTGTGTTTATACGATGATTTTCGTGAAATGCGACATTCATCGTATGCTTTTTTCTGAAATTTATGTGTAAATTTGTGATTCTTTATACATAATTATATGTAAATGAATGTTTTAAATACATCTAAACACTAAAGATAACAAATTTGATGGATTTCATGTTTCAAATACATATATATCGTATAAATTCCTGTAAAAACAAAATGTTATTTCAATTAAACTTTTATACTATATATTTGATTTAATTTATATTTATATAAATAAATAACAATAAAACTATTCAATTAATGTCCTTGTTAATTTAATTTTCCTCAGCTATGTCTTCAAGTTCGTAACCTATGTACATTAAATCTACCATTTCTTTAGTATAAAACTCTTGCAGTTCTTTGCGACTTCACACAAATCTTTTTGTTGATATCAGTGGATCTGAAGAAACTGATAACTTATTAAAATAGTCTTAATTTTGTCTTTACCGTGTCACCTTGCAACTATTCGAGTACCTATATTTCTTGTACTCCTTGTTTATAGATTTCTGGACTTCTTTTAATAATTCCCCGATTGACAGACATTGGTTTTCGTTAAGATCTCCTCCGTGTACCAAAATTTTATGAAGTTTGTTTTTGATCTTGTCGACCTCCGTCATATTTTCCTTAGCAAAGTATACTGTACTCATAACGGTCAATATAAACTCTTCTTAGCTTGGAACATCCATAAACATCTGAAATACATCTCGAATTTTGGAAGACATTTTGCGGTCTCAATATTTGATTTATATTACATAATACTAATCAGCACTGATTTTGTATAATATCGTGATGGTTGCCAAAAGTAGACTGTGATACAATGCACCTAAATATTTGAATATATACCCTTAATCCCTACTATTAATTACCAACTTAAGTAGTACAAAAGATTAAACATGTGTTGTCATTTAAAATTTACAAACTTAGATAATTGGGTTTGGTAAACGCGGAAATTGAGTACGAAAAAGGGTTATAAATTACATAATCACTACCCGTTTGCTTGGTTTACATTAGTATGTTTAGGTAGACAATGAATTCTAAATATTATATTTATGTAAAGTGTTCAATAAAAGGTCTAGTTTAACGAAAACACGTTCAAGTAACGACCATTCCGTACCGTAGGTTGCGCAAAAATGCGAGCCCGGCGCCATTTTGGGTGCGCCACAACGCAATTTTGACCCAGTTAAAAGCGTTGTGCGTGAATTGTTTATTAAATAAAAAGTTAACTGGCACTTCTTGGCACCTAGACTTTCTTGAAGTTGTTGCAGAAATATCCACGGAATAACGTGTATATACCCGTTTGCCTGGGCAAGCCTGGATTTTATGCTAAAAGTCTATCTAAAGTTCAAAAACTATGTCAAAAATAGTGCTTTAGTAAAAATATTATTTAAAATACTTCAAAACAAAAAATATCATTTTTATACCATTCGCTTTAGAATCGACACACGTATTAGATAAAATTAAGAAACTGAAAATTTATTGAACCATTTGGATGCAATTTCATCGCAAATATGAAAAAATGTTCATAAAAAACCATTTTTATAAAAAAAAGCGAAATTTTTGTTCATGTTTGATGGGCTCTACAGCCGAAACCGTTTGTCCAAATTAAAAAAACTAAACGGATTTATAAATTTTGGACAATTCTCTAGCAAACTGCATTTATGGATTCTCCATGGCGAGAAATGACCGATTTCTTTTTTGCCACGTGAGTCTCGTGAGTGAGCTGTGCGTCGCAAGTGGCAACAGGAATATGGTGGTATGCACGCTCGAGGTCAATAGTGGAGAAAACTTTGGAGCCATGTAGACGCTGAAGAATGTCATCACAGTGCGGAACGGGGTAACGATCTGGAATGGTGCGAGAATTAATTTTTCTGTAATCCCTAGTGGTGCGCCAACCATTGTTCTTCTTGGGCACTAAGTGATTAGAGCTGGCCCATTGGCTGTTTGAGGGGCGGATTACTCCATGTTGAAGTAGTAGATCGAAATCGCGGCGTGCAGCGTCCAGTTTATCGCCTGTAAGCCGTCTTGGCTTGTCGAAGACTGGAGGCCCAGTTGTCTCTATGTAGTGCGATACGTCATTATCGACGTGTGTTGCTGGAGACGTGTTGGGTCGTGTGATTTCAATGAAGCGATTGAGCAGGTTAGCAAAAGGACGAGGAATTACATGCGGATCCTGCGAGTTGATTGCAGAGACGTTATACTATTTTACTTGCGATAACCTCCCTTTCGTTGACAACGCTGTTGTTGGATCCACGAGTTACCTGCCTTTGAGATTCAGCAGTAAACCATACTGAGTGAGGAAGTCAGCTCCGATGATTGCTGATTGGATGTTAGCAACGACAAAGGTCCAGTTGAACTTGCGTTGTAGGTTGAAGTCGATAGTGATACTTATAGTGCCATACGTGCTAATTATTGACTTATTGGCAGCGTAAAGTTTAAAATCATCCTTCTGGTGTTTTCCTTTTAATATTGATATCGGGATGAGTGATATGACTGATCCGGAATCAATTAGGAACTTTATGTTAGTGGATCGATCGTAAATGTGGAGCCGGAACCACTTGTTGAGGCGTGTGAGTGGGTTTTTGCTGTCATCGGCCGCCAGAACAGACGACAGCTGCTCTAGTTTCCCTGTTGTGATACCCATGAGCAGGGCTGTGTGCAGTTTTGGGCATTCGTACCAAATCTGGTATGATAGAAACAGATGCGTGACTTCCCTGGTGCGATCTGCTGCTCCTTACGTTTTTGAACTTCTTTGCCCAGGCTGTTACTCACTTGTTTTTTTTAACTGCGCTACTATGCTTACAAGGTCTGCCATAGTACGCTCAAGTTCATCAAGGCGTCTTTGTGATGTGTTCGTAGTAAGGTGAGAAGAAAAACGCTGGGCAGTGTCAGTGGAACGTGTAGCTGTCATGGCAAATACACCGGCTTGTGCCTTCATTAGCTCATCAGAAACTGCAGTTTGGTCATCCAGAGAGGCTGAGTGAAGAACTATCAGACTTTGTTGAATATGATGAGGCAGAAGTGAAATCCAGCGAACTCGTAGGACGTCAGTGGAGACTCGTCATCCAGCCAGCATTTTCTTTTGTCAAAGTAGCTGCGATGGCTTCTGATCTTCGAGGATAAGCTCCGACAAAGCTCTGTGTAGTTGCCGATCAGATGATTCGGTGAATTGTTTGATAATAGACGCCTTCAAATTGTCATATTTATAATCACATCTGTTAGCTCGGACATGACTCTGGCATCAATCGCGCATAATAAATGATAATAGCGCGTGCTGTCGGCAGTAATGCGATTGCATACAAATTGTGCCTTAACTTGCATGAACCACAATTAGCCATGATCCTTCCAAAAAGGACGCAGCTTCATTACGCTAACTGCTTCGACTGCTGGTATGTTGAAGTTGCGAGATAGAATTTCGGGCTGTTGTGAAATAGGGCTCGAGTTCGACAAGCCGGTCGGCATGTTGTCGATGTTGTGTTGCGATTGACCAGAACAATTACATTAGTGTTTGAGTTTTCTGTCAAATTGTGATGATGCATCAATAATAAATATAAATATAATTTGGTGATAGTGCAGAGATGACCATAAATGGACGCACTTGTGATACGAATGACATAAACTATGTGGAAAATTCTATAAGTTTTCTCGGCAACATAATTAATGGCGAAAATAATGAAATCTCATGAGCAGTGTCTGTTCCAAATACATATATTGTCGTCGGAAATTGAGAAGAACGAGATCTATCTGGATGCATATAAACATAGTATAGATGTATATTTTTCTTTAAGCGAGGCAGCGCCCAATTTTTCTTAATTCGGGCTCCATTCAGCACGTTCTGTAGCTCATCCGTCCAATGCTTTCGATTTTGTCTAACCTCCAGTTGAAATAAAATTGATCCACGATAATTTAATTAGTGAATCTTTTAAATAATAAGAATTTTGTAATAACTCGCGCTTTTATATTGATTTTGAATGAGCTATTTCCATTCCCGCCATAATTTATTTGGCGAGAAATATCAATATATCGATAACTACTGACATATTTTTCGCCTACTTATACTAGAAGAAAGTAGTCAATATTCTTACAGCCTGTTAGAAAACGGCAATGTGACAGCATAGCACCAAAAATAACCAAAAAAAAAAATTCCCAAATAATCCCAGAAAAGTTGAGTGGTAACACTGTTGCGTTAGATGTGCATAACTGTGGGAAAGGCTACAGTCGATGTCGACTATAAGAGACCCTTTACTTATTCCTCAAAACACAAATAATAGTAACATACATAGATACTTGTATATAAACCTTAAAGTTTTCATTAATTCACTATAATGGGCAAATGCACCCACAAATAAAGGAGATATTAAGGAATTGGTTTTCATGCGATTTCATAATAATTGGCTGTCTACAACAGTTTAAGAGTTGTCCAGCACTGACAAACTGAATACTTTCTATTATTATATTAATTTATATTGGCGATTGCTTACACGTTTCTATCATAGTATTAAAATAATTAAATTTTTCTGCATTACCAAATCCATATATATAATCATTTGCTTAAATTAAAAAAAAAAATGGTTTGGCACGCAATAAAATAACAGATGTGTGTGAGAGAAAAAAACATGTGGTGTTTCCAGAATACATGCAGAGCAAAACTTTAGTTTGTGGCAATTCTGGACGCAAGCAACATCGATTTCGAGCGATTCCGATGACGAACTTCGATTTATTCATTCATATTTAAGTAATTCAAATTAGTTAGAAAAGTGACACCTTTAGAACTGTATTGGCCTCCCCGTGGTGTTCCCTGGGAAACGGTTAAATTAAACCAGATGATAATTCGACGGCGATATATTTAAATGTATATGTAAATAAAATCAATAACACTATAATTAAAATACTTTTTCTCAAAATACTTTTATTTTAAGACCTGCTCAGGGTATCATACTGTCGCGCCTGATCGACTGATCGGCTTGTTTCTCTTGAATTAAAATTAAATCCCATGAAATTAGTGAATAGTGAAACAACGGTAATGTTTCATTCAAAGTGATTTCATTGTTTTCAAAATATTTTCCATGAGTTTAGACCAATATTCAAATTACTTTTACCACTCTAGGGTGGTTATTCTGAAACTTTTGGCGAATAAATGTTTATTCACAATTCAGAATTCACCATCCTACGTTGCTCCAATGAAACAGTTGAAACAAGGCCACTTTTTCCGGAAAAATAGGAGATAATGTTCTTGCTTGCCGCGTTCGCGAACAACTTTTCTTAATGTCGATTACTGCTTTGTTTCAAGCTCATATAAATTCAGGATTCGTCATTTGTTACTATTTTATAGACATCCTTTGGGATGCCGTGGTCGTAGTTTTTTTCTACTTTCCTTTTCATAAATCGATCGAGCCTGCTTCGGAGCGAGTGTCAAATTTTGATATATCAAACGTCAGCCATGAGTGAAATCGTTGTACCTGTTTTCACACTGGCTAAGTTTGGCGCTTCAACGCCGAAAGTAAAAATAAGATCATCAAAGCATTCCTGCCTTGTTAATCTACGTCGAAACTTGTAGTAAACCATTGCACGAAAATGTTCAAGACATAAATCCATATTTTTGTCGACATCAATTTTCAAGTTAAGTAAACAAAAAACATTGCGATCGAACACCGAAAAGTTATATGTAACTTTGGCGCAGACAATTCCAACCTCTTCAAGAAAATTTCAATTGGGACCTAATAAGGTTAAAAGTTACCTAGGCTAAAAGGCAATCCTCGTACCTTGAAGTCTGTATACAAATAAATGCTATTAGTAAATTTGTGATTGTTTTTTTTTTAAATGGTCCCATCGCAAAGCTACCCATTTTAATATGCTTTCAAAGCTATTATCAAGAATTACAATTTTATTTTTGGAAATGCGTTAGTTTTAAAAACGGTATACTTTTAAATTAGTATCCGATTAGATTGTCATGGTTTTTTTAAATTAATTTAATTATCAAGTACTTAATTAAGGTTCATCGTTTGTGTATTAAAATGTCTGAACTATATACTATACTCTATCCATAACATAGCGCTTGATTAATATCTAACACAGGTATATTTTAATAATACAAAAAATTCACAATTAAATAAACTTTAAAGATCAATAAATATAGAAGACAGGAATTGATGTATATATATATATATATATATATATATATATATATATATATATATATATATATATATATTTATATTTATATATTTATATACATCAATTCCTGTCTTCTATATTTATTAATCTTTAAATATATATATGTATACATATATATATATATATATATATTTGCGAAATTTTAATTGTTTGCTTATGTAGACACAAATGGATGTATATTATAATATGCACGTTGTGGATGTATAAACATGTGTTGTTGGAAAATATATTGATTGCTATTTATTTATTTTATGGACTGGTTTATAATGATCTAATCAGATGGATTAATAGGTTAGGAAGAACTTTGCTGATACTCTAAGGATATAATGGCAGTTTGCATGGTTTCATTGGGTATGTTTATAGTTAAAAACCTGCTTGTGTAATCCAATCAAGATATGAGACCATTGCGGTTTGAAACATAGTACGAAATCGGCATTTCTGAAATTCCATGCGGCGTTCGACGCGGTTTCGCTCATTTGAAAACTCTCTGAATTTTCCAGAATATATAATATTTTAATAAATTAAATTAATTCAATAAGTGGTCTGTAAACGTAATAATATACGGCAATACATCACTTATGCGAAATGGCTTAAAATGGATACAGAAAAAATTTACACACCTGTACAAATAATATTTAAAATGTTTTATACACTTGTATTATAATACTTATTTGGTTCATCTTATTTGCGATAGAGATATGTAAATATTCTTGCTTGTACATTTCTTTAAATCATATAATTCTATATGTTTAATAAAGTTTGAAATTAGAGTGCAAAGAATGAATTTATTTTTCCACAACCAATGAATAAAGAACTATAGAGAAAATGTACTTTCTTATGATACTATTACAATCATTGATGAATGCTTTATAACAACGATCCAGACCTCAGCAAATAGGGATACGATGAAGCTGATACAAAGGCTTATAGGAATATAACTTGTTGTGCCGTTTCGTATCTGTGGATGAATCCATCACAACAGACCAGAGATCCAGGAAAACCAGGAATAAAAATCAACGTTACATTGAGGGGTGTTTGTGGTAATATTATGAGTAATGTTTACCAGATAATTATTGCAGTTGGTCTGTATAATGAATAATACTTTATGGTCAGAGTTTCAAAGTACCTATAAGTGGACACAAATCGAAAGTCGAAAGTAAAGTACCAAATTTCAACTTAAACGTTTTTTATATACAAAGTAATAAGGAATGTTGAATACTAAATTTAAAAATGATAACATTATGTAAAGTGTGAGAAACAAAACCAAAACATTGAAACAAACTTACCCACTCAACACACCAAGAACTAGGTTGAGCATAAAAAATGAACCTATAACTATTAGAGGCACGAAATATATCCAATTAAATGTTGAACCTAATGCGTCGTTGGTCTGTGAAAAATAAGAAACAATTATTGTTATTAATTTGTATACCCTTGCAGTGTATATTATAATTTAAGGACAAAATGTGAAACGCCTTAATGAAGGCGTGGCAGACCACATAAAATATATATTTTCTTGATCATGACGACGAGTTGTGTCGAAATAGCTGGGATATATACCTAGTCTCTCAGTCTTAAAGCTGTCTTCATGAAACTTGATACCGGCAGTCGGGACCGGATAGATTGAATCACTATGTCATGTTGCTTCCATAGAAACAATCGGTTGAAAATTAAGGTAAAGCTGAAAATCTTGTTTTTTGCTTTTTGAGATATCTTAGCCATGATCACATATTGTGTATTTGGTATTGTCTTTACATCCTGATCAAAATTGGTTAAGATCGGACTACTGTATCAGTTAGATTCCATATTAATGATCGGTGATAATTAACCTTTAGTAAGCAATTTTCACTTTCTCAGCCAAACTCAGACATTGTATGTTTGATTTACATAATATATCATAGAGCGATCAATCGAAAATTGAATACACGGCTTTGCAAGGGTATAAAATCTTTGGTGTGCCAAAGATTATTGTTCTTAACATTATTGAATGTAAAAACTATACTATTAATTCTCATTACATTTTTGAATATCACGAGTTTTTAGACAGTAGATCTCGTAATAAAGTAAATTCGTTTACCCAATATAGTATTGACGTCCACCCTTCCATTGTAATACATTGAAACACCGTCAGCATTGCAAATCCAATATTATCAAAGCTTGTAATGCCTGAATTTGGTCCATCCCATTTGTCGATACACATACTCGTCGTATTATTACATACAAAGGATCCTCCCGCTTTTTCTGTGGTGTTATCCGTGTTGCAAGGTGTCTCTGACTCACCTTCCTTCACAAGTTTGTCTGTGCGAACCGACAGATAAACAAAATCAAAGTTTTAGTTGCAAAGTTAGATAAAGTATGAAATGTATATATACTTGGATCTTCTAAGCTATAGCAAGTCTTATGCAGTGTGCCCGAATAAAACTCGAGTCCAATGATTGCAAAAATTACGATTGCAAATAACACCAAGAGGCCGATTTGCAGTAAAGGTGCCATCGCCTTGATTATAGATTTTAAAACTACTTGTAAACCTGTATGATTCATTTGGTAAACGTTGTTCAGCACAGTTCCAGGTTGGTAAGAATTATACGGATTATACAAAATAAAAGTTGAATTAGTAAAAGTTTAATGAAAATGTTGTGTCTACAAAATTACATACATGTGTTAACATACATTAATATACACACATATACTAAAACATTTGAAGTTAATCAGATATTAATATGCACAAGCTTATCTCAACAACAAAAACGTTAAAGGTATACATTATATATATTTACATCATAAACAAAAGTTATACTTATATAAAAATACTAAAAATACATTAACCCAAGGTGAATTTATAAACATTGCTAATTTAAATTCATCTTGCATTAAGGAGCATGCGTTTAGATAACAAAATAAAAAAAATTTCTCTACACTTGTTTAATTCCTATTACAATACGCTATTCCGTATCGTACGTTAATACTGATACATAGTTATTTAAGTATTATGAAATTTATAAAAGTAAAACTTAAACGAAAGGACTACTCACTAGGAATTCCAGACACTAATTTTAAAGGCCGTAGCACTCGAATGGCTCTAAGTGTTCTTAGGTCTACCTCGGGCCCCAAATTTGGGTATAGTGTCACGAATCTGTTCGTAGACGTTAAACGATCGAAACGAGCAATTTATTAGCAATATACAAGAAAAATTCTTATAATTATTTAAAAGTTACTATTAAATGATCAAGTATGCTTCTTAAACTGATCAACTCAACTTTTTAAAAACATAGCATCTGAATATAAACTGAATCAAATAAAAAGCATGTCAAATGTCATGTCAAATTGACAATAAATCTAATTTTATAAAACAATAAAATAAATTAACAGTTATTGTAAGGCCCGATTTATAATTTCTAAAGTCATACATAGCTATGCGTTACATAAGATTATATCAGAGAAAGTGTCACATATGCATATTAAATATTTCAAAGGCAAATATGCATATAAAGTAGTTTTAATCTTAAACATAACAGCTGAATTTCGTGAGAGGTGACATCACTTTTGGTAACAATTTCAAGTCTGTACGTTAAACGCCCACCTCCCAATGATTGTATTCAAATATAAGTGCATACCTTATGGAATCTGGTAATTTTATAAAAAAAAGTCTGAATAAGTTCAATGGAATCTTTAAGAAAGAAACCATTTAGCATACTGCTTCTGCAGACATTGCTAATTCCACAAAAATCGACAACCCTGAGCCAATTGAAATTGGGCAAATCAAGGTATAATGCATTGGTGCAATTGTATATAACAGGCACAACGAGGGGCACCTCCGATCCTATAAATTATATATATTCTTGATCAGTATCAATAGCTACTAAGTCGATTAACGGCTGTCTGTCTGTATGATGTCGTCGATATTGGCAACTTTAAGAGTTAGAGACTCCAAGTTTGGTAGGTTCCTAGATACTAAAGGATTGCATGGCTGCATTCAAAACGGCAAATGAGACATTCATGCTCAACAGAATTAACTAAATTTAACTGCGTATTCTAATGAATTTTAGTGAATGCGCGCTGCCTCGCCATACACAAAACTACGCATTCAATTGAATGTTGAAGTAGCAAAGTAAACTAAGAGAGAGCGATGATACTTATGCGAAATCAAACAAAAGACTAGCTGTTATTTAATTTATATATTTTATTTGCTTTAATAATATTTCATTATGCTTATCCTAAATTTATATTTCTTATCTAAAATATATACTTTATTTTTAGTTTATTTTAGTTATTTCAATATTTAAATGCAAAAACATTATTTTATTTACACCGGTTGCCGGTATACAAAAAATTTTGCAACTGGCTTTTCGTACTCATCTTGCAGGAAGCTGGTACAAAACTAAACACGCTTCGCAATTTAATTACGAATTTATTGTATTTTGAGTGGTCTGTCCACTGTTTCACACATTCATTCTTTCGTTGATTACCAAAAATTGCGTAGAAATGAGTATTCAATATAATGAGAGCCCGATCATGTGAATTGCTTGCACTCTAAAGTGAGTACGAAATGCACCGGTACTCAGAAACGTTCAATTTTGAATGCCGCCATGCAGTCCTTTAATGCAAGTATGTATATGCGCACGTTTGCCTGTATGCGTGTGCATTGTGATATATGGCAATAACACAATGACAATGCTTTATTTCTTAATTTTTCTATTCAATCAAACGAAAGTTGCATGCGAACGCAGCACTTGAAAGCAAATGATTGGCTGAATGTGGCAACTGTTTCTTTGAAGCAAAGTAGGACGGCGAATTCTAAATGGTATACACCCATATTGTTGCCAGAATTATTAAGAAAATTTTGATAAACCAATCACCGAAATCAGAGTATTCTTCATCCCGACAATGCCAGCTTTCACACCTCGTCTCAAACAATAGGGTTATTGGACTCTCAAAACATCGAAAAAATGGATCATTTGCCTTACAGCTCTTATTTTGCACCCAGTGAATAGTTTTTTCCGACAATCAAAAACAAATTTGTTCTCCAAGTTTTTGGCCAGAAAATTTGGTGGTGTAATAGTATAAAGGCCAGTCTCCATGGTGACCATGCACCTAAAACGTACATGGTCACTCTGATAAATCAGCTTTTTTTTAAACAGTGCCAATTGTGAAAGTTAAACTAAAATTAAAAAAGGAAAATAATGAACTCTGACGATGAATTGATTGAGTTGGTCGCGTCATATATTGCTGAAAAAGGAGGAAGTACATCGCTTACGGAGG
>OY282582.1:6189422-6275074 GCA_958299025.2 Drosophila histrio
TATTTTTCGTATTGCGCACTAAGCGACTCTTTGCAGCAGCAAGTACTGAGAAAGCAACATAAGCGAAGGCTTGCACAAAAAAAACCCTAGCACCCAAGACACTCTTTACATTTTGTGTCTAAATTTTTGTGCTTCCCTTTCCACCATCTTTTTTTGACGCCGATGTGCCGATGTATGCCATACGCACTAGAGTTGTTCATCGTAGTTCAATTGAAGGATTTAGTTCAGTAGTTCAATTTTTGATGAACGAACTAATCTTTCATATAGTTCAGTAGTTCGTTCAATGACTCGAATCTCCTTAGATCGTTCAGTGACTAGAATCTCTTTAGATCGTTCAGTGACTCGAATCTCTTTGGATCGTTCAGTGACTCGAATCTCTTTGGATCGTTCAGTGACTCGAATCTCTTTAGATCGTTCAGTGACTCGAATCTCTTTAGATCGTTCAGTGACTAGAATCTCTTTAGATCGTTCAGTGACTCGAATCTCTTTAGATCGTTCAGTGACTAGAATCTCTTTAGATCGTTCGGTGACTCGAATCTCTTTAGATCGTTCAGTGACTAGAATCTCTTTAGATCGTTCGGTGACTCGAATCTCTTTAGATCGTTCAGTGACTCGAATCTAACATCGTTATAAGAGCACTGTCGGTTGTTACGTTTAAAAATAGAATTAAGTAAAAAGCAATAGATTTTAGCAAAATTGAAGTGAAATTCATAATTTAATCAATATTTAATCAATTTGTAAGCTTCATTGCTTCATACTGAAGTGAGATTGGAAGATAACATATGCTATAACACATAAAATATGCTTTGTAAGCTTCATTGCTTAATGCCGCCAAGGAAGTCGAAACGGACGGACCAGAAGCTTGTGTTGATAGAGGTATTTGCTGCGCCGCAGGTTGCTGGCGGTCAACAGACACTGTGGGGTGTTTAGCTTTCAAATTTCGAGTCAAGTTACTGTGAGATCCTCCACAGATACTTATTTTGCATTTGCAATACACGCATTTGCCATGTTTGTCATCTTCAACTATGTATATAGTTCCACGCTTCAGCGCGCTTCCTATTCAAAGACATATTTAAGCAGACAAACGTTTTTAAAATTTCACCGTTGCGATAACCAAAGCGAATGATAATCGAACTATGTATAAAATTTTGATTCATTTTAACGAACGAACTATAATGGGATTCGAGTCACTGAACGAACTATATTGGGATTTGAGTCACTGAACGAACTAAAAGGGATTCTAGTCACTGAACGAACTATAATGGGATTCGAGTCACTGAACGAACTATAATGGGATTCGAATCACTGAACTAAATGACCCACAATCAGGGATTTAGTTCGCTCGTTCACTTTAGTGATTAGTTCAATTCATCTTAATCCGAACGATTTGATACAACTCTAATACGCACGCATGCAAAAAACTACCTACTCACTTTTGTTGCTTGTGTGCCTTAACACTCATGCCGTATTGTAAGGCGAGCGATTGTACTCAGTTGTCCGGTGGTCAAAAACACCAGGGTGTTAAAATCACTCTACGTTTACCCGGTGCACCATAAGTGCCGGTGGCTTTTTGCAGTTCTCTGGTCCAGACTATCCTCGGACACTACTTGTGAATCTGTTGCAGCATAAATTGGTAGTAAATGTACGGATAATGTTTCCGTTACGAAATTCAATTAGAGTACGCCTCGTTAAATAGCGTCATTCAAAATAAGTGTGCCTCAAGACTTTTTTGTATTCATTTCTGATCCAAAATTCTGGCCACCGCAAATGATTGTTTATGAGTTTAAGTCGAAAAGGCGATCTGAACTTTTGCCTATCACCCTTCCAGTTGATAATTCTGCCTCGTCCACCAGCAATGTCCCAAAAAATTTGAGTTTTGTCAAGACTCAATCCTTAATAAATATCAGTATGTTAGAGGCCTTTTATCCAAACTCAAATCCCTATTTTTGAGTAGCTTTTCCTTTGGGTCTGACATTATCGCTTTATCTGAGATTTGGCTAACGCCAACGCTATCTGATTGCGAAATTTTGTCAAATAACTATTCCATATATAGATATAATCGATTGATTCGTCGAGGTGGTGGCGTATTGCTTGCTATTAAATCAACTTTTCAATCTGAACGTATTTCTTTCACTGTTCCTACTGATGTTGAAATTGTTGCTGGTAAAGTAACGTTTCCATATCAATCAATTTTTGTCACTTGCTCCTATGTTCCACCATCTTTTGATATTCAAGTTTATATGCAACATATTGCTTGTTTAAAGGAAGTCTTCCTTCAAGTGAGGGACAAATACCTTTTTGTTGTGCTGGGCGATTTTAACTTGCCTAACATTTCATGGACTTTTTTTAATAGTGAAAACTATCTTGATCCGTCAATACAACCTAATTTCTTAGATTGTATGCTTGATTTTTCATTATTTCAAATGAACTCTGTCAAGAATCACTTGAATAGAATCCTTGATCTGGTATTTATCAATGACTTTGCAAATACTGCCGTCTCTAGGTCATTCCCACCATCAGCCCCTGAAGACTTACATCAACCTGCTCTAGAAATTTCTACCTCGTTTTCTAAGCCCCTTAATCCGCTTTTACTATGTTGACAATTACCTCGTCGTTGTTTTCGCAAACGAAATTATTTATTGCTTAATGAACTTACTTTTGAAACCGACAGGTTCTTTTTAGAAAATGCAGACGACATCAATTCTGTACTTAACATCCTAGATATATGTATCCCAAACTATACACCGTTGTTGTATTCAACAAAGCCCCTTTGGTTTACACCTAGACTCTCTTCTTTAATAAATATGAAATCAAAATATTCTAAAAAGTTTAAAAAGTCTGGTTCAAGTCCAAGTCGAACATTGCTCTGCTAAACTCGAATTGCTATGAGAACTATCTAGTTCGTTGCAAGAAACAGTTTTCCCGGGACCCTAATTTTTTTTATAAATTTGTTAATTTGCAGCGTAAATCACCAAATTTACCTTCTTCTTTTTTTTCTAGGAACTGATAAAGCCAGTGACGATGTTTCTGCCGCTGATCTATTTGCTAAAATTTTCTACTCTACGTAACTCCTTTCTCCCCTACTAACTCGACCTATCCCTATAATATTATATCCTCAAATAATATGTTTGCCCCTCATATCTCTTATCACTCCATCTTTTCGTTCTACCTATTCGTTAAAATCTTCTTTCTCTCCTGGGCCTGACAACATTAATAGTTGTGTCCTTAAGGAGTGCTGTACTTCTCTAACCGCACCGTTGCTAAGGCTTTTCATTACGTCCCTGGAATCTTCAGTCTTTCCACATCTTTGGAATAAATCTTATATCATTCCTTTCCACAAAAAAGGTGGTAAGTCTGATATTTCAAATTACAGAAGTATTGCAAAGCTATCAAAGCTATCATACCAAAACTTTTTGAAAAAAACCTTTATTTTGTCTTTGCAACATCTCTGCAAATCAATTATTTTTCCTGTCTAACATGGCTTTGTAAAGGGTCGGTCTACCACGGCCAATTTGCTTGAGTTTTCCACCTTGGTAAATGAGGCATTTCAAAAGAAAAGGCTAACTGATGATATTTATACTGACTTCAGTAAGGCCTTTAACTCCGTGAACCACAACCTATTACTACGCAAACTTCGATGTATAGGATTCCCTCTCGCCTTTTAAAGTTGGGTATCCATCTACTTAAAAGGTAGGACCTAAAAAGTGCTCCTTAGGTCAACCGTTATTAGTTCGGTTCACGTTACTTCTGAGGTACCTCATGGTAGTCACTTGGGACCCTTATTTTTTACCCTTTTCATAAACGACCGTTCCTCCATTCTATCCCATTCTTAAATTTTTATATATACAGAGGATGTTAAGCTTATTTTCTCATACACTGATCCCCTTGTTCATCATCGTCTACAAGATGATTTTAACGCTATGCAATTATGGTGTTCGGCGATTGAATTGTGTCTTAATTGTTCTAAGTGTATGCTAATGACACTTATTCGCACTAGGCCCCATTTATTCAGTTGTACGATTGACAACACTCCACTGCATCGTATTTCAACTGTGAAAGAAATTGACGTTATATTCGATTGCAAATTGGACTTTAGTTTGCACATCTCCGCTATAATTAATGAGGCCAGGGGAGTACTTGGTTTTATTAAGCGCTGGTCGAAAAAATTCAACAACACTATACTTCATATATATATTGTCCTCAATACCGCTATAACCAGGATCGAATTGAGTCTGTTCAAAATCAATTTTTGCCTTGGTTTTTGCGTGGTTTAAACTGGGATCCCAACATGCGCTTACCGTCGTACTGCAGTAGATATCTTCTTCTGAATCTTCCGTCTTTTATCAAACGTAGAAAAACTCTTGGTGTGATCTTGTAAATTGATTATTGGCGAGATCGATTCGAGTTTCCTCTTAAGCCCAATAAATTTTTCGGTTCCTCGTAGGCTCACAGGGAACTACCAGCCTTTCTACCTTCCTATTTGCACTACGGATTATGTTTTTTTCGTGTTTTGTGTACAGATTATAATAATCCTTTGCAGAGCTCTCTCTCTTTGGCATGCTTTCCGTACGGATTTGTAAATAACCCGTAAACGTGGTATGTAGAAATCTCCTCTTATGTCATTTATGACTGTTTCGTGCGCGATGTGTTGATATTTCTCATGGTAGCTTCTGATGATAAGGAAAGATACAAGACTATCAGCTGGAAGGATGATTGTGTCTTCTGTAAAATTTATTGTATTTCTCCTGCCTTGAACTCGCAAGATTTGTGCGCTGTCTAAGTACACGTTTAGTCCGATTAAT
The DNA here is from genome assembly GCA_958299025.2 of Drosophila histrio. Classification (NCBI taxonomy): domain Eukaryota; kingdom Metazoa; phylum Arthropoda; class Insecta; order Diptera; family Drosophilidae; genus Drosophila; species Drosophila histrio. The sequence continues at coordinate 6,194,225 of OY282582.1, forward strand.
CTACTTGTCCTGCAGATCGGCTGCTTTGAGCGTAGTGCATCGATTTCGACTGAAAACGCGATTCTTTGTGCTTGCTTGTATAATATGACTTGTGCTGCTTCAATATGTTCCTTTGTTACGATAATCGGCATTGCGCGTTTGGCGCTTTTCTCTCGAAGACGATAAATATAAAGCAAGAAGGTAGCTGTGGCTCTGTAGATGCGCTTCCAGTTTGAGAAATATTCTGTGTTTAAAGCAGTTTCTATCGTCTTGCATACTGTGAAGACATGCTTACGAAGCTCCGTTGTGTCGATCTCATCGCTGTTCTGAGGAGCGTTTGGCCAATCCGTGCTTTGCTTACTCAGGAATTCGGGTCTACCAATCCATTCATTTAAGTGTGGGGAGCTGCTTACTTTTGTGGCTCTGTCAGCAACATTTAATTTTGTAGGCACCCATCGCCATTGCTCGGCGCCGGAGAGCTCCAGAATTTCTCCAACTCTGTGCATCACAAACTGCTGAAAGTTTCTGGGGTCCATGATAAGCCATTGGAGTACTGTTTTGGAATCCGACCAGTATTGAGCGTTGTCAACACGTAGCTTTCGAATGGTCTTAACCTTTTGCGCCAAGCGTACACCCAGTACAGCAGCCTGGAGCTCCATGCGGGGAATTGACAATAGCTTAAGTGCTGCCACCATGCTTTTTGCTGCTATCAGTACCACATCAATATCGTTATCGCTTAACACCCGCAGATAACATGCGGCTGAGTATGCGTACTCACTCGCGTCGACGAAGGTGTGTAACTCAGTGCGCTTTGCTCCTTGGAGATTCCTAGAGTAGCATCTCGGGATTTGAATAGCAGTTACATGTGGCAACAACCGTTTCCATTGACGGTAGTCTTATAACAGGGTCTCCGTAAGCTCCTGATCGCAGTCGATGTTTGATCGCCATATGCGCTGTAACAATATTTTCAAGCCTATTGTGTGGCATGACAGCAGACCCACAGGGTCAAAGATGGATGCCAGTACGTTTCACTGAAGCCTCGAGAATCTGCAGATAAACTTAAACGTGTCATTGGATGGCTCCCAATACATACCCAAGACCTTTTAAGTTGAGCCAAACTGAACAAATTTTTGGCCGTTTTCTCTGATGCTATTAAGGCAACTTTGGACTTCTTCTGAGTTTGATGTCCAGTTGCGGATGTTGAATCCTCCTTTTGCATGAACCTCCTGAACTTGGTTTGACACTTCTATAGCTTCTTGGGTACTGTTCATGCTATCAACAAAGTCGTCCACATATTGCGCTTCGATAATGGCTTCGTAGGCTCGAGGATGGCTACTGCGATGGTGCGCAGCTAATTCTAAAAGTCATTGCGCGCATAACGTATGTGCTTGTCTTATTAGTGATCTTACCGTACCATAAGAACCGTTGTGCGTGCATATCCTGGCAGCGGATGTTGATTCGGTGGAACATTTCTTCGATGTCTCCACAGACTGCTATTTGGGCCACTCGAAATGCCAGTAAAACATCGAATAGTGGGTGTAAGCGATCTGACCACTTAGTAACCAGTCGTTCAACAATGTTCCGTGCGACTTTGCTGCTGCGTCCCATACAAGCCGTATCTTGGCTGGTTTATTGGGATTTAAGGCTAAAATTATTGGAAGGTACCAGGCGTGGCAGTCTGGTTTACCGGCTAACTCATCCGTTAGTTGAAATGCGTAGCCCTTTGTCAGCAGATTTTCAATTTGCGCTTCTATTTGTGTATACAGGACTGGCTCCTTGGCAATCTTTCTCTTTAAGCAGTCAAGTCGCTTTAGTGCGTTGGAATTGCTTTCGGGAAGTGGGTCCATCTCATCTTTTCACAAAAGTCCGACTTCATACTGACCATCCATCTTCTGGCAGGTCTTGTCCAGAATTTCGATGATTGCACTCGCAATGGTGCATGGATATGAGACGCTTGGATGTGGCTGAGCCGTGAATGCTCCAGCCTAAAAGACATTTGGATCCAATTGGTTCGTTCCATTTTCCTTCACGGATCTTGCGTGGGACGGCCACTTTCCAGTTGTTTGTGCCAATAAGCAACCTCGGCTGCACGCTAGAATATGATGCCAGTGGTAGGTCTCTCAAATGGCTAAGCCTTTCTCGAAGCTGGTTCACGTCGATTCATTGATTTGGCAAAGCTATATTTTGAATGGTATGGACGTCATTGAGCCAGTAGCGCTTCACTGCGTTGATACCGGAGATCTGGATCGACGCTCGAACTGAGGCGCTTTCGTTCCTGGTCATCTCGCTTGTCCATTGTAGACACATTCGTGCTGGGGTACCCTCTATGCCTAGTTTGTTGAAGATCATATCATCTATTAATGTAACCGATGATCCCTCGTCAAGGAATGCCTATACTTCGATCGATTTGTTCGCGGTGTACAGTTTTACCGGAATGACGCGAAAGTATTGCTTTCCACGCTTTGACTTTGATGAGTGCTCACGTGGTTCTCTCTGACATTAGGCATGCTATTTGTGCCCTCTGAATGGAGCAATGGATGATGCATTCGTGCATGCATTGTGCATCCGTTAACGCCGCAGTTCTTTTAGTAGAAGCATCCCTTGCGATGGTTTTTCAGGCATCTGAAGCAAGCATTTCCTGTTTTCACGATTTGCCATCTCTGATATATGCTCGCGGATTGGAATTTATCACACTGTGCTGGCCAGTATCCTCCGACGCCACAGGATATACATTTGTAGGGCTGCTGATTGGAAGAAACTTGAAATCAGGTATCGTTTTGTTCATGACCCTGTTCGTTTCTCTCCTTTGTATTACGGATTCCTAATTCGCAATTATTGTGTGTGTTGTGTGGGCTCAGGTTGTATGATAACGGTGCCACTACTGTTGACGCCGCTTCGGCTATGTTATATAACCAATCACTAAATTCCTTTATTGATGTCGTTGATTCGTTGTGAGGATGCATAGCCCAGCTGAGCTTATGCTGACTCGGCAGCTTGTTTACTAACTCCTTGACCAACATTGGGTTATTCAGATGTGCTTTCAGCTTGCATGTTTCCATGGTAGCCACAATTTTGCGAACGGCAAGAACAAAATCAATAATGGACTCCAGCTTGTCCTTTGGTACGGGTAATTTTCTTGCCTTCTCGATTCGATTCTTCGATTCGATTCTTTCGAGAATATGTTCAGGTCTTCCGAAAAACATTCTCAAGGAGCTAATGACGTCAGGAACCATATTGGGCAGGAGCTGTTTGTTTCTGACCAGATCGCGAGCTTTTCCCTTCAGACATTTTTGCAGCCTTAGCATATTTTTGACATTGGAAAATCCGGCTGCTGAGGTGCTGTGCTCGTATGTGCTGATAAACATGGGCCAATCGTCTGGGTCGCGGCTAAACGATGGTAAATCCTTAGGAATCGCTTGTCTTGATGCAATTTGATTTGTTGTTGGAGTTCCCGACGTGGCCTGCACCAAGCTAGAAATACCACTAAGACTGGATACGTCTGCCGGATTCATTTGAAGTAAAATGTTGTATTTTTCTTCAATGAACTTTTGCTCTGCGTTCCTCTTTTTCTCCAGCATTTCTAACAATAGCTGACTGTGGTTGAGTGTTGACTGCAAAATATTTGCGGATGGATTAAGAACCTCGCAGATCTTTGAATTTGACGTATCTATCAACAAGGCGTCGCTTGTCTGAGTCTGAGCGGTTTTTTCATTTGCCGATGAGACGCCCGTGGCGACATTTACAGGTGATCGATGCATTATGACTGCTGCTTGTTGAATTCCAGGGCTGGTTCCTGACTGGGTGCATAATGCGCAAGTCCACCGTTGATCTCTGACGTCTTCATCGACTCCGGCGCATTGGAAATGATACCAATTGTCGCAGATGTCACATTGAACCCAATCTTCTTGTTCTTGATCTTCTGGCTTTTTCTTGCATATTTTGCAAACTTCACTATTCATGGCTTCCGTTGCCGCTTAGGATAACCGTCGAAGTACGTGTGTGAGTGTATGCCAGAAAAAAATGCCAAGTAACTGCATTCGAGAACTTCTTGGAGTTGTGGCATGATATATTTAGTTTTTTATATTGCGTATTAGCTAATATACACAGTTTCGCTTGAGTTCTATTGACGTCCTTTTCTAATGCCTGAATTTCACCATGTATTGAAAGCGACGTCTTCTTCGGAAAACACGCGTTCCTAGAATCTTTGTGTGTATGTGTTAATACGCACTTGATTAGACAGAAAGTTTTTTAAGAATGTTATTGGCAGAACACGAATTTCTTATAGCGGCGCAAAAGTAATAACTCAACTACGACTTTTGAAACAATAATATTTATTCCAAATGTAGGTAAATACTTATCAAGGTTTTAATTCAAAAAACGAGGCGCGTGACGACGAGCGCTTAAAAAACTTTCGGGTTTTTCTCGCTACTATCCAATGCAAATCGATGTTCATAAGTCAATGTATCGATAGATTTCTTAAGTAATGTCGGTTATTAACATTCAATATTTAACATTCTGTTACTTTACAGATTTCTAAGAGTAGGAAAATGATTGTTAAAATTTAAACAAACGAAAATATTAATAATGTAAATTTATAAATTTTTGGCGGCAACAGCTTTACTTACAATAATAATATTAATTGTTAATTTAAAAACCTTAAATTGTTATGTTTTTTAATTTTCTTTAATATCTTGTCGATTGCTTTTAGTCGTACCAAATAATTAAATAAATAAGTCTCCTATCTGTCCGTCATCAATATGCTATGAAAATTTGAAAGCACAATGACAATGCCCCACTTTGCCTATAATTTTAATTTTTCCACCCCAAGCCGATGCGTCCAAACGCTGCTTGAAAAATACTAACCACTTATAGGCTTTGTACTAAAACATACGGTTGGACCTTTTATTGATTAAATAAAAATTGTCGGCCAACCGTATGCCCTCACTAACAAAAATTTTCTTGTCGTACTTTTTTTAAATTATAAGTAAATAGCTCGAAATGTTATCACAAGCTCCTATTGAACTATTGACGGCTCAAGCGTCATTAAATAGCTGGAATACTTTCCACGGATTTAATCCCCATATTAGAAAATATAAAAAACAGTTTATAACCAAACATAATACGCTACTAAAAATTGGAATACTCGATCATGACTATTTCATTAAGCGTCATTATGAGAACACGTTAAGTGTTATTAATAAAATAATTGCAGAAGTGTGTGGCAGTTAGTCAGTAAAGGCATCTCATGCAACAAGGACGTCATAGAGTTAGAGTTTGACGCCGACAACTTATTAAAAGGTTAGTGATTCAAATTCAAGGAAATAAGGTAGTCTTAATTGATCAAACAGTTGATCTACCACAGCTACCATAAATTAGAGTGCCCAACTTCTTTGGTGAACCTAAAGAATGGGACATGTCTTATGAATTATTCATGGAAATAATTCATAACAGAGAAGACCTCAGTGTATCCCCCAAATTTAAGTATTTAAAGTCGGAATTAAGATGTGAAGCCAGAAGCATGGTACCGCATTTGCTCATTGGCTCCGTTAATAATTATCATACCGTTTGGGATCTCTTAGCCAAACGGTATGAAAATAAAAGACAAACAAATTAATTGGCAAAAATTAGCCGTCTAAGTTGAAAAGCGCGGGATTAGGAGGAGTCACTGCGGTAAGCGCTAATTACACTAGTTTACAAATTAATAACTTTTTTTTGCAAAGTAAATGTAAGTATGATTTTCTTATGGACTTTGGCCTACTAAACACGAAAATGGCACTTAAAATTTTTTTCATGGAAGCGTTTTCGAAATATTAATTTTTTTTCGAATTTGAGAAGTTGCTCCAACATTTTTGAATATATTTCCATTTCTAATTAACCGATTGTGAATTCTCTACAACTTGTTCTCAAACAGTCTTAAGATCGGCTCAGTAGTTCAGATGCTAGCGATTGTAATATGTTCGAAAATACGGTTTTTTTGAGTTCGAAGGCTCACAATTGTCCTGGAAAAAATATAAATCGTAGAATTAAATTTTGTAGTAGTCGCCCATCATGGCTTCATCCCAAAATCCGTGATACCGCCGCTACATGGCCTTCATTTGTTGGTGGAAACGTTCTCCGTGCTCATCACTTACGTCACCCAAATTGTTTGAAAAAAAATCCGAATGTGAATGGAGGAAATGAATTTTCAGTGACATGTGTACTGTCGAAAAAATTAATATGCAATAGACGCTAATGAACAACAATTAGGGACATATTAAATATTGAATTACATACTCATTGCTTCGTAATTCTTCAGCAAATCGTCAACAATATTCCTATAATTTGGACTTTTATTGTTTCCAAGAAAATTTGCAACAACAAGCTTGAAAGAATTCCAAGCTGCAGCTTCAACGGGTGACAAAAGTGTAGGAAAATAAACGTCTTTTAGCAACTTCTTAACTTCGGGGCCTGCGAAGACGCCTTCTTTAATTTTTGCGTATGACAAATGCGGAAAAATGCATTGTAAATGAGCGAACGCTTTACCCTCTTTACTAAGTTTTTTAAAAAAACATAAAAATCTTACTCATTTTTTTTTACTAAAATTTGCATTACTTTGCCATTTACTGTTGGATTTGCATCAAAAATTTTAATTCTACGATTTCTATTTTTTCCAGGACAATATGTGAGCCTTCGAACTCAAAAAAACCGTATTTTCGAACATATTACAATCGCTAGCATCTGAACTACTGAGCCGATCTTAAGACTGTTTGAGAACAAGTTGTAGAGAATTCACTTACCTTTAATTTGAGTGCTTGCATGGCCAAATCGGTTAATTAGAAATGGAAATATATTCAAAAATGTTGGAGCAACTTCGCAAATTCGAAAAAAAATTAATATTTCGAAAACGCTTCCATGATAAAAATTTTAAGTGCCATTTTCGTGTTTAGTAGGCCAAAGTCCATAAGAAAATCATACTTACATTTACTTTGCAAAACTAGTGTAAACTAGTGTTATCCTAGTTGTAATGATATTGTTATTTATTTATAGTTCTACAGAATAAAATCCTACAAACGATAAACGGTTTTTATCGAGGGTTCCTAGCATCTCCTAGTTCCGTGGACGACAGACGTGTTCTTTTATTCGCAGACCACACATAGCAGCGAATCGCTTATTCGCTCCTTGTGGGTCTGGGAGTCTGCAAGGACAGCTTGCGCGGAATATTGACGTGGACTGCAGCAGGGACTGCAGAGTGTGTGCCCGGTGAAGCACAGGAAAACGCTAGCTAGACGCCTCCACCCAGCTAGAGAGTCGCAAGGATACCTGGAAATGCCAATTGAGCATTCGCCCAGAAGAAGTGCGAGACTTCAAGTTAAAATGGACCAACAGGCTACTACAGGCGCCGGAGCGAGAGCGCCGACACCTAGAGGGAGACCTGTTGCAGCTATGTCGCAACGGCAGCACACGCCCAGTACAACTGGAGGAGTGAGTGCACAGGCTGCAGCCGCCATCATGCCGCATGGTGCAGCAAATACGACGAATGGAGTGCGTGCGAGCACCAGTGACAACGCTGCAGAAACACGCATCAGCGAGACTCAGGTTGCGAGTCTGCTGCAGAAGATCGCGATATTGGAGGAACAGCTCAAAATTATGGCGAAGAAGGGGCCCTACGCATCGGCCACCAAGTTAGGCTGCCTGGTCTTTGGTCCCACTGAGAAGCACGGAGGAGTAGCATCGCCGATGTCGTGCTATCTAACCGTGTCACAGGAAGACGCCGTACAAACAGACAACTTGCAAGTAAAGTTAGCGTCGCCAGTTGCTGCCAGCGCGAACGCTAGAGCACGGAAGTTTTAGTTTGCATTGGTCGCGTCGCATCCCTTTTTTATATATTTGCAGAGATTCTCGAGCAACAACCGCTTGTTAAGGACCACGGTATATGTGCTGCGCTTTATACGACGGTTCCGTGACAGTGGAACGAGCTCGAAGGTTACGGTCTCACTACTGAAGAGAGCAAGGAGGCAGAGTATCTGCTGATACGACGAGCGCAGGGCAAGTCGTTTCCAGACGAGGTGCAGTGCGTCAAGCGTCACACGGTGAGCAGATGGCGCCTAAGGAGCACGTGTTGAAGAGATTCTTAATAGAGGCGGAGAACGTGGTAAAATCTCGCCCTCTTACACACTTGCCGTTCGCAGTTGACCGGGAAGCCCATTTGTCGGCAAACGATCTGCTATAGGTGCAGCTGACGCAGCGGATACGCGAGGCATCGACAGCAGGCAGGAGAAATGCACCACACACCGTACACTCGTTCTGCGCGAGAAATGGTGCAGGCACCGAACCGATGAGTGTAGAGATGTTGTTCGTTTGTGATCCAGCCATACCACGCCGATAGTGGCGCAAGGGTATCGTCGAGGATTACACTGCAGTTGATGGAGTGTCCCGATGTGCCAGCGTATGCGTCACAGACGACAACCTAGCCAGAGTTATATGCGTCCCGTCTCCAAGCTATTTGTGCTCGATTTTGAGTGAAGCGGTCACTTCACGGGTGTGGGAATGTCGCGGGACGATATTCGATATTTAATGTTAAGGCTATGTTAGAAGTTATCGATAGTTTAGCATTTTTGGTGTCGAACGAAAGACTCACACCTAATACTATATAAAAACATGAATTGGAATAAATTAGGTAAGCGCTAATTATCCTAGTTATGATGATATTATTAATTATTTATAATTCTATAGAATAAAATCCTACAATCGATAAACGGTTTTTATCGAGGGTTCCTAGCATCTCCTAGTTCCGTAGACGACAACACCATTAATGAGACTGTCTATATATTTAAAATTAAATCCCACTTAAGTGATGAAGTGGATATAGTATCTGCTCATGTTATGTTGAGAAAATTTAACAAAGATACATTACAGCTGTACGAATCCCATGTCAAAAAGGCCACAGAGATTCAGTTACTGTCTGATGTATTAGAATTTTTAGAGCAACGGCTAAGTTCCGTAAGCTCAATCAAAAGTGAGGACAAAAAATTAACAAATCAAAGTGGCGAAGCTATATACTAGCTGACCCAAAAATGTATAGGCCCAGTTCGATTGTTAAGATTGATGGATTGTTGGGACAAAACACAGAATTTGGATGGGTTGTATCCGGATGTACAAAATCCAAAGGAAATGCAGTTATGACTGCGACGACGATTGAAATTGCAAAACTCAGAAATTGCAAATAATTGTAAAAAAAAAATTTACAAAAAATAATTCAAAACGATTTTTACATGGACGATTTATTGACAGGCGCTGACACCGAAGAAGAAGCTAAAGAACTAGTAAAATTAGTATCGAGTAAAATAGAAAAAGTTGTATTTAATTTAAGGAAATGGATTTCAAATTTTCCAGAAGTTATAGCTTCCATAGAGGGTTCGGAAGAGAAAAAAGTTTTATTTATTGAACAAAATGAATCAGTAAAACAGTTATAATGGAAGCCTAATAGTGATGAATTTAAATATGACTTGTGCTGCGAAAAAATAAGTAAAATTAATAAGAGATTAGTTTTATCAATTTTAGCTTAGATTTATGACCCATTAGGCTGGTTATCTCCAGTAACAATAGTGGGTAAACTGTTCATGCAAAAGTTATGGTAAGCTGAACAAAAATAGGATCAATAATTACCAATTGAAGTTGGCAATTATTGGGAATCCTTTCTAAAAATGCTAAAAACCCTAGAAAATCTTGGAATACCAAGCTTAAAATGGAGAAAAATACGCTAGCGCGAATACATGGGTTTGCGGATGTCTCGAAAAAAGCATATGCAGCTGTCGTATACGCAAAAATAGGCTGTTCAGTTATGACTTTAGCCAGCAAAAGCAAAGTCAATCTAAAGAAAAACAGAAAAACAATTCCAAAGCTAGAATTATGTGCAGCTCACTTTCTTGCTAAATTAATTGATAGAGTTAAAGAAGACTCAGGAGACTTTACAGAAACATATGCATAGAGTGACTCGACAATTACTCTTGCTTGAATAAGAAACGTAGTTATAAAAAACAAATTTATAAAAAGACGAACGGATGAGATGCGAAAAATTAAAGGAGTCGTACGGAAGCATTTTAGATCAGAAGACAACCTAGCAGATGTAGCTTCAAGGGGAATTTGTGCCGAAAAATTAAAAGATTGTGCGATATGGTGGAAAGGACCTCAATGGCTTGCTGAAGCCAAAGAAAATTGGCCAGAAGAAAATCAATTCGAAAACAATACTTTTGTTAATACAATAAACAGATACATAAGAACAAAATTGTACAGGAATTAGTAGAAAAATGTTCATGCATTCAAAAACTTGAAAGAGTACTTATATACATATTACGTTTTATAGAAATAAAAGTCAAAAATAAATTATTACCGGCATATTTAACAGTCTACAATGAACTACAATCACCAAGAAATCTAATAACCAAACAATTTGTATTATCTGTTTTCATCCGTCCATCGGCCAAAAATAAAAAAAAACGATCAAAAAATATGTAAGCCATTTGTCTCTAAAATGTCCAATCTTCTCAGGGGTAAGCCAGGTTTTTCTGGAAATTAAGGGTACTTTCTCAAAATAGAATGCAAGTGTGAATACATGTTCAATTTTGCAACGAAGTTTTGCTTAGTTAGCTTTTTTTTCAAAACCAAATAATTGCATTTCAAACTGGTCAGACTTGTACTTGTATTATTTAAAATTAATTTAGAAGTTGTAAGGTAATTCGATCGATATAACATTTTAAATTGATTTAACCTTTTTTGTGCATTTTGTGAATGTTTTTTTTATGTTTACTTAAAGTTTGAGTTATGATCCCTAAAGATTCCCCCATTAACTTATATATCAGTGTAATTGTATGTGTTTTTAGGTAATAAACAATATAAAGCCAGGTGCGGAAATTTGCGGATGTGCTTATCATCGTAAATATTCTAACGCCAAATATCAAAGTGACAATTTGCAGATCCTGAGCAAAAATTTAAAATAAAATTAAATTCAAATGCATATCGCAAAAAAATATGTTTGATAGTAGATACACCCAGAGATGTCGGTAACGGATCGTCCAACGATGGAAATGTTGCCAGAAAATGTTTTTCAAATCCAAGATTGGCTTCAGAAATGACAGGTATTATAGATATGATACATAGATTTTCCACTTTACTTCATGCTTTGGCATCGGGTACAAAATCAATTTGCACAAATTTAATGAGTATGCCCTTTATACTGACAAGCAATTAATCAAAATATTAATCCATGTTAATTCACGGGTCTGCTGTGGTAGAGCATGCGTTAGTATTAATTGGAGAGCTTTCGGAGGAAGCTGCAAAGTCCATCAATAAAGAAATGAAAAAATATAAACTTTATTACCGCCGGAAAATGTCACGCATTACAACGAACACCGACATAATGCATGGACTTCTTTTACGACCCGATCCATTTATAACCGGACAGAGAAAGCTAGGAAATAAGGATAAGTCAACGTTGCTTAATTCAGTATACAGCTTATTAGAGGACTCATTATAAATTGTTGTAACCATAATTATGGATGGTTCTTAAATTTCAATGAATTAAAAAAGTTTATAAATTCCTTGTTTCCTTCAATTGTTAAATTCTTTAATTGGTTATAATTATAGGTGGGGTTTGGCATTGATTGGTGGAGGGGGGAACGTTCAATCATATTCATCTTTTTACCACATTTTCTAAATCTATAAATAACTAGAAGAATTTATGGCCGCGGCTCTAAACAAGCGGAACCACTGTGCACTGGTAAAAGCCAAAGAAGAAATTCCAAGAAAGAGGCAAGGAATATGTTTTGCGCTGATAAACAGAACCAAATATCATACTTTAGTATGGAACATTTTATTGTTTTTCAACATACGTGAACCAATCTCACACATGCATTTCGTCATTCCTTATACATACTGATAAAATTTGGTATTATTCGGATCTCTATATTATATAGATGTCATAGGAACGATAGGTCGAAAATTAAGGTTTAGTATGAAATTCGTTGTTGTTATTAAGATATCCTAACCAAACTTACTGATTGCAGTGAAGCAGTGAACAATTTCAGATGTCGGTTTTGGTTATCTTAATGCATCAGTAGAAACGAATATATAATAGGTAATTACAATGTAAAAAGTGAAAAAAATTATTTTATATACAAAAATTATTTTCGACCGACAATTTCTATGGCCAATACATTATTACTTATCTCTGGTGAGTTTGGTCCGGATTTGTTTATACGAAAGCTTGTACGCGTATTTTCACCGATTGTTACATGGGAGCTTATATGGTATATGACTAGTTGTCCAATTTGAATCATATTTTGCCAAAGTATTAATAGAACAATTATATGTCAAACTTCCAAGTTTGCTTCGGATGGCTTGGAAAACAACAAATTGGCATATGATAGTAAGAAGAAACCAGTCGGAAAGGCTACAGTCGAAGTCGACTATGAGAGACCTGTCACTTATTCTTCAAAAAGGGAATAATAGTATAAGCCTAAATAAATTTGTAAATAATAAATAAATTTTAAAAATAATAATAGCCTAAAAAAAATGTGCCTCTGGTAGGTGTCGAACTCCATAACTACACCGCAAGAGTTCGACACTCTAGCCATTGCGCCAATGCAGTCATATTTATTTACCTGGCAAATTACCAGTTTCCTTACGGAACTCAAATTGATAATTTTGTTTCAATGCCTCAAGTTGCTGCCCTCAACCTTTGTATACTCGAAAATAAGTTTGCTTCAAATTTCCGCTTTTTATTGTCCGATTGCCATTAAATTTTATTTTATATAATTTTTTTTACTTTATGCAGGCCAAATTTGGAATTTGTATCTGTTAAAAGGGATCAGTTTTCGATGTCGGTCAGCTTGGCAGTGAAGGTTAGATATAAACATTTTCATAAATAAAATTTTACTCTTGGTCTGGGCCAAAATAACACATTCTACAGTTCACCACTATAACTTGTGCGTCAAAATATAAGAAACCTGCAGCGTTGAACTGCAACTATAAGTTGATCGCCAGCGAACAGGGTATTTTTCAGATATGCGTAATTTAAAAGCCCACGACAAAAATTATGCGATAGTTTGTAAGACTTGTGTGTGTTTTTTTGAATTGATCCCAAAAATACTTGTCGCTTTATGTTTCATCATATTTTACTTAAGTTCTCAGATACCGAAAAAATATTTTCGTTTATTTTTACCACCCTAAAAGTTATTTGTTATTATTGTTGCATGGATCGATCGAGAGCATGAGTTTAAGTATATGGGTCTATTAACATTGTAAAAAAAACCCCAACGAAGTCGAGCAGAACCCATAACGTATATATTATTGATCAGCATCAATAGCTGAGTCGATATACTCATGTCCGTATGCCGGTCCGTCTTTATGAATACCTAGATCTCAGTGACTATAAGAGCTAGTGATCAAATTTGGTGACAATACTCCTGAATGTCACGCCCTCTTCTGTCCCAAATATTTTTTAAATCCCATAAAACGACAGAATGAGGCATCTCCGACCCAATAAAGTATATATATTCTTGATCAGTATAAATAGCAGAGTCGATTGACACCTGTCCGTCTGTTTGACCGTCCTTCTGTATGAACGCGTCGATATCCGCAGCTATAAGAGCTAGAGACTTCAAATCGCAACGCCACGCAATTTGAAAAACACTATCATAGTCTCAAATATTAAATTAAAACTGTCTAACTCAACAGACAGTTGAAGTATAACGCTGAGCAATTTGCAGCAAGTCTCAGCATAGCGACACATGCAATTATACATTCACCCGTTTACATTTTCGTTGGCAAAATGTTGTTGCAAAAAGATTGCAATAAAGTGTTAGGCGGACAGCAGAAGAGAGACAGATATGACGTTAGATATGACGACCGCTTAAATTAAGTTGGCAGCGCGGTACACAGGGAGCGCAGCGAACTTCACGTTTCCGAGGAGACGTCGCTTCCTCTTTGGTTCTAGCTTCTAAGGCGAACAAACGTTCTTAAACGCGCCAATAAAAAAACGAGCAGAACTTGCTGTGCAGAAACAGGTTATTGACGACGATGGAAAATAATACCACTACCCCGACATCAGAAGTGGGATTCGCTTTGCCTACACATCACGGCTCGGATTCATACCTTACAGCGTTGAAGCGCAAAATCGCAATCTTTTAGATATAATAAAAACTATGCAGACATCAAGGGCACCGCTAGCGGACGCAAGGTCGTCACATGTCACCTTGCCTAAATTCAATCCCGAGTGTGCTGGAGCGGACGCATCAGCATGGTGTACTACCTTAGATTTCATATTTTCCGACAACGTGCTTGAGGGCGGTGGCTTAGTGATAGTATTAGGCAAGGCGTTAGATGGCAGCGCATAGCAGTGGCGGTCACAAATATGCTTTGGTGGTATCACTTGGACACAGTTTAAGGAGCTGTTGGTATTGAGACATCTGCTGCCATTCTAATGAATGTATTGAACGGTCGTCCAAAGTCGGGTGAAGGCTTCGCTGAATGTGGCAGCAGAATCGCCACAAATATTCTGATTGTCGTGCTCGACTGGAGAAAGGAAATGGTAAGTAGGAAAGAGTGATAACGAGAGCAGCATGTCTGGAGCAAAGGATCGGACCAATATCAAATGTTTTAAATGCGACGAAATGGGGTATTACGCATCTTCATGTCCAAAGGGGAGAACAAATGGAAACGAAAATACTTATGAGAAGCGAATTAATATTTGCACCGTAGCTCCACCAACGGGAATAATAAGTTTATCTGGTGAGTCTATTCCATTTTGCTTCGACTCGGGAACTGAATTGGTCAAGGAAAGTGCTGCTGATAAATTTAAGGGAAAGAGACTTCACAATATTGTAAAATTGAATGACATAAGTAAGGATTCTATTTGTAGTACAATGCAAGCTCTAAGTAATATAAATATTGAACAATACTGTTTTGAGATTTTGCTGCATATTATCATGGATAAATATCTTAATTATGATGTGCTGATTGGCTGTGAGATTCTAAGCCAGGGCTTTGGTGTAACAATTGATGCTAATCAATTTCAAATAAATCAAAAAGAGTAGATCATTTAATTTTTTACAAATTGTGAAGATGTTTTGAAAACTGATAGCAATTTAAATGGGTCAGATATGACGGCTCTTAGGAATATCTAAAACTGTTTCTCTGATTGGTTTATAGATGGAAATCCAAAGTCTCGAGTCACCACAGGCAGTTGGAAATAAGACTAATAGATCCACAAAAGACAGTGCAACGTCGCCCTTATAGGCTTAGCGAGGATGAGAAAGAACGCGTACGGAATAAAATTGTTGAATTTCTGAACTCAAACATTATTCGACCTCGCAGTTCACCTATCGCTAGTCCTATGATGTTAATGAAGAAGAAGAATGGCACCGATCGTCTTTGCGTGGACTATCGCATGTTGAATGAGAACACAATTGCTGACAAGTATCCTTTGCCACTTTTCCCAGACCAGATAGCCAGGCTTCGTGGTACAAGATATTTTTCGGGTATAGACATGACAAGTGGCGTCTACCAAATACCAGTACATCCAAATTCAATGGAGCGCACTGCTTTTATTACGCCGGAAGGGCAGTTTGATTTTTTTTTTTTGACCATGCCCTTTGGTCTGAAAAACGCACCTTCTGTGTTTCAAAGGGCTATAATGAAAGCACTAAGAACACTTGCGCATACATATGCAATCGTGTACATTGATGATGTGTTGATTATGGCCGAAACCAAAGACGAAGCGTTAGACCGATTGCGGACAGAGTTGGAGACATTAGGTAATGCTGGATTTTCATTCAATGTAACCAAATGTTCTTTTCTCAAAACCACCATAGAGTACCTCGGATTCGAAATAAGTAACGGAGAAATCCGTCCAAATGCGCGAAAGATCCAAGCATTGATAAGGCTGTACAGTTTCACAACTAACATAATTTATAGGATTGGCTTCATATTTTCGACAGTTTGTCCCAAAATTTTCGTAGACACTAAAGCCATTGCATTTGCTGTCTTCAAAGAAAAACGTCGAATGAAACTGAATCGAAATATCATTCATATGAGCTAGAGACACTAACAGTAGTTAACGCAAATTAACATTTCCGTCATTATTTACATGAACGTAAATTTGTAGTATACACGGACTGCAATTCTTTGAAGACTAGTCGTACTAAAATGGACCTTACTTCGAGAGTGCACAGGTGGTGGGTAATTTTAAAGTTATTCGAGTATAGATAAGGCGAGCGAATGGCGCACGTTGATTTTCTTTCTTGTAATCCATTGTCTGAGGAAACTAAGTGCCTGAATAAAATTATGGAAAAGCAAAGTAATTTGACTGTAGTACCTGACAATTGGTTAGTTTCTGAACAACAGCGTGCCCTGAGATATCTAATATTTCGCAAAAATTACGAAATAACAAATTATCCGAAAACTTAAAAAGAACATATGAATTAAGGAGGAGGAGGAGGAATATTACATAGGAAAATACAAAGTAACGGTAAAGCTGTCTTCAGACGGCCCCTTTTTGAGTGCCACTTTTTAACCGACGAAAAAAGTTGCCTGTCACAATATTTGCATCGCTTGCCAAACAAAAATACCATCGGTTTTTATATCCTGTGCCCATTAAAAATGGGCAAAAAAGGGTATAATGAATTTGTGTGAATGTATGTAACAGGCAGGAGGCATCTCCGACCATATAAAATATATATATTGTATATCAATAGCCGAGTCAACTGACACCTGTCCGTCTGTCCGTCCGTCTGTATGAATGAACGTATGGATCGCAGCAACTATAAGAGCTAGAGACCTCAAATTTGGAATATGGGTACCTGAATACCATACGCAGATCATCTCAAATCAAAACTAGTTGAAGTATAACTCACGCTGAGCAATTTGCTGCAAGTTTCATACCGATCGATGCATAAATAAAGGAGGTATTAAGGAATTTGTTTTAATTAAATTTTTTGGCCAAAACGAGAGAGCATATGAAAATGTCATTTGTGCAAACGAGAACGCATATGATAATCTGATGATTTGCGCTGTTGGCCGCAGTGGCGCTATACGGTGACGGCCACACTCAGACCTATACATTGTAACGCAAAATTAATATTAGCGATATTAAGATTAAGATAAAATAAGTTAAGATAACACAGCTTAAATTAACATAACAATGCCAAGATATTTGATACAAGTTTCATTGCGATCGACCCACGAATAAAGGAGATATAAAGCAATTTATTTTAATTCAATTATTTCATAATAATAGGCCAGTTGTCCAACAGCGCCCTACAACAGTTTAAGAGATGTCCAACACTGACAAACTGAATATTTACTATTATTATATTATTATATATTGGCGATTGCTGACACGTATGGTTGACAAATCCACGTTTTGATCATAGTATTTAAGTAATTTACATATTCTGCATTACCAAACCCATATATACAAACATTTCCTTAAATTTCAAACATAAAATGTTTGGCGCTCAATCAAATAGCAGCTTTCTGTGAGAGACAAAACATGTGGTGTTGCCAGACTACATTCAGAGCAATTCCACTATAATTAAAATATTTTTTCTCAAAATACTTTTAAGCTGTCTTTAGACGGTCCCTTTTTGAGTGCCACTTTTTAGCCGACGAAAAAAGTTGCCATTCACAATATTTGCATCGGTTGACAAACAAGAATACCATCGGTTTTTTACTCACAGACTCTGGTCACACTCTAAACAATTTCATACAAAAGTTCGTCAATCTAGTAGCCATTAGACCGACGCAAAAAAAGCCAGGCAATAGAACGCGTTCTAATTTCATCGGTCAACTTCACTTTTTGACCGAAGCAATAAAATGTCGTGTGTTCACACGAAAGCGATGGCTTTTTTAACAAAAAGTGGCACTCAAATATGGACCGTCTGAATACAGCTTAAGTGAAATGATTACCGGTAATCCCAAGAGCTTTTAGATGGGCAGTGATAAATCACGTTCACGAATATATTATCCATCTAGGATGGGAAAAGACATTGGACAAGGTTTATGGATATTACTGTTTCGAAAATATGTCCGTAGATTTGTTGAAAATTACATCACGTGTAAATTATCAAAACCTGGTAGTGGAAAAATACAGGCAGAGCTACATCCGGTACCCAAAATATATATACCGTGGTACACTGTACACATTGATATTACCGGTAAAATGAGTGGCAAAAACGAACAGAAAGAATACTTTATTGTTTGTGTCTATTTTTTGCACACCTCGAACATAGATACCAAAAGTTGTATAAAAGCCCTTAAATCAGTCGTGTCATTATTTGGGTTGCCCACACGTATAATAGCGGATCAAGGACGTTGTTTTGCCTGCACAAATTTTCGCGAATTCTGTTCTTTTCAAAAAATTAATTTACATTTAATTGCTACAGGGCAAATAGCCAGGTTGAACGTGTAATAAGTACACTCAAGAGTATGTTAACTGCTGTTGAAACTAGTCAAAGATCGTGGCAGGATGTGTTAGCTGAAGTTAAACTGGCAATAAATTTTACGTCAAATCGAGTCAGTAAAGTAAGCCAACTTGAGTTGCCTATTGGTAAGGAAGTTAGACCTTTTGGGCTATTGCCAGTAAATAAAGAAGAAGACGATGTGATAGATAAAGAAGATTTAAGAAAGCAAGCTAAACAGTATATGGAAAACAGTGCACGTTATGACAAACGTAGGTTTGATAGTACCAAAGCAATAATTTTAAAATACAAAGTAGGAGATAACGTATTGTTAAAAAACGAAGAGTGTCATCAGACTAAGCTTGAACCCAAATTTAAAGGGCCGTTTGAGATAGTTGAAAAATTAAACGGAGATCGTTATGTATTAAAATCACTGACAAGCAAGCGAACGTATAAATATTCACATGAATTTCTAAGAGCGTTACCAAACAATCAGTTATACGAACAGTTGTATGATGATACAGACAGCACAATGGAAGATGCGTCTGGAGGCTAAGATTTAAGTAAAAGATGGTGCAAGTGATGCATCAAAAGCCCATGTGGGAAAATGAAGAATGTTGGAAATGAATGAATAACTGACGAGATTTGTTAAGGCGGGGGTTGAGATGATAGTGCGCAAAAGGAAATAACTACGCAGTAAAACAAAGAAAAAAATGTATATTACTTGGATAATGATGTAATTTGGTTGACCGATCGTAGATATTAGTATGCCACATTAAAACAAGAGGAATTACCTTTCATTGCTATCCGCGCCGCCGATCTCTATATATAATATTGCGTGTATATATAGCTAGTGGCATGCAGCCTAGCAAACTTCACTACGTGTGAGTTTTTGGGGTCTGCTTTCGTCACTAGCGTGGACTGCCGCTCACAGTGATAGCTTGTGGCAAACTTTACTACGTGCGAGTTTTTAGACCCTTTACTTTAAAAAAAGTAAAACGGTTCTATTAAGTTTGTGAAAAAAAATGTGCGTGACAGGTCGAAGGAAGTCCGGCATACGCCATAAAGTATATATATTCTTCATCAGCATCAACAGCTGAGTGATGTCCGTCTGTCTGTATGAGCGCCTAGATCTTAGAGACTATAAGAGCTAGTGTCACCAAATTTGATAAGGTGGTTCGTCTTTGGCTAAGCAGATCAAGTTTATGTTAAAATTTTGACACGCCCCTTTCCGCCTCCGTAAATCGAAAACAAAATTTTTGAAATCCCATAAAACTAATAATATTAAAACTAGAGGCCTGAATTTTGGCCCAATGTATCCTGACAATTTCATCACGATCGGATAAAAATCTCGGAAGTTATTAAAAAAAACTTGAAATCCCATAAAATGTTGGCACACAGAACAAACATTGGGGTCCTAATGTGTCTTGAAAATTTCATTGCGTATGGATAATATACTCGGAAGTTATTCATAGTAAACTACGCTCGATTCAAGCAATATCGATTTCGAGCTATATATTTAAATGAATGTATACATAAGAAAAGGAAATCCCATTATAATCAAAAACCTATTTTTTAAGACTTGCACAGGGTGTCCTATTGTCGCGCGCGCACTACTGAGCGGCTTTTTTTTCTAATTTCTTAATTTTAACCAGTCGGACTATGAGACCCTTTACTTATTCTTCTAAATGGAAATAAGAGTAACACTAATAGTTCCCCATAACGCGTTGTAACGTCAATATGCTCTCCTTAGGTCCGACACTGAGTAATATTGAGTTTTGAATAACCTCCGAGTTTATTATCCGATTGCGATGAAATTTTCTGGATACATTAGGACCCCGATGCTTGTCATGTGTGCCAAAATTCAAGCCTCCAGTTTTAAAATTGACCATTATATGGAATTTTAAGTTTTTTTTTAATAACTACCGAGATTATTATCCGATCGCAATGAAATTTTCAGCATACGTTGGGACTCTGATATTCGTCCTGTGTGCAAAAATTCAAGACTCTTACTTTAATATTTTTCGTATTATGGAATTTCAAAAATTTTGATTTCGATTTTTGGGGGCGGAAGGGAGCGTGGCAAAATTCTAAAACAAACTTGACCTTTTCGGGGGCCGCAGGAGTATTTTCACCAAATTTGGTGACCCTAGCTCTTATAGTCTCTGAGATCTAGGCGTTCATACAGCAGGACAGACGGACAGACGGACGGACGGACATGGCTATATCGACTCGGCTGGTGATGCTGATCAAGAATATATATACTTTATGGGGTCTGCCGGACTTCCTTCGACCTGTTACGCACATTTTTACAAACTTAATAGACCCTTTTTTACTTTTTTTTAAAAAAGTAAAGGGTCTAAAAATTACATTTAGTATATATTGAAATAATATAAATTTGGATTGGTTTTAAATTTGTTAATTTTTTTTGGGAAAAATATTGTAACATTAAAATATTACTTAACTCTGGGCCAAGAAAATCTTCTAAATTTATTATCCCATCCTGATGCTATTTTCAGAACACCTTTGGACTACGATGCATATCATGTATGCCAAAATTTTTAGTTTTAAAATTGCTATTGTTGTTGGTACTTTCAACATCTGACGGTTTGATGACATTTTGCCTATTATCCAATATTGCTTCCATTAGTAAAAACTCTTCCGTGAAAGGTTGCTTGATATCATTTCTTAATTATGATAACAGTGGAATTCGTCTTCTTACATATAAATGCGTGCTTTATGTTAAATTTAAAGTCTGATGTTGGCAAACGTCCACCCGCACCAAGTATCCTCTTCTGATCTAAGTGTTCGGGTTAAAGTTCGCACTACAATAGGATTTGCTTACTATGAAAAACTTTTGTTTTTTTTGGTATCAACTAAACTCAAAAGTTGTTTTTGGTATTGTCTTTTAAACATCAGCCGAACTTCGAACAAGGGATTGACCATGCCCACTACGCTTATCGTTCTAATTTTCTTATAGGCTGAGTTGAAGCCGCTAATATCCATTAAAACAACAAAAGTTGAAGGAAACTCAACAACACTACACGAATGACATACAACTAACATTAAACACAGGGAAGCAAGGAAAAGAGGAAGCTGTGTAGCGGATACACACGTACAGTATATTATGTATATATACAAACACATATGCAAATAGAATGACCATGCCCTTTGGTCTGAAAAACGCACCTTCTGTGTTTCAAAGGGCTATAATGAAAGCACTAAGAACACTTGCGCATACATATGCAATCGTGTACATTGATGATGTGTTGATTATGGCCGAAACCAAAGACGAAGCGTTAGACCGATTGCGGACAGAGTTGGAGACATTAGGTAATGCTGGATTTTCATTCAATGTAACCAAATGTTCTTTTCTCAAAACCACCATAGAGTACCTCGGATTCGAAATAAGTCACGGAGAAATCCGTCCAAATGCGCGAAAGATCCAAGCTTCATATTTTCGACAGTTTGTCCCAAAATTTTCGTAGACACTAAAGCCATTGCATTTGCTGTCTTTAAAGAAAAACGTCGAATGAAACTGAATCGAAATATCATTCATATGAGCTAGAGACACTAACAGTAGTTAACGCAAATTAACATTTCCGTCATTATTTACATGAACATAAATTTGTAGTATACACGGACTGCAATTCTTTGAAGACAAGTCGTACTAAAATGGACCTTACTTCGAGAGTGCACAGGTGGTGGGTAATTTTAAAGTTATTCGAGTATAGATAAGGCGAGCGAATGGCGCACGTTGATTTTCTTTCTCGTAATCCATTGTCTGAGGAAACTAAATGCCTGAATAAAATTATGGAAAAGCAAAGTAATTTGACTGTAGTACCTGACAATTGGTTAGTTTCTGAACAACAGCGTGCCCTGAGATATCTAATATTTCGCAAAAATTATGAAATAACAAATTATCCGAAAACTTAGAAAGAACATATGAATTAAGGAGGAGGAGGAGGAATATTACATAGGAAAATACAAAGTAACGGTAAAGCTGTCTTCAGACGGCCCCTTTTTGAGTGCCCCTTTTTAACCGACGAAAAAAGTTGCCTGTCACAATATTTGCATCGCTTGCCAAACAAAAATACCATCGGTTTTTATATCCTGTGCCCATTAAAAATGGGCAAAAAAGGGTATAATGAATTTGTGTGAATGTATGTAACAGGCAGGAGGCATCTCCGACCATATAAAATATATATATTCTATATCAATAGCCGAGTCAACTGACACCTGTCCGTCTGTCCGTCCGTCTGTATGAGCGAACGTATGGATCGCAGCAACTATAAGAGCTAGAGACCTCAAATTTGGAATATGGGTACCTGAATACCATACGCAGATCATCTCAAATCAAAACTAGTTGAAGTATAACTCACGCTGAGCAATTTGCTGCAAGTTTCATACCGATCGATGCATAAATAAAGGAGGTATTAAGGAATTTGTTTTAATTCAATTTTTTGGCCAAAACGAGAGAGCATATGAAAATGTCATTTGTGCAAACGAGAACGCATATGATAATCTGATGATTTTCGCTGTTGGCCGCAGTGGCGCTATACATTGTGTCACGTGGCGCTACACAGCGCAAAATACTGACGGCCACACTCAGACCTATACATTGTAACGCAAAATTAATATTAGCGATATTAAGATAAAGATAAAATAAGTTAAGATAACACAGCTTAAATTAACATAACAATGCCAAGATATTTGATACAAGTTTCATTGCGATCGACCCACGAATAAAGGAGATATAAAGCAATTTATTTTAATTCAATTATTTCATAATAATAGGCCAGTTGTCCAACAGCGCCCTACAACAGTTTAAGAGATGTCCAACACTGACAAACTGAATAATTACTATTATTATATTATTATATATTGGCGATTGCTGACACGTATGGTTGACAAATCCACGTTTTGATCATAGTATTTAAGTAATTTACATTTTCTGCATTACCAAACCCATATATACAAACATTTCCTTAAATTTCAAACATAAAATGTTTGGCGCGCAATCAAATAGCAGCTTTCTGTGAGAGACAAAACATGTGGTGTTGCCAGACTACATTCAGAGCAATTCCACTATAATTAAAATATTTTTTCTCAAAATACTTTTAAGCTGTCTTTAGACGGTCCCTTTTTGAGTGCCACTTTTTAACCGACGAAAAAAGTTGCCATTCACAATATTTGCATCGGTTGACAAACAAAAATACCATCGGTTTTATACTCACAGACTCTGGGCACACTCTAAACAATTTCATACAAAAGTTCGTCAATCTAGTAGGCATTAGACCGACGCAAAAAAAACCAGGCAATAGAACGCGTTCTAATTTCATCGGTCAACTTCACTTTTTGACCGAAGCAATAAAATGTCGAGTGTTCACACGAAAGCGATGGCTTTTTTAACAAAAAGTGGCACTCAAATATGGACCGTCTGAATACAGCTTAAGTGAAATGATTACCGGTAATCCCAAGAGCTTTTAGATGGGCAGTGATAAATCACGTTCACGAATATATTATCCATCTAGGATGGGAAAAGACATTGGACAAGGTTTATGGATATTACTGTTTCGAAAATATGTCCGTAGATTTGTTGAAAATTACATCACGTGTAAATTATCAAAACCTGGTAGTGGAAAAATACAGGCAGAGCTACATCCGGTACCCAAAATATATATACCGTGGTACACTGTACACATTGATATTACCGGTAAAATGAGTGGCAAAAACGAACAGAAAGAATACTTTATTGTTTGTGTCTATTTTTTGCACACCTCGAACATAGATACCAAAAGTTGTATAAAAGCCCTTAAATCAGTCGTGTCATTATTTGGGTTGCCCACACGTATAATAGCGGATCAAGGACGTTGTTTTGCCTGCACAAATTTTCGCGAATTCTGTTCTTTTCAATAAATTAATTTACATTTAATTGCTACAGGGCAAATAGCCAGGTTGAACGTGTAATAAGTACACTCAAGAGTATGTTAACCGCTGTTGAAACTAGTCAAAGATCGTGGCAGGATGTGTTAGCTGAAGTTAAACTGGCAATAAATTTTACGTCAAATCGAGTCAGTAAAGTAAGCCAACTTGAATTGCCTATTGGTAAGGAAGTTAGACCTTTTGGGCTATTGCCAGTAAATAAAGAAGAAGACGATGTGATATATAAAGAAGATTTAAGCTAAACAGTATATGGAAAACAGTGCACGTTATGACAAACGTAGGTTTGATAGTACCAAAGCAAAAATTTTAAAATACAAAGTAGGAGATAACGTATTGTTAAAAAACGAAGAGTGTCATCAGACTAAGCTTGAACCCAAATTTAAAGGGCCGTTTGAGATAGTTGAAAAATTAAACGGAGATCGTTATGTATTAAAATCACTGACAAGCAAGCGAACGTATAAATATTCACATGAATTTCTAAGAGCGTTACCAAACAATCAGTTATACGAACAGTTGTATGATGATACAGACAGCACAATGGAAGATGCGTCTGGAGGCTAAGATTTAAGTAAAAGATGGTGCAAGTGATGCATCAAAAGCCCATGTGGGAAAATGAAGAATGTTGGAAATGAATGAATAACTGACGAGATTTGTTAAGGCGGGGGTTGAGATGATAGTGCGCAAAAGGAAATAACTACGCAGTAAAACAAAGAAAAAAATGTATATTACTTGGATAATGATGTAATTTGGTTGACCGATCGTAGATATTAGTATGCCACATTAAAACAAGAGGAATTACCTTTCATTGCCATCCGCGCCGCCGATCTCTATATATAATATTGCGTGTATATATAGCTAGTGGCATGCAGCCTAGCAAACTTCACTACGTGTGAGTTTTTGGGGTCAGCTTTCGTCACTAGCGTGGACTGCCGCCCACAGTGATAGCTTGTGGCAAACTTTACTACGTGCGAGTTTTTAGACCCTTTACTTTAAAAAAGTAAAACGGTTCTATTAAGTGTGTGAAAAAAAAATGTGCGTGACAGTTCGAAGGAAGTCCGGCATACGCCATAAAGTATATATATTCTTCATCAGCATCAACAGCTGAGTGATGTCCGTCTGTCTGTATGAGCGCCTAGATCTTAGAGACTATAAGAGCTAGTGTCACCAAATTTGATAAGGTGGTTCGTCTTTGGCTAAGCAGATCAAGTTTATGTTAAAATTTTGACACGCCCCTTTCCGCCTCCGTAAATCGAAAACAAAATTTTTGAAATCCCATAGAACTAATAATATTAAAACTAGCTAGAGGCCTGAATTTTGGCCCAATGTATCCTGACAATTTCATCACGATCGGATAAAAATCTCGGAAGTTATTAAAAAAAAACTTGAAATCCCATAAAATGTTGGCACACAGAACAAACATTGGGGTCCTAATGTGTCTTGAAAATTTCATTGCGTATGGATAATATACTCGGAAGTTATTCATAGTAAACTACGCTCGATTCAAGCAATATCGATTTCGAGCTATATATTTAAATGAATGTATACATAAGAAAAGGAAATCCCATTATAATCAAAAAACTATTTTTTAAGACTTGCACAGGGTGTCCTATTGTCGCGCGCGCACTACTGAGCGGCTTTTTTTTCTAATTTCTTAATTTTAACCAGTCGGACTATGAGACCCTTTACTTATTCTTCTAAATGGAAATAAGAGTAACACTAATAGTTCCCCATAACGCGTTGTAACGTCAATATGCTCTCCTTAGGTCCGACACTGAGTAATATTGAGTTTTGAATAACCTCCGAGTTTATTATCCGATTGCGATGAAATTTTCTGGATACATTAGGACCCTGATGCTTGTCATGTGTGCCAAAATTCAAGCCTCCAGTTTTAAAATTGACCATTATATGGAATTTTAAGTTTTTTTTTAATAACTACCGAGATTATTATCCGATCGCAATGAAATTTTCAGCATACGTTGGGACTCTGATATTCGTCCTGTGTGCAAAAATTCAAGACTCTTACTTTAATATTTTTCGTTTTATGGAATTTCAAAAATTTTGATTTCGATTTTTGGGGGCGGAAGGGAGCGTGGCAAAATTCTAAAACAAACTTGACCTTTTCGGGGGCCGCAGGAGTATTTTCACCAAATTTTGTGACCCTAGCTCTTATAGTCTCTGAGATCTAGGCGTTCATACAGCAGGACAGACGGACGGACGGACAGACGGACATGGCTATATCGACTCGGCTGGTGATGCTGATCAAGAATATATATACTTTATGGGGTCTGCCGGACTTCCTTCGACCTGTTACGCACATTTTTACAAACTTAATAGACCCTTTTTTACTTTTTTTTTAAAAAGTAAAGGGTCTAAAAATTACATTTAGTATATATTGAAATAATATAAATTTGGATTGGTCTTAAATTTGTTAATTTTTTTTGGGAAAAATATTGTAACATTAAAATATTACTTAACTGTGGGCCAAGAAAATCTTCTAAATTTATTATCCCATCCTGATGCTATTTTCAGAACACCTTGGGACTACGATACATATCATGTATGCCAAAATTTTTAGTTTTCAAATTGCTATTGTTGTTGGTACTTTCAACATCTGACGGTTTGATGACATTTTGCCTATTATCCAATATTGCTTCCATTAGTTAAAACACTTCCGTGAAATTTTGCTTGATATCATTTCTTAATTATGATAACAGTGGAATTTGTCTTCTTACATATAAATGCGTGCTTTATGTTAAATTTAAAGTCTGATGTTGGCAAACGTCCACCCGCACTAAGTATCCTCTTCTGATCTAAGTGTTCGGAGTTAAAGTTCGCACTACAATAGGATTTGCTTACTATGAAAAACTTTTGTTTTTTTTGGTATCAACTAAACTCAAAAGTTGTTTTTGGTATTGTCTTTTAAACAGGGACCGTAATCATTATTAAAAACACGATCAGTCGAAGGCGCGAGTTAACATGCCCCTCTCCCCGGCCACATGGAAACAACGCAGACCAGGCAACTGCAAGCCTAGCGCAACAACAACAAAAATCGCCAACATGCAAGAACTCTGACGAACACACACATTCTTGTACACTCATACATACACTCATACATACACTAATACATACATACACGTACATACTTTTTGTAATAAATACTCAGTCTTATTTTGTTCTCCACGCAACACAGTCGTTTTGCTTGCAAGCTTCCTTCTAGCATCTTCTAAAATCTTGCTCGCATGTGAGACCTCCTCTACTCCCTCGGTCACCTGACTGTAACTGGCGCAGCCGAACTTCGAACAAGGGATTGACCATGCCCACTACGCTTATCGTTCTAATTTCCTTGTAGGCTGAGTTGAAGCCGCTAATATCCATTAAAAAAACAAAAGTTGAAGGAAACTCAACAACACTACACGAATGACATACAACTAACATTAAACACAGGGAAGCAAGAAAAAGAGGAAACTGTGTAGCGGATACACACGTACAGTATATTATGTATATATACAAACACATATGCAAATAGAACTCTCGTTAAGTAAATATATACATATGAATTCTCCTTGCACACCTAATACATACCATATTGCCACACATATATATAAATAGAGGCCCCGTACATACATTCGAATTTTCTTGCACCCAAACATAGATACATATACATAGTAAAAAAAAAAAACAAAAAAAAAAAAAACAAAAAAACATTTTAATACACTATATTACCACACATAAACATAAAAATACACACACATAAATACTTCAAAAAATACATATACATATTATTGATATACATATGTAATTACTAACCTACATATTATTACTATCTTATATACACTATATACACACCATTATCATACACCAATATTTAAATTATTCGCGATTATTTGCAAACAATAATACAGATTTATTCCCAATACACGTAAATGTTAAAAAAAAAGCCACCACTAGTAAAACAGTTAGGGGCAGACCAGGGCTGAGGAGCGGGTCCAGTCTATCTGAGATAAGAAAAGCGATAGAAACAAAAGAGAAAGACCAGTTAGTTCAATCCCAAAACAATAATTCTACCAACGCTATGGATTCCGGTAACGCATCAGGGCCACTAAGTACCACCATTAGCAATTCATCAATTTCTACAAACACAAGCCTGAATTTACACCAACTACTAGCCCTTGTACATTAACTACCCACCTACGAAGGCCCACCTGACAATTTTGATAGATTTATAAGTAGAGTAGAACAGCTACTTTTGTTAGCCGGATCAGTGGACCAAGCAACATGCGGACAGTACTTACTTGGAACTATCCGTGACAAAATTAAAGGCAGGGCAGACGAAGCGCTGAGTATCTGCGATGTACTCCTCAGTTGGGATGACATCAAAGCAAATCTCAAGCGACTATACTCTAGCAAGAAAACAGAAGAAATGCTTGTTAGAGAGTTACACAATCTTCCGGACAGACTAAGTATGGGAAAACTATATTACACAGCCACGAAAATAAGAAGCGAATTAATGTCACTGGCCAGAGAAGCAGACCGTAGTGGATACTCCCTCACGGCCAAACGCGACCAATATGACAGATTCTGCCTAAATACATTCTTAGTTGGATTAAAGGACCCACTAAGGTCAGCCATTAGGAACCAAAGGCCAGATCGAGTTAAACTTCTCTAGAAACCTGAATAAACACCAAGAAAACCAAAGACGCGACAGCTCGATATACAGGAATTACCCATTTGCGAAAGGACAATCAACCAATAGTGACAACAATAGCCGCTACATACCACGACAACATAACTATAATGGCAACAACGCTCGTCATGTACCACGACATGATAACACCAACAATGACAATAATAGTCGCTTTACACAGCGACAACAAAACTTTAACAACAATAATAATAGACGCTTTTTCCGTCAACATAATTCCAATAACGATAGTAATGGTCGACACGATAGACAAACTTTGGGCAGGAACCCCTTCCACAACAACGACAAACCAGATCAGACCCTAAACCACCAAGACAGGAAAAACCATAATCCAAGCGCTCCTCTATGTAACATCAACGATGATTCAAATTTTTTACTAGAAGCCTCGGGAAGCCAGTCGGGTACATAAGCAAGAAGACTCACGGATCTTCCTTGCCATTTGTTTTCCTATCACCAAACTTCATGGCGTCAAACCCTCTCAAATTCCTAATAGACACTGGATCTACCTATTCATTCATAAATCCAGCACTTATTAATGAAGATCACATCAAAAAACTAACCTCCTATATCAATATCCACACTGTACTCAGTACATTCTAAATTCGGGAATATACAGATAGAATAAATTTCAAACAATTCGAAAAAATGCCCAATTTCAAGTTCTTACTATTCAATTTCCACCCCCACTTCAATGGTCTCCTAGGCATGGATTTCCTATCCGGCCTAAATGCAAAAATAAACTTTGCCGACTCCATACTAGAAACACCAGAAACCGCCATCCCAATCCTCACAAGATCAAACCCTGTAGACACATTACATACCCTGCCACAAAATACCAAAATGCGATTACCACTCCCAGTAAAATTTATGCAGGGAGACTTTATATATGAAACCACGAATTTGAATAATCAAATATCCATAACAGGCGGCTTCTACACCTCAATCGCAGGATCCGCCTATTTCGAAGTCTGCAATAACTCAGACCAGATCCAAACACTTTACCTCGAAGAACCGTTACAAGCAGAAGAGTTCTCTCCACGAACCCACCAATACTTTAACTGCATGTCCGCAGCAACAGATACGGAACGACCGGACGACCAACAATTAAACATTCAGACGGAACACCTCAACAACGAGGAAAAACAACAAATACTCAAACTATGCAAGTCATTCAAAAGACTCTTCCACGACGAAAACAATCAAATAACGTTCTCTAACGCCGTCAAACACTCTATACCAACAACAGATACTATACCGATTCACAAAAAATCTTACCGTTACCCATTTGTACATAAAGACGAAGTTCGAAAGCAAATTCCAAAAATGCTCGAACAAAACATCATAAGAAACAGTCATTCCCCTTGGAGTGCACCCGTCTGGGTCGTACCCAAGAAAAGTGACATCACAGGCGAAAAAAAGAGGCGCTTGGTAATCGATTTTCGGAAACTAAATGAGAAAACTGTTTCTGATAGATACCCTATCCCGAACATTGCAGATATACTAGACAGCATAGGAAAGACCATGTATTTCACAACAATAGACTTAGCAAGTGGCTTTCACCAAATTCAAATGAACCCACGCGACGCAAACAAGACGGCATTCACCGTCGAAAATGGGCATTATGAGTTCACGAGAATGATCTTCGGTCTCAAGAACGCCCCTGCCACGTTCCAACGGGTTATGGACAACGTCTTAGGTGACTTAGTCGGTAACGTTTGTCTCGTCTATCTCGACGACATAATAGTATTCTCACCCTCACTCCAAAAACATATAGCAGATATTAAATCCGTATTCACAAAACTACAAAACGAAAATCTTAAAATCCAACCGAGCAAGTGTAGCTTTTTTAGGAAGGAAATCGACTTCCTGGGGCACATCGTCACCCAGGAAGGAGTCAAACCAAACCCACTTAAGATTCAAACCATCAAGGACTTCCCCTGCCCAAAGACAACTAGGGAAATTACACCATTTTTAGGACTATTAGGGTATTCAAGGAAGTTTATAAAAGACTTCGCGAAAATAACTAAACCCATAACGAGACAGTTAAAAGGAAAGAAATCTATAATAATAGACGATGAATTTAAACAAGCAGTCGAAACGTCTTAAGATCTTCTTTGTAATGATCCTATACTCATATACCCTGATTTCAACAAACCGTTCACGTTGACCACAGACGCAAGTAATTATGCGATAGGCTCTGTGTTGTCACAAGGCCCAGACACTAATGACAGACCCATATCTTTCGCTAGCAGGACACTATCGGTCACGGAAATACGCTATTCTACGATAGAGAAAGAAATGCTAGGTATCATTTGGTCTGTAAGTCATTTTAGACCATACCTCTTCGGGCGTAGATTCAAAATAGTCAAGGACCATAAGCCATTAATCTGGCTAGAAAATCTGAAAGGCCAAAATCCAAAACTTTTTCGATGGAAAACTATCCTGGCCGCTTACGACTATGAAGTCGTATACAAAAAAGGGTCGCAAAACGTAGTCGCTGACGCACTCAGCAGAATTGAGCCAAACTTTAACATAAACGAAGACCCACAAATTATACCAATCGCTTCACAACCACTAAATCACTTCAATAGTCAAATAATATTCCGTACCGGATCAACAACTTCAAGACAAGTAGAAACGCCATTTGTCCATAAAATAAGACACATAATCACAGAACCCGTGCATACTTTCGACTCCGTTACAAACACCCTTCAAACAATTCTGAAACCGAATAAAACATTCGTAATATTTGCACAGGACGATATTTTCAAAATAGTAGAAGAATCCTATAATAACTATTTCTTCGAAAGTGACTTATACAAAATTTCCCGCTGCAAAATATGGCTAACCGAAATCACTAATCCCCATGACCAGGAAAACAAAATTCCTGCATACCACTTTAACATCAATTATAGGGGGATAGATGAAGCATATAACCATTTAAAAAGGGACATTTATTTTCCGCATTTAAAAGACATCATCATAAAAATTATAAAAAATTGCGATACCTGCCTAACCCTCAAGTACGATAGACACCCCTATAGACCATTGATGCAAACCCCGACCGCCCCAGAAGGACTATTGGCGGTCGTGCATATAGACATATATTCCATTAACAATACTTGTAACCTCACCATTATCGACAAATTCACGAAGCTAGCGCAAGCCTACCCCCTTAGCAATAGGAATGCAATAAAAGTCTCCGATGCCCTATTACAATTCATAAGTCACTACGGCGCACCAAAGAAAATAATTTTCGACCAGGGCGCGGAATTTTCGGGCAGTCTATTCAACGATCTCTTAACCCAATTCCAAATAACAGCTCATACAACTTCATTCCAATAATCAACCGGCAACGCTTCGGTCGAAAGACTGCATTCCACCTTAACCGAACTATATAGGATAATCATGACCAAATGAAAGGAAGCACGCCTAGAATGCGGGCATGACCAAATACTCACAGAAGCAGTTGCAACATATAACAATGCAATACACTCCAGCACTTCCTATACCCCTCTTCTCTTTCGCGGAAGAACTCACATATTCAACAAAACAATAACATTCGACAATCACCACGACTACCTTAAGAAATTAAACGAATTTAGAAAAGACATATACCCAAAAGTACAAGAACATTTAAACGCGACCACAGAAAGAAGATTGGCTAAATTAAACGAGGACAGAGAGACACCAGTCCAAGTCGAACCTAATGATACAGTATTTAGAAAAGAAAACCGTAGAAACAAGATGACACCAAGATTTTCACTACACAAAGTAGATAGAGACAATGGCGTCACCTTGCTAACAAGTAGAGGTCAAAAATTACACAAACAAAAAATTAGAAAAACAGTTAAGAAATTTACAAACACCGGATCACCAGCTTAAGCAACACCGACACACTAATAGACAACGTAGTTGATAGCCCTTTAGCCACTAAACTAAACATTATCCCTAAATTGTTATTTAATAAGTAAACAAAATGTAACGTAATAATAAGTAAACAAAATGTAACGTTAGCATTAGATGAACACACTTATGAATCATGTTATACCTTCAACACAACACTTATGTTTAACATTAAGACACCCATTTTTGATAAAAATTGTTAAATTCAAAATATCGTTGGTGTTCTTGACGTACACCAACAACACGTCGCCGAGCCACCCTTCTCCAATCCGGCCATTCCCCGCCTATGGCCTTCTCTTCGGACTGGGGGGACGGCAACTGCAAGCCTAGCGCAACAATAACAAAAATCGCCAACATGCAAGAACTCTGACGAACACACACATTCTTGTACACTCATACATACACTCATACATACACTCATACATACACTCATACATACACTCATACATACATACACATACATACTTTTTGTAATAAATACTCAGTCTTATTTTGTTCTCCACGCAACACAGTCGTTTTGTTTGCAAGCTTCCTTCTAGCATCTTCTAAAATCTTACTCGCATATGAGACCTCCTCTACTCCCTCGGTCACTGGACTGTAACTCGCGCGACAGTAGGAAACCCTGTGCAGGTCTTCAAGGACAAGTATTTTCATAATAATAGGATTTAAATATATCGCTTGAAATCGATTTTGCTTGTATCGAGTGTAGGTAGCTTGCGATAGTCTGGCAACAATGGACTGCGGCTGTTGATTATTTATGTTAGCGCCACAGCGGCCGAAAGGCAAATCAAACATATATGAACATACGCGTCTTTTCGTTCGTTATACCGTCGCCGCGGCGCATCGACTGCGCTGCGACGCATCTGCTGCGCTGCATATACTAGTTTCTTGAATAACTTCTGAGTTCAATATCGAATCGTACTGAAATTTGTAGCACACATTGAGAGTAGGATACTTACCATGTGTGCCAAATCTCAAGTCTCTAGCTATAAAACTGCTCTTGTTATCAGCTTTTTGGAGTTATGGGCGAAGGAGGCGTGGCATCGCTATGAAATTTTCAGGACACATTAAGCCCAAATGTATGCAACATCTAAAGTCTCTAGCTTTAACATTTCTTATGTTATGGGGATTTTTCTAATTTTAAAACCAACGGGACTTGGTATCGAAAATTACAAATAAACTTGATCTGCGTATGGTATTCAGGAACCTGCATTCTAAATTTAAAGTCTCTAGCTCTTATAGTTGCTGAGATTCACGCGTTCATACAGACGGACGGACGGACAGACAGACGGACAGGTGTCAATCGACTCGGCTATTGAATAGTATCAATAGCCGAGTCGATTGACACCTGTCCGTACATTCACACGAATTCATTATACCGCTTTTGCCCATTTTTAATGGGCACAGGGTATAAAAAGTTAGTTTTTATGTATCTTCAAGTTATTTTGATAACCTTTCGAATGATGTAAGAAATCGCTCATAGGTTAAATTGCTGGACCACAGTTGTCAACTGAATTTGTATGTTTTCAGGTCAGAATTCATTTCGGGGTTTGCTTTCCGATTTTGCCTGAAATAGTTGTTTAACTGCTGGTGTAATTAAATTGTCTTATTATTTGATTTCCCTTTAGTTATTTAATGGATCAGCATGAACAGCCTAGTCGATTTAGCCATGTTTGTCTGTTCGTCTGTCCGTCTGTCTGTATGAGCGCCTAGATCTCAGAGACTATAAGAGCTAGAGTCACCAAATTTGGTATGGTGGTTCGTCTATGTGCTAAGCAGATTAAATTTATCTTAAAATTTTAACACGCCCCCTTCCGCCTCCGTAAATGGAAAACAAAATTTTTGAAATCCCATTAAACGAAAATTATTAAAGCTAGAGTCCTGATTTTTTCATACACGCCAACCACCAGAGTCCCAATGTATCCAGAAAATTACATCGCAACCGGATAGGAAACTCGAAAGTTATGCAAAAAATTTGAAATCCTATATAAAGATAAAATTTAAAGCTGGAGGCTTGAATTTCCATGCTCAGGACTAATATCGGGTTCATAGTGTATCCTGAAAGCTTTTGGATAATAAGCCCGAAAGATATTCAAAACACAATATTACGCAGTATCGGGCCAAAGGAAGAGAAGAGAACACTATCGATACAACGCACTAGTAGGGTATTTGCCCATTTTCGGGAATAAAATAAAAACTCAAGATCTAATCAAGTTTTTTGCTGTGCACTTATATTATCAATAGAAAATGAGGCTGGAAAAATTGGGCGTTGCTCCGCTTTTTTTCTTAATACTATCATATGCAAATAGGGAATAGTCGAGAGTTTTACAAAATAAGTAAGGGGTCTCTCATAGTCTACTTCGACTGTAGCATATCGTTCCCTACTATCGTTCCCGCCCTTACTATCGCTCCCGCCACGACTCTTTGGCTTGTTTTATATTCGAATAGTGTATGCATTAAATTGAATTTTGTTTGTCACAAAATCTGATATCAGACATTTTGGGGAGTGAATCACTAGACTTTTACCGCGTGTAGAAGTTTTTTTGTGGGCTTGTGTTACACTGTTAAATTAAGCTGTGTTATCTTAGCAAACATGCGTGTGAGCAGTCGCTAATATAAATTTTTAATTCGCAAAAGCGAGACAAAGCGAGCGATAGTGCAAATGAGATCGGGAACCTACATTCCAAATTTGAAGTCTCTAACTCGCATAGTCCTGAGATCCACCCGTTCATATAGACGGACGAATAGACAGGTGTCAATCAACTCAGCTATTGATACTGTTCAAGAATATATATACTTTATAAGTTAAACAAATTCGCATTAAACATCAAAATTTTAACAATAAGTAACAATACGAATAGCTGTAAGACTATTGATTTAAATTTCAAAATGTAAACGAATGATTAATAGACATATTCCACTGCTTTCAGTAGGCATAAAAAGGTTTTAAAAATCGAATGAAAAATTCTCGACTAATGATGAAAAATGCAAGCACACCTCTGAAATGAAGATTTAAACAAGCCGATCAGTCGACCGGGCGCGGCAGTAGGATACCCTGTGCAGGTCTTCAAAGATAGGTATTTTCATAATAATGGGATTTAAATATATCGCTTGAAGTAGATTTTGCTCGCATCGAGAGTAGGTTGCTTGCGATAGTCTGGCAACACTGGACTGCAGCTGCTGATTGTTTATGTTTAGCGCCACAGCGGCCGAAAGGCAAATCAAACATACATGAACAAACGCGACTTTTCGTTCATTATATCGTCGGAGCGCCGTAGCGACTGCGCTGCGACGCATCTGCTGCGCTGCATAAATTTGTTACTTGATTAACTTCTGAGTTCAATATCCGATCGTACTGAAATTTGTTGCACACATTGAGAGTAGGATACTTACCATGTGTGCCAAATCTCAAGTATCTAGCAATAAAACTGCTCTTGTTATCAGCTTTTCCGAGTTATGGGCGAAGGGTTCGTGGCATCGCGATGAAATTTTCAGGACACATTAAGCCCAAGCTTTTTGTCAAGTGTGCCAAATCTCAAGTCTCTAGCTTAGACATTGCTTATGTTATGGTGATTTTTCTAATATTAAAACCAACGGGACTTGATATCTAAAATTAAAAATAATCTTGATCTGCGTATGGTATTTAGGAACCTAAATTCCAAATTTGAAGTCTCTAGCTCTTATAGTTGCTGAGATCCACGCGTTCTTACAGACGGACGGACGGACAGACTGACAGACGGACGGACAGACGGACGGACAGACAGACGGTCAGGTGTCAATCGACTCGGCTATTGATACTGATTAGGAAAATATATACTTTATATGGTCGGAGATGCTTCCTTCTGCCTGTTACATACATTCACACAAATTCATTATAGCCTTATTTGAACATTTTTAATGGGCACAGGCTATAAAAAAATTTATTAGGTTTATCGACGATCAGTTGAGCGCGCACAACAGTAGGAGTCCCTGTGTAGGTCTTTAAAGAAAAGTACTTTGATTATAATGTAAGTACTTATGTACATATATTTTGAAATATATCGCTTTAAATCGGTTTGGCTTGCGTCGAGAGTAGGTAGGTGTACTATGATAGAAATGTAATATTGTCAATCATGTGCATGGGCAATCATTCATATTAATTATTATATTATAACCATCAGTTTGGCTTTTCAGTGCTCGACACCTCCTAAACAGTAGTGCTGGAAAAACGTTATCATATGCGCTCTCGCTCTGGCCATGAATTAGAACCAATTCCTGAAAATCTCCTTTATTTATGGACAAACTGTTTTCAATTATATTTTGAAAATTATTTAAACACGCCAACCTTATCTTAAGATAAGATTGGTAAGATTAGAATCTACCATCAAAGTAATACAAAATAATTTTGTTGCCTAATCTAACGTATTATTTCAGAGTGTTAAAATTTGTTTTGGTGTAAAAGCCCAATAGTATATTGAAAGCAAGTGCGTAGATATTTCCACAATTTTATAAGTTAAAGAAAAATTGGGGGAGTTTCATACAGATCTGGTTTCACAAATAGTGCAGTGCTTTGACCTTGGTGCAGAGGATAAGTATTAAGTCACTTATTTTGATAACTCCTGCTAAAAGCATTTCAAACGAGGAGTCAGACATAATGCGTCTTATTTAAAGAGATTATTATACCGTAACTTTTTGAAATAAGCTTAATAAAAACAAACTCAAGAAACAACTGCATTTTAATTCGTTTTATAACACAATGTAAAGAGCTGTGCAAAATTGCAGATCCACAATATGTGGGGTTAAAGGCTTTTAGAATAAAAATCACAACATTTTTTGGCTCTGTTTTAGTGAAATTGGTTCTTTATTTCTCCTTTTTCTGCCTTAATTTAATTTTTTGTAATGGCAACCGTGGCTATGGGGTCCCTTCACAAGGGTATGCAATAATATGGGTGAAAAAAACTAACACAGACGCCGGAAATTACTGTTGAATTTTATTTTGAACAAAAAAAATCATTAATCATTATTTTTGATTTTTATTTTTTTTTTTGAGCGAAAACAATGATTATGGTCTAAGTTTAATAAAATTACTCAGAACTAATGATCATCATTGAAGAATAACGTAAAAAATCAGAAATTTAAAAATCATGGCTGATTATTTTTATTTAAGAAAAAAATAATTATTTTCGGTCCCTGCTTTTAAATCCTGATCAACTTTGCATAAAATCGGACCATATCACTAGCCATAGAAAAAATTAAATCACAAATAAGACGAAATCGCACAAGTATAGCCTTCGTTAAGAATATAAAAGGCAATAAGTACACGCATTTGTTTATGTGAGTGTTTGTTATCTGCTTAAGACTTTTCGATTGGGTTCTGCTTTGCAATTCGGTTTTTAAAATTCCCATAAGCGAGAGTAAAAGAGATATAAACAAGCCAGAGAGTCGGGGCGAAGATCGAGTGCCCTGAACTATTTATGCCCAGTACGTATCTATTCCAAAGTTTGATTCAATCAAAACAATCGTGATGAAATTTTATGGCCACATCGACCCCAAAACATTCGTTACCTGTGCCAAATGTTATGTTATTATGAGCTTTCTCTTGATTTGTGGGCGAAGGGGACGCGACACAAAAAAAAATTAGGTTGATCTGCCTGCAAATATTTCCAGTTCAAGCTTCTAGCTCTTGCCATATCTGAATATATATACTTTATGGGGTCTGCTAGACTTCCTTTTAACTTTAATATACTTTTAACAAACTTAATATACCCCCACACTATACTTTATGGGGTCGGCCACGCTTCCTTCTGCCTGTTACATACTTTTTTTATACTCCCTCAGGGTATAAAATCCCGTGGCTGCACAGGACACCGATCAAATTCGCCCCCGATGTAACTCTCTTGTAATTTTTTTTCAATTTGTGGGCTGGGCACCGTTATGAAAACATCGTCCCCAAGATAATCATGTGTGCCAAATATTAACGCTGTAGCTATAAAACTGCTCTTGTTATGACATTTATCC
This sequence comes from Drosophila histrio, assembly GCA_958299025.2. NCBI lineage: Eukaryota > Metazoa > Arthropoda > Insecta > Diptera > Drosophilidae > Drosophila > Drosophila histrio. The sequence continues at coordinate 6,233,189 of OY282582.1, forward strand.
AATTTGTGGGCAGAGCTGCGGGTACGTTTATTATTAGAAATTATCCTACAAGATTTATATGTTTTTAAAAAACGCAAGGGCGTTAAAGAATGCAATCTTTTTAATAACGGGTATCTCATAGTCAGAGACTGGACTACAACAGATAGGAAAGGAGCTAGAAAAGCGAGTTATAAAACAAAGGCACAATTAAAGCTTGCCTAGATCCAATGCGACTTAAAGCAGTCACTAAACAAATATAATTTACACCTAGATATCAATATTAGCAATTTATTAATTCTGTTAACATATTTTTTTAGTTTTTGGTAAGGTGTGTCAATAATATTGTTCAGCTTAAATTAAATAAATTTAGTTTGGTTTTAAATTTATTATATTTTGGAAAAAATATTTGATTATCAAAAATCACTCAAAGGTCAAGAAACAGTGATGAAGTTGAAATTGCTTGATGTACCAATGATTTAGAACAGAGGTGCGCAGCGCCTATGCACACGACGCACATTTGTTTATGTATTGTACACAGCATATGGAAGTGTGTGAGCTTATACATGGGTATGCTTCTGGCGCACATTGCAAATTACACAAGAAATTTTTCACATTTTGCTTTCCGTCAACTTTCGTTGCTGGCAAAACAAAAACAATTTCATTTCGGTGCTAATCCGAATGTATTTTATTGTTGGGTTATCGTTTACTGTACACTGAAACACGAAAAACTTCACTTCGTTGTAAACAGTATGATGCGTGTGATCTATTCGCATTTTTTGAAGAAACATGTTCCTATTTTTAGACCCTTTACTTTAAAAAACTAAATAGGGTCTATTAAGTTTGTCAAAAAAAAATGTGCGTAACAGGTCGAAGGAAGTCCGGCAGACTCCATAAAGTATATATATTCTTGTTCAGCATCACCAGCCGAGTCGATATAGCCATGACCGTCTGTCCTGCTGTCCTGCTGTATGAGCGCCTAGATCTCAGAGACTATAAGAGCTAGGATCACCAAATTTGGTGACAATACTCCTGTGACCCCCGAAAAGGTCAAGTTTGTTTTAGAATTTTGCCACGATCCCTCCCGCCCCCAAAAATCGAAAAAAAACCCGAATAACTCGAGGTGTCAATCGACTCGGCTATTGATACTGATTAGGAAAATATATACTTTATATGGTCGGAGATGCTTCCTTCTGCCTGTTACATACATTCACACAAATTCATTATAGCCTTATTTGAACATTTTTAATGGGCACAGGCTATAAAAAAATTTATTAGGTTTATCGACGATCAGTTGAGCGCGCACAACAGTAGGAGTCCCTGTGTAGGTCTTTAAAGAAAAGTACTTTGATTATAATGTAAGTACTTATGTACATATATTTTGAAATATATCGCTTTAAATCGGTTTGGCTTGCGTCGAGAGTAGGTAGGTGTACTATGATAGAAATGTAATATTGTCAATCATGTGCATGGGCAATCATTCATATTAATTATTATATTATAACCATCAGTTTGGCTTTTCAGTGCTCGACACCTCCTAAACAATAGTGCTGGAAAAACGTTATCATATGCGCTCTCGCTCTGGCCATGAATTATAACCAATTCCTGAAAATCTCCTTTATTTATGGACAAACTGTTTTCAATTATATATTAAAAATTATTTAGAATCTACCATCAAAGTAATACAAAATAATTTTGTTGCCTAATCTAACGTATTATTTCAGAGTGTTAAAATTTGTTTTGGTGTAAAAGCCCAATAGTATATTGAAAGCAAGTGCGTAGATATTTCCACAATTTTATAAGTTAAAGAAAAATTGGGGGAGTTTCATACAGATCTGGTTTCACAAATAGTGCAGTGCTTTGACCTTGGTGCAGAGGATATTAAGTCACTTATTTTGATAACTCCTGCTAAAATCATTTCAAACGAGGAGTCAGACATAATGCCTCTTATTTAAAGAGATTATTATACCGTAAATTTTTTGAAATAAGCTTAATAAAAACAAACTCAAGAAACAACTGGATTTTAATTCGTTTTATAACACAATGCTATGTAAAGTATATATATTCTTGTTCAGCATCACCAGCCGAGTCGATATAGCCATGTCCGTCTGTCCTGCTGTATGAGCGCATAGATCTCAGAGACTATAAGAGCTAGGATCACCAAATTTGGTGACAAGACTCCTGTGACCCCCGAAAAGGTCAAGTTTGTTTTAGAATTTTGCCACGATCCCTCCGGCCCCCAAAAATCGAAAAAAACCCGAATAACTCGAGTAATTTAAAGATACAAGTTTCAAAATCGGCAAACATAAAATTTACTTTCCTTTCAATGCGTACTGAAAATTTCATCAAAATCGGACAATAAACACCGGAGATTTGAAGCAAACAAATTATCGAATGTACAATAGCAGAAAATTTGCAGGCAGCAACTTAAGGCATTGAATTATTAATTTCACTTCTGTAGTAAAAAAATCTAGTAATTGGCAAACTAGTGAATATGGCCTCATTGGTGCAGTGGTTAGAATGTCGAATTCTTGCGGTGGGGTCCCGGGTTCGATTCCTGCCTGTGACACATTTTTTTCTGTTTTTAAAAATTATTAAATAATCGACAATGGCTTCATTGGCGCAATGGTCTGGAGTTCGAGACCTACAAGAGGAACACTTTTTTTCTGTTTTTATTATTATATTTTAAATTTATAATTACAGTAATTAAATAAAATAAAACAATATTTTATTTTTATAAACAAATTCTACCATAAATGCCAATGTATTATATTTAATAAAGTATGTATGCATTACATACATGTATATTAACATAACATTTGTATGTTAAGATTAACATTTGTATGTTAATAATTCAAGTGTAACATAAGCGATTATATTTAATTAATCGGAAGCTAATCTGAGCAGCGTCAAATTTATTTAGGTTTATATATAAGTCTGTAAGTTTGTAACTGTTATTTCATTTTTGAAGAATAAGTAAAGGGTCTCTCATAGTCGATTTCGACTGTAGCCTTTCCGACTGGTTTTTTCTGTGTACACATTGAAATAAAATAAAAAATTCATTACATGTGTAAGTGCGATTTCTTTCATTTGTATTGGTGCGTGCACATCCATAAGGCAGCTTTGCGTACCCCTGATTTAGAATATTGTTGAGCATACATGTAAGTATGTATGTACGTAACTCACTCCCACCTTGTGTGGCCCAGACAGGAAATGCTGCTTGCGACGCGGTCGACTACCGTTCTATGCGTGTAATTTACGAATCGCGCGGTCAACTAGTGTTGGGATTATATCGAGGAAATATCGATATTATCGATAAGGCAGTTGGAATGGAGAATATCGATAAGATTTTGAGCTTATCAATATTTTTGTCGTCGGTCATTCCAGCTCTGCAAGCATTGGCGCGTGTTCTTAATGTGAGTACAAACTTTTTAATTTACGCTTAGAAGCCAAGGTTTAATCTAACTTTTTTTTTAATTTTGTAAGGTTTAAGAATTGAATTGAATGATTGGATCTCACTTTATAGTTATAAGAATTGACATAGTTTTTGTTTTAAAGTTATATGAATTACTGAAATACATTGTTTATGTTTGGAAGCTCAAATGTACATATTTACACTTAAATATGATAAAACTTTAATTTAATTAAGTTTGCATAGCATTTGGGGAACTCAAAGCTTAAAGCCTCGTATGCATCCCGAAATTTTCGTGAACGAAAACTACAATTTATTCCGTATGTGTGGATTGTAAGAGTGTGACCACATACTTATATAAAAGAATGCCCCTTTTTATCCCGTGTGTACAAGGCCAAATGATTAAATGTTAACACTATTTTGCTTTGTTGTTGTGCTCTTGTGCTTATCAAAGTTAAAATATTTAGTATTGCAAATAATGAACACCGAGGAAATGGATTTGGCAATGGCGACATTGGCGTACTTAATATTAAAAGAGAATGAAGAAAATGCAAAACAGAGGCGACAGCGTTCGAAATATTGGTTGAACCTATTTTTTAAAGAACGAGCTAATAAAGAAAGGTTCGCTAAAGATGTAAGTAATATAATTATAATATGTACATGTCTGAATATTTGCACTTTTTTCAGTTTTACAAAATGACTAAGACTCCACGAGTATTTTTTGACAATATTCATATGAGGGAAAATATATTTGACGATTTGTTTTCCATGGTGGAGTATGCTCCCGTCAACGAGAGCGATGTGGAAATCTTGGGTGACTCGACATCTTCTCCAGAAGTCCACCGTGGTCGCTCGGAACTGGAACTTTATTTATTTATTATTTTTTCTCTTTATTTCAACGGGTACTCTTTCATTGCATTTATTAATGCAATTTTCTTTCCGAGGTAAATGAATTTACTTTTCGCTTGTTTGTGTTTCACTCCATTTTCCGTGTGATATAATGTGCTTCATTTATTCCTTACGAAATGTCAGCTATAGCTATCTTCATGAATTATCGACATTTGGTCCGTGTTTTTGGTTCTGTGCTCTGTACCAAGAAAAAAAATTCCGTGCGGAAAAAACTTTATGCCTACTCTTTTTGTATGAAAAAAAAAAATTTCGGAATGCTGCATAAAAATTTATTTTTGATTTTTTGTTTATTTATCAGCTGTCAGTAACTCGAATTTGGACGCGTCCTATAGTGGAAGCTCCGTTGGGAAATTTTATGCGTTAGCACTAACGCAACGCAAAAATACTAAAAGTGGAAGAAATACCCTATAAAACATTATAATTTACTTAACACTAACGCAACGCAAAAATACTAACAGTGGAAATACCCTACAAAACATTCTAATTTACTTATACGTGTGAAGGTTTGAAATTCTGACCGGAAATTCGTCGCCTGCTTCTCCCTCTGCCTTCCCCGAGAATTTTTTAAATCTGGTAAGAATAGTTTGGCTCCTTCGATTCATGTTTTCCCCCTTGCGGGGCCTCATCACTGCAAAACATTCCTATCTCAATAACAAGCAATTAACGCAAAATAAACAATGAAAATGATATGGAACTAAGCGAAATTGACGTAACTGAATAAGAAATACATAATTGGTTGTCAATACAAAAAACCAACCTGACTATGTCTACAAAAAGGCTGCCAAAGAAATCATAAATTGGATTCGTCTAAGTATATCACTCAATAAAAATAGCAATACCTTATACGCTATCATCACGTCAACAGTGATCAACACAATGACTGGATCTTCTACAATGCTGACCACCACAACCTCCACAATTTCAAATAGGACAACAGCCTCCGCTAGCGAAACAACAACCCTGTCAGCAAGCAACTTAAGTCTTTCAAATAAACGCAAGCAAACGATCCTGATCTTTCTGCCCTGAAGCAGTCAGAAAGAAGCTGGAAAAAATATGGCCAACAACGGTGTCACCTTCCCAGAAAAAAGAACCCCTGAACCAATTTGCCCTACTTGACAATATAGTCCGCACCTCCAACTGAACCAAGCATAACTACAACTCCGAAAGCGTCTGCGAGCAATGTAGGCAGCAACCTGCTAAACTGACCGGAAACAAACCGCCTCCGATAGTCATTCCTAATGTCAACAAAATCTCGAGTTTATGGATATCAATGAAATCAGTTATTACCAGAGATAACATCCAGACAAAAACCAATGTGTTTCGGCAGTCTAAGAATTCTGTGCTCCAGCCCTGATACATTCCGAAAAGCGGTAAGATTGCTTGCGGAAAACAATGTTGAGTTTCATCACTATAAACCATATATAATTGTCGTTAAGACCCTGCACGCGTCCAATGAGCAATGGAGTTAACATATATGTCCCTCTCGCTCGTGAAAACGCCACACAACTGAACATGCATTTCATAGACATTAAAAAGAATGCGAACAAAGAATTCGCCCTTTTGCTTACTAAGTGATGCAGACAAAAGATCTCTGTAGAACTTCCTCGGAAACGAAGCGATCTTGGTCAATGCCATAGGTGTCAAGAGTATGGCTGCACAATACACTATTGTAACAAGGCTCCTTTCAGCATAAAATATGGGGAAAAGCATCTTTCCACAGAGTGCAAAAGAAATAAAGATGACCCAGCAACAAAGGATGCAAATACTATCAACATCTCTTCCAAAAAGTTTACCCATCTAAAAAAACACCATACCTAAACAAGAAAATCAACTCGACGACTGCAACCAATATTAACTCCCCTACAAGATCTGCAGTAACACACGCCTTATATGCAGTCATAGCCCGTGGTAACACTTAAGATAGCCCAGCAATAATTCATTTACTCAATTATCAGTATAATCTAAACGATCAACAAACGCTCTCGCAAACATCAGTAAATTTCTCCTCAAATACCGCAAGCCCCTCCAGCTCCCTGGAATGTAGAATCGCTTTTTTTAGGCTAATTCGATTTGCATTTTAAGGAAGAAATGAAAGCACACAAACATATAAACAATCACCTCCAAAAACTAATCGAAAAGCTTTTATAATGGATTGCCGATTGAGAATCGCCCAATGGAATGCCAAAGGCATCGGAAATAAAGGTCCAGAGATCAATCTATCCCTCACACCAGAGCATCGACATACTACTCATTAGCGAAATCAGATTCAGACACGTCAACTTCTTTCCCAATTTTAGAGGCTACGAAGTATACATAAACAAGAACAAATCACTCATCGGCATTGGAGGAGTAGTTGCAGTCATCAAGCAAAATTTGTTGTAGTGTTTGTATGCCACCATAGGAAGAGGAAGAACCCCGCCCCATCCGTCGAGCTGAGTCTAGGCTAAGCAAGAAATGCACGTCCCGAATCTTATGTGGCCATGGCTGACCCTACCCGACATTAGTCAGATTTTTCAGAATCTGCAGCGTATTGAAATCGCCATCAACGACCCAAAACTGCCCGCTACACAATGGCGCCCAACCGGTGGAGCCCGACCAATATCCTTAAACTAGATATGTATACGTATCATCTGTATATTCGATGCTTTGCAAATCTGCAAGTGTTATGGTTAGCTTCATCATTTTGCCTAAAGATATAATCCATCCATTTTTCGTTGTTTTCCTCCTTTAAATAGATTTATAAATCAGAAGCAAATTGATGAAGAGTTCAGAAATTCGTCTTTAGAAATAGCGACTGCAATTCGATTATTTAGGATTGATCGACCAAAGCGAGTCAGCTCTCGGAAGTCATAGATGCTACTGTTTTATGAATTCTATCCTAACTTTATTCGTGATCAGAGATTTCCTTTTGGAATAGCAGACTGCTGGAGTATCTTTAGCAGCCTGACCAATGGAAATGCTCAGTCGGAGTAAATCAGCAATAGAATTCACTTAAATATAGTATGAGAGATAACATTCAGTAAACTCTGTGGTAGATAGTTTGGTATGATTGGATTGGTTTAAACAATAGTTTGTAGTGAAGCGACGGATCAAAATTTTGCTGTTTATTTATTTTTTTTTTTGAATAAGTACAAGTATTGATATATATTTAGACTTGCCTGTTCAGCGTAGCACAGAAGATTTAGTTGCTAGTATTTAGGACAGCGACCAATTCTGTGACATTTGTCACGAAGTTCTTAGTAGAAACGACCTTGCAGCAGTGACACCCTGTAATCAAACTTTTCACAATCGATGCATTGTAGGACATTTGCAATTCTCTCGGACCTGTCCAGTTTGTATACTTGATTTTTCTATCAATCAATTAAATTACACAAACAATTCCTTGGCAGCAGAGATTCACGACGCTACGACGCATGCGATAAATCCATCTGAGACTGTAGAGCAAAATACTGGTTCCAATACAAAAGCGACCACTTCTAAGTTCAGGGGTCGAGGTGCAACTCCACGTCGAGGCATGCAAACCCGATCGAGGAATCGACATCAAGAAATTCCTCCAGCGGACAATTTTCAACGTCCAAATCAAGGAACCATGAATCGAGGCGAAATTCAAAATTTAATTGAGACTGCGATTCAGTCGAATCAAAATCAAATTCTTCAAAATATGAGCACTATTCTTTCGGAGACCATAGAGAAATCTATCAGTGCTCAGTTGGCAGTATTACAGTTAGGACGATCAAGGCTTACAACATCCTAGTTACAGAACGAGTCCCAGATCTGTAAGTGATCGACCTCAAATGTATTCAGCAACTCGTTATGGCGTTGCAGAAAGCAATTAAAATTTTTCTAGACCTTTCTCTTCGGTCCGTGCAGAAAAAGTGTCCGGCATTATTCAAAGCTGGCATATTAAATTCGATGGCAGTAGAGACGGGATGCAAGCCCATGATTTTCTTTATAGAGTTCGCTCATTAACCGAGCAGAACTTACACGGTGATTACCGACTTTTGTGTGACCACTTACATTAACTTTTTGTTGGCCGCGCAAATAAATGGTATTGGAGAGTTCATCGTTCTAATCCTCGTTTCAATTGGGAATCCTTTTGCGAAGAATTTCATAAGAAATTTGAGGACACAGACGATGAAATGGATGTATGGGGGATGATTAATTCTCGAAGAAAGGAGATCAAGAATCCTTTGAAGATTTTCAATTTGCAATTGAGAAGTTAATTGGCCGATTGCAAAAAGAAGTTTCTGAGCGTTCGCTCGTTAGAATTTTGATTCATAATGCAAAGTCTTCCTTGCGATTTGAGTTGATGCATTTAGGCATCACTACCTTGGCTAAACTTCGCAAAGAGATTCGGACCCATAAACAATTTTGTAAGTTGTGACGGCCCGTAAAAACGCGTCACAGCAACAACGCCAAACAAGAGCACCTTTCCCAGCAACCGGCATCAGTGTCGGTCGCTGGCATCACTATCAACAGCCAGCATTACTGCCAGCGGCCGAAAAGGTAGCGGTAAATCTCACACGAGAGCGTAAGACAAAAAACCCACCACCAAAACGGCCCTATGTCGCCATGCCAACAGGCGCGAGGCTGTCAACGACGGGCACGGCAGCGACACACACAAATACTCACATGCTAGGCCGCAGTCGCAAAATCGGTCGAAAGCTGCAATTGAGCGAGCTTGCGACGCAGTACCTACGAGAGAGAGGCAAAGACGCAAAAACGAACGACGCCGACGCTGGCTGCGGACAACAGCAGAGCAGCAGCTATGGGCGATCGCAAAGGGCGGCCGCTGCCGGCGTCGCTGCCGCTACAATTACGCAGGCAATAAGCCTGACCTACGCTACAAGGCACGCGCTGCTTTTGCTCTTGCGGGCAGAGACAGAGGCAGGGCAGAATGGTGAAATAGGCTGAGCACGCACAATTAATTTGGTCGCGTGTCAGTCTTCGAGGATCATCGGCAGTAAATAGTACGCAGACTTTAATACGTAAAACACACCAACGAGAGACAACAAACGCATCGAAGGAAATACAACACGTGGCGGAAAACGATTTGAACACGGATCTTGGACATCGATTTTGGAAAATGACTTTGGACGATTCTTGGAACAACGACACACGCCGGATCCCAAGAACAGCAAGGTGAGCAAGTGAAGGTGCGGAGCAACAGAGTGCGGATAGGCAGGGCTCAGAACGTGGAAAATATTATTGAAATACACGATTGTACTCCTGTGTAGCGTACGTTTTCCGTGATCTTACTGTGTTTTCTAGAAATACCCTAACTATTGGAGTCAGTGAAAAATACGCATCCCTTTGTGCCCGCGTGTCGCTTTGCTCCGTTACAATAGTGAACGGTTTATACCCTTGCTTTGTGACGGAACCAAGCCGATCCGGGGCAAAGGACGCCCTTCGTGATTTTCCCGTGTGTCGCTTGCTCCGCTACACCAGCGAACGGTTGATACCCTTGCTGTGTACGGAACCGAGCCCGGTGCGAAGTGTGCCCTACTTGTTACTCCCCCGTGTGTCGCTTGCTCCGCTACACCAGCGAACGGTTGATACCCTTGCTGTGTACGGAACCGAGCCCGGTGCGAAGTGTGCCTTGCTTGCTACTCCCCCACGTGTCGCTTTGCTGCGTGCGGAGCTGAGCCGGTGCAGAAGGGAGTCTTACGTAATACCCACCGCGTGTCGCTTTACTCCGTTACGGCAGCGAACGGTTGATACCCTTGCTTCGTGCGGAGCCGAGCCGGTGCAGAGTGGGTCTTGCGTAATATTCTCCCCCGCGTGTCGATTTGTTCCGTTACATCAGCGAACGGTTGATACTCTTGCTGTGTACGGAGCCGAACGGCCATGCGGACTTGCCCTCCGGTTCTATCTACTCTTCTTCTCCTTGGTCCATAACCCATATATTTTACGGTCCACGCCTAGTGGCCAGCGATTTCAAACCCGAGCCGGCCACTACCTTTCCTACCAATAGGTCCCGGCAACTTACAAATTCTCTGTGAGTGACCCTGGCTATACTGAGTCATACCTCAGCCTTAGCAAACTTCCTTACAAAGTTGATAAGAACATCTAAATCCAAGTCCGATCCCCGCTCTCATATTTCTGAATTGGAATGTGGGGCAGAGCAGCAGATTTCTGATGAAATTTTAGCGATTCAGCGCAAACAGCTGATCTGTTGGAATTGCGAAAAGCCAGGACATCGATTCGATGACTGCTTAAAAATTCGCACTATTTTTTGTTACGGCTGCGGTGCGAAAAATATTTCTAAGCCGAAATGCACAATTTGTAATGCTTCGGAAAACCGAGTATGGGATGCGCAGGCCAAAAGTATCCTGCCGCATCCGAAAAAGTAACTTTTGATTGTTATTCTCAAACAGAGTCAGGCGAGCCTGATAATCTGAGTCAAGTATCCAATTTGGATAACAATTTTCACGGCAAAAACCAACCTAAAAAGCAATTAGTACCCTTTTACGTTCGACTTGCTAATTACACAGCGGCCAGACGACGCATTTTTGCTGATGTAAACAGTATTCTTTCCAGAATAAAGCCTAGACGTTCAACCATAAGACTCAGATGCTTTTGGAAGAAAGTTAGATCCACCAGGCAAAAACTTGTTTCGGCAATATTCTGTAATTCGGACAACAGGCTCTACACAGAACTGACTCTAGAGGACAATAAATATATGGCTCTCTTAGACTCAGGCGCAACAATCAGTTGTGTAGGTAGTCAAGCAGCTAGTGATCTCAGAGATAGTCCCAAGTTTCAAAAATGCTCCGGTAATATTAAAACTGCCAATTACTCAGTATGTTCCGTAGTAGGGAAAATAAAGATAGAAGTCACATATCGTTGTATGACAAATCTTGTGGAATTCTTCATAATTCCAGATCTTAAACAGGACGTATATTTAGGTATCGATTTTTGGAGACATTTGGTCTACTGAATCATCTTATTCATCCTTCTGGAAGCATATCTGAATTAGATACTGGCTTTGATGATAAGGAAGATGATTCTTGTATGCATGTTTTGAGTGTTGCGCAAACCCAAAGTTTAAGTACAGTTGTCGCTCAATTCCCATCATATCAAAAGGAAGGATTAGGACGTACCTATTTAGCCACTCACAGGATAGATGTTGGCAGTGATATTCCGATAAAGCAACGACATTGGCCTGTTTCACCAACAATAGAGAAGCAAATGTTTGAAGAAGTGGACAGAATGTTGGCAATGGACATAATTGAAGACCAATAGTCCGTGGAGCAGCAATTGCGTGTTACAAATGCACTCCCAAGGACGCATATCCCATGCCAATTATCGATGGCATCTTAAGCAGATTGCCTCCCGCCCGATTAAAACCGGCCTTGATATGAAACATGCTTTTTGGCAGATTCCACTTGATGAAGACTCCAGGCAGTATACGGCGTTCACTATTCCTAACAGGCCGTTGTACCAATACAAAGTAATGCCTGTTGGACTATGTAACGCACCTCAGACCCTATGTAGACTGATGTATAACGTAATACCCGCTCATCTGCGCAATAGAATTTTTGTTTATCTTGACGACTTGCTTTTTCTGTCAGACGACTTTGATCGCACATGGTTCTTTTACGGGAAATCGCTCTTTACTTTCGCAAAACCAATTTGACTATTAACATAGCCAAATCAAAATTCTGTATGCGTGAATTAAAGTATTAGGGATTCCTTATAGGCGACGGTCAACTAAAAACTGATCCAGGCAAAATAGACGCTATCAACAAATTTCCAGTTCCTTCCACAGTTAAGCAATTGAGAAGATTTTTAGGTCTTTCTGGCTGGTATCGTAGATTTGTGGAAATTATGCTTCGCTCAGTGTTCCGCTTACAGAGCTGCTCAAGAAGAACAAGGCGCAGCAGATGATGCATTTAAGGAGCTCAAAACTAGGCTAACTACAGCGCCTATTCTGAGCTCTCCAAATTTTTCGAAACCCTTTATTTTACTGTGTGATGCTAGTCTACATAGCCTTGGTTGCGTTTTAGCGCAAATTAATGAAAAAGGAGAAGAGCTACCGATTGCCTATATGTCTGCTAAGCTAAGTAAAGCCCAATAGAACTATACGGTGACAGAGCTGGAATGCTTAGCAGTAATAAAGGGAATTGCCAAATTTCGCGCTTATATGGAAGGACAAGAATAGTAATAACGGACCATGCCTCATTAAAATGGCTTATGAACCTGAAAGACCTGTCAGGACGATTAGCTCTTTGGGCTATCAAACTCCAGGGATTTTCATTACAAATTCTGCATAGCAGGGGTTCACAAATTTTAGTTGCAGATGCGCTCTCTCGACGGGATGAAGTAGCGGTGAATGAGTTTGACATTATAGGTCCAGTTGTAGATCTCAAGTCGGAAGCGTTTACATTACTAGAGTATCAAGACTTAAATTAGCGAATAAAGCAGAATCAAGCAAAATTGCCAGATTTAAAAGTGGATGAGGGTTTTGCTTATAAACGAACTGAACACGCAACTGGTGACCCTGTTCAGGAATTCAGTTCCTAAAAGCTTTGGATTCCATCAGGAATTGGGAAAGAGGTTTTATTTCAAGCACATGATGCTCCAAATACGGCTCACTGTGGTACAGCAAAGTTGATTAAGAAGCTTAAAAGATATTTATTTTGGCCAAGAATGGTATCCCAGATCCGTCAGTATGTTGCTGATTGTTCAATGGGTAAGCCAATGGTATCTGAAAGACCGTTCCAGAAGTTATAGTCGATCATAATACAAAGTTTCATCAAGAAATTCACCTCGAATCGAATATGTGATTATTTAGAGAAATATTTGTTTTATACATTCGGAGTCCCCGAAGTCATATTAACTGATAACGGTTCCCAATTTCGCTCTGCATTGTTTGAGGCATTTCTTACTCGTTTTGGAGTATCTCATATTTGTACTGCAATATACTTACCGCAGGCAAATGCTAGCGAAAGACTGAACAGATCTGTTTTAGCCGCTATTCGTGCATACATTGGATTTGATAGCAATTGGGACATGAATTTGGATGAGATCAGTGGAGCTTTACGAGCTTGTGTGCATCGTAGCACAGGGTTTTCTCCATATTTCCTGGCGTTTGGACATAATATGATATTGCACGGTAAGGACTATGAACTTTCACGTAAGCTCAATATTTTGACAGACGACACTTTACTAAAACAGCAGGATACCTTACAGATTGCAAGAAGCAAGGCCAAGGAAAACGTATCGGCAGCGCATGACTCTAACGCTGGCCGATATAATTTGCGCAGTAGAGCTGTTCAATTTAAAGTAGGAGATACAGACTATGCACGCAATTTTGCTCAGAGTAGTGCTGTTAAGAAATTTAACGCAAAACTCGCACCAGCTTTCATAACGGCAAAGGTAAAACGGAAAGTAAGCCCAGCATATTATGAGCTAATGGATGACTCAGGGAAAGCTCTAGGTATTTATCATCTCAAAGACATCCAAAATAAATGACCTTAGAAACTGTTCTTTTTTTTCTGTTGCTGACTTCTCGGGTGAGACTCTCGTAGCAGCAACTGTGGTGTAGTGACCAGTTTCTGTAGGAGTGATATTTTCTTATGTATGCTAGCTAAGACTTAATATTGTAGATCATATATCAACGGTCGCATACATAATATATTCAAATATACTGCTTGCAGTAATGATCTGCACGCGTAGCAGTGTTAACTGCTTGCAATTGCACTTCTTCATACACTGCTTGCAGAAACCACACATGTGAATTGGTATTAGTATTACGCGCAGCCGCCGCTACGCTGCAGCTGGTTTCTCTTATCTTATCTATGCATTGTTTTGTTTTTGTTTTGCTAATTAGCATACCAACTGCCTTTAGTTTAGCTAATTAGCTGCTGATCGAAGTTAGCATAGAACATTAAGCGAGCGTCTCTTGAGCTTAGCACAACATATGTGCTTCGTCGAGTTTATTACAACATTTCTTTTGTTCACGTGTCGTGACATAACACCTTGAGTAAGACGTGGACAATTTTTATAAGACGATTTAGTCTGGAGCTGCTTCCGTATTTTTCATCTAGATTTTTATCCCGGAATTGTGATTCCGATGTTCGTTCTGGATTTTCTTTTCGCTGCTGAGGAATATAATTCTTTTAAGTGCCTTTTCTCCAATTAAGCCAGGTATGTGAGTGGAAGTACAGTGTTACCCATACTAAAGTGAATCTTTTCGACAGTGCCCCGTGCCAGAGCTTTTTTTTTTTATTGGAATTTATTAATTCCGAATTGTTTGGAATCCTCAATTTGGGAATTGGGAAATCAGTCCTTCCCCACGGAAGCTGCTGTAAGAGCCGTCACCGGCCAGAACCCGCCTGCAACCTGTTTCTGTCCCAACTTTTAAAGTGCATTTGATTGACCGCTGCTGCTGATCGGAATGCTGCAAGGATTGGTCACTGCCGAGTGAATTTTCCTTAGTTTCCAAATCTGTGCTAGGCATACATGCGTACTTTATGTCCAGAATAGTAATTTGTATATAAAAATGTGGATAAAATTTTGAGAATAATATTTATTCTTAAATACAGTGCTGTGCACATATATATGTCCACTCAGTGGTGCTCTCATAAAAGATAAAGGAAAGAAAAATAATTACTTTGCGATTTTGGAGAATGGTTTTTTAATATCAATTTATTTTTTTTAACTAATCAATTTAATTGTTATTTGTTCAAAGAAAATTTTTAAATGGTAAATTAATAGAAATGTAAAAACAAGAAAGAAAGAAATGTAATTAATAATAAAATAGAGCCCACTAGAATAGGTCAAACGTATTTATATATAGGGATATGATACCATTATTATTTTTTTATGCGTATCAAGGTAGCCACTTCGTCATCTTGAGCTCAACGACGGCAGTTCTTGGTGAGTCCTATGTATTGAACCAATTTAAGTATCTCTATATTTATCATACCAAATACATACATACTTTCGACAATGTTTTTGTAAATGCGGTTTCAACAAAAGAGAAGAAGAGTATCTGAAATAATGTTCCCTTACTTATTTTTTTTAATTATTGCATTTTTCTTTGATTTTCTTTCGCATACATATATATATAAATAAACATGTTAGAATATAGAATATGGGCTTGACTTCCGACTTGGTAGTGAACGGACGTGTTTCGCGCGCGCTCCGGTAAAATCTCTAGTAGTGGACGAACTTAAAAGTTAAATAATTGCAAATTGTATTGCAGTTATATAATAATAGCGAAAGGACGCTTTATATAAACAAGAAAATTCTGTTTTATGTGAAAAAACAAGCATATTTATAAAAAAGTGCCACGATTAAACCGCTCAAAATGAGCAATGAACAAATGAAAGAGCGTAGAAGCTCCATCGATCAACGAAATGGCTTTTACTCATATTTCTCAACCCGCGATAACGAGGCTGAAAAAACATCAATGCAGAGCAATCCAGCTCTCTTGACCATAGGCAACCAGAGAGCACGTTCTTGCTCTCCGGCTCTACTAACTGTGCCTTCCACGTCATGGAGCTCACAGTGCAGCTCTCCAACAACGTCGAATGCAATAATTTCGACACACGCCGCACCAACAGCAAGTACAGTGACCTCTTTGACTTCTGCAACCGCAGCAACAACAACAACTACAACGGTTTCTGTCACCAACAATGCGATAACGACTGCGCGCTCAACTTCTGCAGCGCAAGCGCAAATTACAACAATATCATCAAATGCAAACTCAAGTGCCAATACCGGCAATAACAACAACACGCAAACAATGGAACCAAGTCAAGTCAAGAAAACGGGACCGGCTGTGCAGACTGGTATGGATCGCTACATCCAAATCAAGCGCAAAATCAGCCCACAAAAGGCAAAGGATGGAAACAAACCAAAAATTAACCGTGCAAATAATGTCGGCGAAACTTCTGAGATAGATACTCCATTCTGGCTGATGTTGAGACTCGTCAACGCGATGCTGGACAAGAGGTCCCAAAGAAACAAAAGCCCCCACCAATATACATTCGAGAGGAGATTTCCAACGCACTTGTTAACAAAATTGTTGAGCTGGTCGGGAATAACAACTTTCATGTTATTTCACTCACTAAAAGGAATATCCGTGAAACCAAGCTACAAACAAAAACTGAAGAGCATTTTCGAATAGTGTCAAAATAACTAAATGACACTAAGAAGAACTATTACACATACCAACTAAAAAGCAGTAAGGGCTTGCAAGTGGTTCTTAAGGGCATAGAACCAGAGGTAACGTCTGTCGAAATCACATATGTTCTACATGAAAATGGTTTTCTTGCCAAGAAGGTAACAAATATTGTCAGCAATAACAAGAAGCCTGAACCACTCTTCAAGGTCGAGCTTGAGCCATACAATAGAGCATTAAAGAAAAATGAAGTACATTCAATCTACAAGCTGCAGTTGCTGTTAAATCGCACAAATGCAATGGACCAGTTCAATGTACAAATTGACAAGAATACGGGCACACTAGATCCTACTGCACTCTTCGGCCAATCTGTGAAGCTTGTGGAGACTCATGGCTCAGGCCCTTGACCTGCTACCAAAAACGGCACCAGAGCAAAAATGTGTGGAAACTGCGGAGGAAACCACACAGCAAACTACAGAAGCTGTCCAGTTTACATAGACTCAACTAGACAAATCAACTCACACAACAGCGATTCAACACGTAATTGAAGCAGAGCCAACTATGGTAAACTCTCACCAGCCCATGGGCCAAGCATGAAGCCATGATTTTCACTCTGCAACAAAAGAAGATGGACTTCGTGTCATTCATGAGAACAACTAATCAAAACACACTGATACAGATGCTTGCATCTCAACAGTCCAAATAATCAATGGCGTCTCTACGAATATCTCTGTGGAATGCCAATTGTGTTTCACGGCACAAACTTGAACTAACACAATTCCTGTACGACAGACACATTGACGTGATGCTGCTCGCAGAGACGCACCTCACATGCAAATACAACTTCCAAATACGAGGCTGTTTGTTCTACGGTACAGATCATCCGGATGGCAAAGCTCACGGTAGATCCGGCATCCTAAACAGAAACCGCATAAAGCACCATTTTCATAAAAGGTTTGCAACAAATTATTTGCAATCTACATCCATAAACGTACAATCGGGTAACGGCAATCTCACCATTGCCGCTGTTTATTGCCAACCTCGCTTTACAATCTCTGAGGGTCAATTCATGGACTTCTACAATACTCTAGGTGAGCGATTTATAGCAGCAGGAGACTACAATGCCAAGCACACGCACTGGGGATCCCGCCTTGTGACCCCCAAAGGAAAGCAGTTATACAACGCAATCATCAAACCAAACAACAAACTGGACTACGTTTCCCCAGGTAGGCCCACATATTGGCCAGCAGACCCCAGGAAGCTACCAGATCTAATTGACTTCGCAGTCACAAAGAACATTCTACGCAATCTGATTAGTGCCGAATCACTTTCGGAACTATCATCCGATCACTCCCCGGTGCTACTAAATCTTCTCCAACGCCCGCAAATCATAGAGCATCCTCATAGGCTAACAAAGCACAGAACCAACTGGCTTAAATACAAGAAATATGTTAGTTCCCATGTTCAGCTAACCCCGCAGCTTAACAACGAAGAGAACATCGACTGCTCTGTTGATGCTCTGGAATCTGTACTCGTAGCAGCAGCCAAAATTTCAACACCGCAAGGGATATCTGCGCAGTCCAGCCAGTACAAAACCAATCGGCAAAAAAGACGATTGCGACGAGTTTGGCAGACCTACAGATCGCCATCTTCAAAACAACGCCTCAAAGAAGCCACTCGCAGACTCACCAAGGCTCTAAAACAAGATGAAGAAGACGCTCAACGTCGATACATAGAGCAACTATCGCCAACCAGCACAAAGAATCTGCTGTGGAGGGCTCATCCAAATCTTAGCGCACCGACCGAACCTGTCATTCCCATAAGAAACTCTTCAGGCAGCTGGGCCCGCAGCGACAAAGACAGAGCCAACACATTTGCTTCTCACCTACGAAATGTGTTCCAGCCAAATCCCGCAACTAATTCATTTGAACTGGACGCATTACCAACTCGTAACCAAACTGACACTGAGCCAATTGAGTTTCTGCCTAACGAGATTGCAAAAGTCATCAGAGAACAACTGAAACCAAAAAAATCACCAGGTTGTGATCTAATAACTCCAAAAATGATTATTGAACTTCCAAACTGCGCTATCTGCCTCGTTTGTAAGCTCTTCAACGCAATTACAAGACTTGGATACTTTCCAAAAAAATGGAAAAAATCGACCATTATAATGATACCGAAACCAGGAAAAGACCACACAATACCATCATCGTACAGACCAATAAGCTTACTCTCGTGCTTGTCAAAACTGCTTGAAAAATGCCTCCTTGCGCGGATAATCCCATACTTGAGGACAAACAATGTAATTCCAGCACATCAATTTGGCTTCCGGGAGAACCATGGAACTATCGAGCAAGTCAATCGAATAACATCAGCAATACGTACTGCATTCGAAAACCGGGAATACTGCAGTGCGATATTCCTCGACGGCTCTCAAGCATTCGACCGAGTCTGGCTCGAAGGTCTCATGCATAAAATCAAAATACTACTGACTGAACATACCCCCAAGCTATTTGAGTCGTACCTCTACAACAGAGTCTTCGCAGTGAGATGCAACGCTACTATATCCGACGACCACAGTATAGAAGCTGGAGTTCCTCAAGGCAGCGTACTGGGGCCAACCCTTTTTGTTATATTCACGGCGGATATACTCATAAACGATCCACTGACAACGTCTACGTTTGCTGACGATACCGCTATCTTAAGTCGCTCTAGATGCCCAATATAAGCTACAGCACAGCTAGCTTTACCACCTGGTGGTGGTGGAGAAGTGGCTATCAGACTGGCGTATTAAAATAAACGAGCAAAAGTGTAAACATGTAACGTTTACTCCTAATGGGAAGACTTGCCCTCCGCAAACTTTATACAATACTCAGATCCCCCAAGCTGATGAAGTGACGTATCTTGGCATACACCTTGATAGGCGACTTACCTGGCGGAGACACATCGAAGCTAAAAAAACGCACCTAAAACTAAAAGCTAATAGCCTCCATTGGATTATAAATTCTCGATCGCGTCTATGCTTGGACTACAAGGTCCTACTCTACAATTCCACTCTAAAACCAATCTGGACCTACGGCTCGCAGGTTTGGGGAAATGCGAGTAGCAGCAACATCGACATCATACAGCGCAAACAATCCATCCTGAGAACCATCACTGGGGCGCCATGGTATGTTCAGAGCGAAAACATTCACAGAGATCTAAACATTCTACCCGTAAAAGATGAGATAGTTCAACAAAAAGCGAACTACCACCTCAAACTATCTTTGCACCCAAATCATCTTGCAAGGTGCTTATCTTTGGTGTGCGACCGAACACGCCTCCAACGCAACGATCTACCAGCCCAGCAATAATCCATTAGGGCCCTTTAACTCGGATTCAGTCAAAATGGCTGTTATCTAACGTATTATTTTAAGATTTGATAAACTTATTGTTAGTCTCCCTCTGGAGAAGATTCAATAAATAAAAGCAAAGCATTATAAAACAAGCGGAACAGTCGGGACCCCGACCGTAATATACCCTGTGGGTCTACAGGAACCCGTTCAAATTCACTCCAGATGAAATTCTGTAGTAGTTCTTTATTTTTTAATTTGTGGGCGAAGGGGGCGTGGCATCGTGATAAAAATTTCTGGACAAATCGAGCTCAAGATACTCATCATGTGTGTTAAATCTCAAGTCTCTAGCTACAAAACTGCTTTTGTTATGAGGTTTTTGAGCTACAAAACTGCTTGCCTTATGAGCTTTTACTTAATTTGAGGGCGAAGGGGGCGTGGCATCGCGATTAAATTTTCTGGACACATTGCCCCTAAGATTCTTATCATATGTGCCAAATCTCAAGTCTCTTACTGTAATATTGCTCTTGTTATAAGCCTTTCCGTTTTGTAGGCAAGGGGGAGTGGTTTCGTGATAAAATTTTCTGGACACATTGACCACAAAATATTTATCATATGTGCCAAATCTCAAGTCTCTAGCTACAAAACTGCCCTTGGTATGAGGTTTTTGAGCTACAAAACTGCTTGCTTTATAAGCTTTTACTTAAATTGTGGGCAAAGAGGGCGTGGCATCCAAAAAAAAAGATAAACTTGATCTGCCTGCAAAAATTTCCAGTGCTGGGACACCAAGTTCAAGCTTCTAGCTCTTACCATCTCTGAGATCCTTTCGTTCATACGGACGGACCGACGGACATGGCTATATCGACTCGGCTATTGATGCTGATCAAGAATATATATACTTTATTGGGTCGGCCATGCTTCCTTCTGCCCGTTACATATTTTTAACAAACTTAATACAATACCACAGGGTATAAAAAAAAAAAAAATATAGTCAATTATTTATAAAACATCATCACATATATTAAACATACACAATATAAAACAAGCCGAACAGTCGGGACCCCGACCGTAATATACCCAGTGGGTTTACAGGAACCCGCTTAAATTCACTCCAGATGAAATTCTCTAGTAATTCGTTTTTTAATTTTTGTGGGCAAAGAAGGCGTGGCATCGTGATAAATTTTTCTAAACACATCAACCACAAAATATTCATCATGTGTGGCAAATCTCAAGTCTCCAGCTACAAAACTGCTTTTGTTATGAGGTTTTTGAGTGACAAAACTGCTTGCTTTATGAGGTTTTACTTAATTTGTGGGTGAAGGGGGCGTGGCATCGTGATACATTTTTCTGGACACATCAACCACAAAATATTCATCATGTGTGCCAAATCTCAAGTCTCCAGCTACAAAACTGCTTTTGTTATGAGGTTTTTGAGTGACAAAACTGCTTGCTTTATGAGGTTTTACTTAATTTGTGGGTGAAGGGGGCGTGGCATCGCGATACAATTTTCTGGACACATCGACCACAAAATATTCATCATGTGTCCCAAGTCTGAAGTCTCTAACTGTAATATTGCTCTTGTTATAAGCTTTTCCGAATTGTAGGCGAGGGGGGCGTGGCATCGTGATAATATTTTCTGGACATATTGACCACAAGATATTTATTATGTGTGCTAAGTGTGAAGTCTTTAGCTGTTATATTGCTCTTGTTATGAGGGTTTAGAGCTACAAAACTGCTTGTTTCATACTTTTTTCTTGCTTAGTTTGTGGGCAAAGAGGGCGTGGCATCCAAAAAAAAAGATAAACTTGATCTGCCTGCAAAAATTACCAGTGCTGGGACACCAAGTTCAAGCTTCTAGCTCTTAACATCTCTGAGATCCTTTCGTTCATACGGACGGACCGACAGACCGACAGACCGACAGATCGACAGACCGACAGACCGACAGACCGACGGACAGACGGACATGGCTATATCGACTCGGCTATTGATGCTGATCAAGAATATATATACTTTATGGGGTCGGCCATGCTTCCTTCTGCCCGTTACATATTTTTAACAAACTTAATATACCCCCACAGGGTATAAAAATGAATTTGTTGAACATAAAACATAAGGAACAATGAACACACTAACTTCTATCGCTAAGAATAAATGATTGTTGAAATTCTTTATGAAATCATGAGAGTCTAATACTTATTATTTTTTTTTCCGTCGCCGATCACCAATGCCAATTCTAATTTAAATAGTAACTAGTATTGCTATAGGGGCAATTCAAAGAAAGTAAACTAGATATTGCCAAGGTATGGAGGGTATAGAATAGGGTATGCACAACACCAAAATACCCTAGAACTAAACTATCTAGTACCAAATTGTCTGTTAATCTCTGTTCCGATTCATATTTTCTTTTCTGTCCCTCCTGTATTCTGATTTTCTTTGCGTAGTGCACTTTAATTTGTTGTAGTGTGTGTATGCCACCATAGGAAGAGGAAGAACCCCGCCCCATCCGTCGAGCTGAGTCTAGGCTAAGCAAGAAGTGCACGTCCCGAATCTTATGTGGCCATGGCTGATCCTACCCGACATTAGTCAGATTTTTCAGGATCTGCAGGGTATTGAAGTCGCCATCAACGACCCCAAACTTCCCGCTACAAACTATAAGAGCTAGAGACTTCAAACTTGGAATGTAGGTTCCTGAATACCATACGCAGATACGCAGATTATTTTCAATTTTCGATTTCAAGACCCTTTGGTTTTAAAATTAGAAAAATCCCCATAACATAAGCAATGTTAAAGCTAGAGACTTGAGATGTGGCATACATTTGGGCTTAATGTGTCCTGAAAATTTCATAGCGATGCCACGCCTCCTTCGCCCATAACTCCAAAAAGCTGATAACAAGAGCAGTTTTATAGCTAGAGACTTGAGATTTGGCACACATGGTAAGTATCCTACTCTCAATGTGTGCTACAAATTTTAATACGATTCGATATTGAACTCAGAAGTTACTCAAGAAACCAGTATATGCAGCGCAGCAGATGCGTCGCAGCGCAGTCACTGCGCCGCGGCGACGGTATAACGAACGAAAAGACGCGTATGTTCATATATGTACATTCAATTTAATATTTCTTTAGTATATACTTCATGCAGTTCAGCATTGATTTTGTTAAATGTCGTAATTGATGCCAGAAGTAGGATGTGATATAATGCACCTCAATAGCTGAATGTATATATAGCAAGTCCCTATTATTATTTACCAAATTAGGTAGCAACAAAAGTTAAACAAGTGTAGTCCTTAAAAACCTACAAAGCGGCATGAACTGCATAATCGGTTGCTTTTTGAACTACCTATTATTTCGACTTTGTCAGCTCGAATGACATTGTCAGTGTGTCAAATACTTAGTAAAAGGTTTGCAGTTTACGGAATGGCAAAGTTTACGCTCGAAGAAAATTGGGAAATACTGAAAACTTACTGCGATTTGACCTCGTTGAACTATTTTTTGTGGGGTGCCGTCAAGGATAAGTGTTATGCCAACCATCCAGAGACGATTGACGACCGAAAGCACGAGATTGAAGTCGCAATTGAGGCTTTTAAAGACCATACTATCGAAAATGTGCTTAAAAATTGGGTCGATCGGATGTCCTACTGCAAGGCCTCGGAGCAGCCATCTGAATGAAGGGTTCTTCCACAAATAATATTTGAAATATTTATTTTTTTTATATATTACCAGTTTTCTATATTTGTCTACTTAGCAGACATTAAATATTTGTTAGAATATCGATGGGAGGTTGGTTGGCTGAGTCGGGTGAACAGTATCACACAAACGTAGTTTTTTTGGAAAAAGAGGGTTGATTAGTAACAGTAACAAGGAGATAGTAGCATAGATTGAAGTAAGAACATGTCGTATAGTATTACTATTGTTATTTTATGTGTGTGGTTGAGTGGGTCGGTTAGAGTGTTATATAAGGTCGATCGGTCTGAGTCTCTGGAGTCGTCTCGGAATTGTGAGCTCGCTGATTGGAAGGCTGTTTAATTCGTTATTGCAGTGCAGTTGAATCTTCTCCTGGTATCTTCTACTGGCCGAAATTATTTGGTGCTCAACTATAGGAACGTCAAGCTCTGAGTGGATCTGGACATTGGAAATATAGCGTGAGGCATTGACGATTTGGCGGAGAATTTTTGACAGTTATCTTTGAATTATTTCTATGTTGGATTTCTTTGCTGTGCCCCATATAGGAAGACCGTATGTGCAAATGGATTTAATGGTAGTTTTGTAAATCAAAACCTTATTGTAAGTGCTTAAGGCAGAGTTTGGTTTTATAAGCCAGTAAAGTTGTCTGAATTTGAGGTCAATCTGTTTTTAGACCCTTTACTTTAAAAAACTAAAAAGGGTCGATTGAGTTTGTCAAAATGTGCGTAACAGGTCGAAGGAAGTCCGGCAGTCCCCATAAAGTATATATATTCTTGATCAGCATCACCAGCCGAGTAGATATAGCCATGTCCGTCTGTCCGTCCGTCCGTCTGTCTTGCTGTATGAACACCTAGATCTTAGAGACTATAAGAGCTAGGGTCACCAAATTTGGTGACAATACTCCTGCGGCCCCCGAAAGGTCAAGTTTGCCTTAGAGTTTTCCCACGCCCCCTACCGCCCCCAAGAATCGAAAACAAAATTTTTAAAATCCCAGTCCCAGTCTGTAGTAGTGTCGAATAATCTTTGGAGCCTAGATGTTTCTACCTGGGTATTGTTGTGCGCGCATAGGAGGATGTCGTCGGCGAATGTGGCTATCATTGCTTCCGGAGTCTCGGGAATTGGAGTGTCTGCTGTATAGAGGGTGTAAAGTAGGGGTCCAGGAACGCTTCCTTGAGGGACGCCAGCTTTTATTGAGCACAAAGTGAAAATGCTTGCGCCAATTTTCACATAGAAGTGTCGATCCATTGTCAGAAATAGCGCTTTTGATTACCAGGATAGGTTTGATCTTATCATAAGGGATGGACTCGAACATTTTGCTCAGGACTGGGAGCAGACTGATTGGTCTATAGGAAGACGGGAGGGATGGATCCTTAAGATTGAGTTTAACAGGTTTCGCATAAACTGGATTGCATTGAGGGGAACCTGTTTAACAATACATCCTGTTATTTGGTCATATCCTGGAGATTTTTTTTAGCTTGATTTTGTTTTTAATGCATTTGTAGATATCGTGAGTGGACGAGGATTTGCTGTTAGAGTCTAAAGAAGTTATTTTAAATTTTAAAATAAAATAATTTAATTTAGGTAAGATTTGAATCTTTCTAACCACGTTGGAAGTTTACAAAAAAGTGCGTGGATATCTGCAAAAAATTAACGCTAAATTTTACTCTTACACACCGAAGAGCTTGAAAACCAAGACTCTCTTAATGGGCGTAAGCAATAATTCAGATCCAACTGATATTCCAAGCTGATTTGATATGACACCACCTGTAAAACCTGCAAATTCTCAAAGTGAACCATTTTCTACAAAGAACTCATGAGAGACAAACACCAAACTACCAATGTTCTTGGTACAAATAAGTGCTGATAGAAATGTTAATCAACTAAAATCTATAAAAGTGGTTCTTTACCACTGCATCAAATGGGAGCCTTTTCGCAAACCAGAAATCACTCAGTGCCGTAATTGCCAAAGCTTTTTTCACAGAGCCGCCAATTGCAACTTGACTCCCAAATGTGTTAAGTGCAGGATAGACTTTATCAGCAAAGACTGCCCACTACCAAGGACGGAGGTTATCGAAAAGGAAATCCTGCTTCATATAAAGGTTGTGAACGATTCCGAGAACTACAAAATAAACTTAAAAACCAGTCGGAAAGGCTACAGTCGAAGTCGACTATGAGAGACCCTTTACTTATTCTTCAAAATGGAAATAAGAGTAACACTAAAAGTACTCCATAACGCGTTGCAACGTCAATATGCTCTTCTTCTTCCTTTGGTCCGACACTGAGTAATATTGAGTTATGAATAACTTCAGAGTTTATTATCCGATCGAAATTTTCAAGATACATTAGGATCCTGATGCTTGTCCTGTGTGACAAAATTCAAGGCTCCACCTTTAAAATTTACCATAATATGGGATTTTAAGTTTTTTTAATAACTTCCGAGATTAGAACCCTGATACACGTCCTGTGAGCCAAAATTCAGGACTCTAGCTTTAATATTTTTTTTTTATGGGATTTCAAAAATTTTGTTCTCGATTTACGGAGGCGGAAGGGGGCTTGTCAAAATTTTAAGATACACTTGATCTGCTTACCCCATAGACGAACCACCATACCAAATTTGGTGACTCTAGCTCTTATAGTCTCTGAGATCTAGGTGCTCATATAGACAGACGGACATGGCTATATCGACTCGGCTGGTGATACTGATCAAGAATATATATACTTTTTAGGGTCTGCCGGACTTCCTTCGACCTGTTACGCACATTTTGACAAACTTAATAGACCCTTTTTTACTTTTTTTAAAAAAAGTAAAGGGTCTAACAAAAAATTAATCTATCAGACAGAAATACGTTTAAGCAATCATTTGTAAATCCTAAAATAATATGCATTTAAAGATTCCTATGCTGAGAACTCTTACACTGCCAATACGTTATTTCTCGAAAAAATTAATAATACAATGTTATCATTAACCAAACAAATAGCGAATATTGAAATCCTGCTTAATCTTCAAACATCACGAGTTGATGCTCTATTTCAACTTATTTCTCCAGATTAATGTTACCATACTTTCAACAAACTTCATCGTGCAACTCATTGAATATAATCTTTTTGAATGTAGAATTAAAACATTTTTCAAGGGAACACGATCCGGACATACTTATGCTAAATGAAACAAAATTAAACTCCAAACACACTATTAAGTTTAAGGGATATAACTTTGTTAGAAAAGACAGAAAAGGTAAAACCAGAGGAGGTGGGCTCGGAATTTCGTTATAAAGTAAAATAAAATACCATAAGCACTCAAGTCACAAAATCGATTTCCTGTTACATTTCGAAAGCTGCATCGTAAAACTACAATTTCACTCTAGCTGTAGCTTATTCTATCAGTCTGGTAATAACAACGATACTTTTTACAACGACTTGAGCTCAATCTTTAAAGAGCTAGACCTTCAAAATCCAAATAATTACCATATCCTAGCTGGTGACCTTAACAGCAAACATCAAGGGCGTCGGCAGCTTTTCAGTTAGGGGGGGCGCCAACACAGGTTTAAAACCTCATCTTCTCTCTTCGCCTTCCTTTTAAGCACTAGGTACTCAATATACAGTCATTAAAAAAAATAACACTCCTAATAATTGTTTGTTTTAATAAATTCAATTTTTAAAAACAATTTTATGCAGATTTTGGAAGCTAAATAATGTAATGTCACATGTGTAGGGGGAATGGCCCCCCTCTGCCCACCTGCCTACGTCCTTGGCAAACATCCGTTATGGGGTAATGTTTCAAGTAATCCGAAAGGCAATTTTCTAAATATATGGTTAGCTGATAACTACCTAAAATTTAGATGCAAGCTCCTAGCCTCTATTGAACCATCTTACGATAGTGACTCCTTTTTAGACATTTGCTTAATTGATTTCCGGTTTGACGTACATACTAACACTAATTCAGTAAACTACTTAAAATGTCACAGCTATGATAGTGATCATTCGGCAATCCAGATATCCGTTTCCTTGCAAAAACCTCACCCTTTTTAGGTATTTTTGGACATAACACCTGCCAGTGAAAAAATTTCAAAATTTCAGCGACAGATCTTTGCAATACACGAGTCCGATTCCAAACCAAAAAAACCTAAGTAACACTGAAATTGACCAACATCTTTTGGAACTCAATGAAATTATAGACAAAGCATTAAACAAATGTGTTCCCAAATCAAGTGCTGAACCAATAAACGGTATTTTAACTAATTGTCCGAATATTCAAACTATTCTATCCGAAAAAAGCAGAGTCCTTTCACTTATAAAAAGACACAACCGTCTTGAATATATCCTTTCACTGAGCTTCTTAAATTTGGCGAAAGCCAAATTATGGTTATTGAAACGAATGATTAAAGACAATATTAACAAGCCGATCAGTCGAGCGGGCGCGACAGGTGGATACCCTGTGCAGGTCTTAAAATAAAAGTTTTTTAGAAAATGTATTTTAATTATAGTAGAAGTACTTTTATTTATGTCTAAATATACATTTAAATATATCGCCGCTCGAATTAGCTGCCGGCAAGGGCGTCGGCAGCTTTTCAGTAAGGGGGAGGGGGGCAACATAGGTTTAAAACCTCTTCTTCTCTCTTTGTCTTCCTTTTAAGCACTAGGCAATCAACATACAGTAATTAAAACAAGCCGATCAGTCGAGCGGGCGCGACAGTAGGATACCCTGTGCAGGTCTTCAAAGAAAAGTATTTTCATTATAATGGGATTTAAATATATCGCTTGAAGTCGATTTTGCTTGCATCGAGAGTAGGTTGCTTGCGATAGTCTGGCAACACTGGACTGCGGCTGTTGATTGTTTATGCTCAGCGCCACAGCAGACGAAAAGCATATCAAACATACATGAACAAACGCGTCTTTTCGTTCATTATATCGTCGGCGCGGCGCAGTGACTGCGCTGCTACTGCGCTGCATAAATTTGTTACTTGAATAACTTCTGAGTTCAATATCCGATCGTACTGAAATTTGTTGCACACATTGAGAGTAGGATACTTATTATGTGTGCCAAATCTCAAGTCTCTAAAACTATAAAAGCTATAAAACTGCTCTTGTTATCAGCTTTTTCGAGTTATGGGCGAAGGGGGCGTGGCATCGCGATGAAATTTTCAGGACACATTAAACCCAAGCTTTTTATCATGTGTGCCACATCTCAAGTTTCTAGCTTAGACATTGCTTATGTTATGGGAATTTTTCTAATTTTAAAACCAACGGGACTCGATATCGAAAATTGACAATAAACTTGATCTGCGTATGGTATTCAGGAACCTACATTCCAAATTTGAAGTCTCTAGCTCTTATAGTTGCTGAGATCCACGCATTCATACAGACGGACGGACAGACGGACAGCCAGACGGACAGGTGTAAATCGACTCGGCTATTGATACTGATCAAGAATATCAAGAATACTTTATAGGGTCGGAGATGCTTCCTTCTGCCTGTTACATACATTCACAAAAATTCATTATAGCCTTTTTTGCCCATTTTTAATGGGCACAGGCTATAAAAATGAATACTCTTAATAATTGTTTCTTTTAATAAATTCAAGTTTTAAAAACAATTTTATGCAGATTTTGGAAGCTATATAATGTAATGTCACATGTGTAGGGGGGCGGCGGCAATGGCCCCCCTCTGCCCCCTGCCTACGCCCTTGGCTGCCGGTTTAATTTAATCGGTCCCCAGGGAACACCACGGGGAGGCCAATACAATTGTAAAGGGGACACTTTTTTAACTAACTTGAATTATTTAAATTATAACGAATAAACCGAAGATCGTTATCGGAATCGCTTGAAATCGATTTTGCTTGTGTCCAGAATTGTAACAAACTAAATTTTTGCTCTGCATGTAGTCTGGCAACACCAAATGTTTCTCTCTCTCACACACAGCAGTTATCTTATTGCGAGCCAAACCATTTATTTTTGAAATTTAAGGAAATGTTTATATATATGGGTTTTTGTAATGCAGACAAATTTAATTATTTCAAAACTATGATAGAAACGTGAATTTGTCAACCATACGTGTAAGCAATCGCAAATATAAATTAATATAATAATAGTAATTATTCAGCTTATCAGTGCTGGACAACTCTCAAACTGTTGTTGGACAGTGCTGGACAACTGGCCAATTATAATAAAATAATGTCAATATAAGAAATTCCTTAATGTATCCTTTATTTGTGGGTCGATTGCTATGCAACTTGAATCAAATTTCTTAGCGTTGTTCTACTGTCAATGTAAGCTGTATTATATTTACAAACATGCGTGTAAACAATCGCTAATATTAATTTTACATTCCCGAAAGAAAGACAAGGCGAGCGATAGTGCAAAGAAGATTGTCATATGTGCTCTCGCTCTTTCAAACCACTATGAAATAATGGCAATAAAATAAATTCCTTAATATCTCCTTTATTTGTGGGTCAATCGCGATAAGACTTGTAGCAAATTGTTATATTTTGTTACATCATGTGTTATCTTAACAAACATGCATGTAAGCAATTTCTAATATTAATTTTACGTTAGCCTTTAGCATTCAGCAAAATATAGTTCTGAGTGTGGCCGATGTATGGCGCCACGTGACACAATGTAAGGCGCCACACAGCGGCCGACACCGCAAATCATCAGATTATCATATGCTTTCTCGTTTACGCAAATAGAATTTTCATATGCTCTCTCGCTTTGGCCAAAAGATGGAATTAAAACAAATTCCTTAATATCTCCCTTATTTATGGGTCGATCGCGATGAAACTTGCAGCATATTGCTCAGCGTGAGTTATATTTCAGCCATCAGTCATGTTAGTCTAAATTATCTTTGAATTTGAGGTCTTCTTCTGTATGCGTGGGCGGGGGTGAGATATCGTAAATTTAAAATAAACTTGATCTGCGTATGGTATTCAAGAACCTACATTCCAAATTTGAAGTCTCTAGCTCTTCTAGTTGCTGAGATCCACGCGTTCATACAGACAGACGGACGGACGAACAGACGGACAGACAGACGGACAGGTGTCCATCGACTCGGTTATTGATACTGATCAAGAATATATATACTTTATAGGGTCGGAGATGCTTCCTTCTGCCTTTTACATATATTCACACAAATTCATGATACTACTTTTGTTCATTTTCAATGGGAACAGGGTATAAAAAATTAATTAAACAAACATTTTAAAGACGAACTTCTCAAACTACGACCCAAGAACACCTCAAAATTTGCAATAGTGAAAAAACGCTTTTTAGCAAGAGATAGAAGCTCTCTGGATCACATCAAAATACCATTCAACGATACAGACAAAATAACAAGAGCAGGAATGAATCTAAACCACCTCGAAAAAGATTCCCTTACAAACAGTTTTGTTATAAGAGGTAAAAATACAATCGCCGAGATATTGGGCGCTCATTTCCAATCAGTTCAATCTGTTAAGAAGAATTTACCAGATAACCCCACCCAAATGGAGGTTGAATATTGCTTCAATCAAAGCTTGAACTTGGTGTCCCAGCACTGGTTATTTTTGCAGGCATATCAAGTTTATCTTTTTTTTTGGATGCCACGCCCTCTTTGCCCACAAATTAAGTAAAAGTAAAAGCATAAAACAAGCAGTTTTGTAGCTCAAAACCCTCATAACAAGAGCAATATAACAGCTAAAGACCTCAAATTTAGCACACATGATAAATATTTTGTGGTCAATGTGTCCAGAAAATGTTATCACCAAGCCACGCCCCCCTCGCCTACAAAACGGAAAAGCTTATAACAAGAGCAATATTACAGTTAGAGACTTCAGATTTGGGACACATGATGAATATTTTGTTGTCGAAGTGTCCAGAAAATTGTATTGCGATGCCACGCCCCCTTCTCCCACAAATTAAGTAAAACCTCAAAAAGCAAGCAGTTTTGTAACTCAAAAACTTCATAACAAAAGCAGTTTTGTAGCTGGAGACTTGACATTTGGCACACATGATTTATATTTTGTGGTTGATGAGTCCAGAAAATTTTATCAAGATCTCACGCCCCCTTCGCCCACAAAAATTAATAAACGAATTACTAGAGAATTTCATCTGGAGTGAATTTGAGCGGGTTCCTGTAAACCCACAGGGTATATTACGGTCGGGGTCCCGACTGTTCGGCTTGTTAGAAATAAAAACTAGAGCAGAAAGCTTTATCTTCACTAAAACTGTATTTAACTCTTCTAAACCTGCAAATGCTCTGTCTAACAGCCTAACCCTGGATGACCTAAGGGACATATTCTATAAGTTAAGTAGTAAGGTTTTTTCTGAAATAGATCGAATTCCAAAAATAGTCCTTAAACACTTTCCGGTAAGCATTAATTCATAATTCTGCATACTATTTAATAATATGTTAAATAATTCATATTTTCCTTCACAATAGAAAATAGCTAAATTAGTGGTCATACCTAAAAAAGACATGATAAGAAAAAGCATTAACAACCTTCGGTCCATTAGTATGCTAAATAATATAAGCAACATTTTTGAGGTGTTCTCAAAAAAAATCATTAATAAAACAATAGATTTACAGAATCTCAACAACCCCAAGCAATTCGGCTACAAGTATGGCCACTCTACAGAACATGCAATTAATCTTTTAGTCTCAGAGATAAGCTGAAACTGGGAAAAAAATTTGTTACTGGTGCCTGCTTTATTGATTTAGAGAAGACATTTGACCAAGTGTGGATCCAAGGATTGATTGTAAAATTAACCAGTCGGAAAGGCTACAGTCGAAGTCG
Source organism: Drosophila histrio (assembly GCA_958299025.2). Taxonomy (NCBI): domain Eukaryota; kingdom Metazoa; phylum Arthropoda; class Insecta; order Diptera; family Drosophilidae; genus Drosophila; species Drosophila histrio. The sequence continues at coordinate 6,265,402 of OY282582.1, forward strand.
ACTATGAGAGACCCTTTACTTATTCTTCAAAATGACAATAAAAGTAACATTAAAAGTACTCCATAACGCGTTGTAACGTCAATATGCTCTTCTTCTTCCTTTGGTCCGACACTGAGTAATATTGAGTTATGAATAACTTCCGAGTTTATTGTCCGATCGTGATGAAATTTTCAGGACCCCGATGCTTGTCCTGTGTGCCAAAATTCAAGGCTCCAGTTTTAAAATTTACCATTATATGGGATTTTAAATCATATAGATCCTTTTACGCACATAGAAAAATGTTTAGCAATAAACACAAAAATAGTAGAGTTAAAGTTATAATGTACCAATCTCTTATTTGACCCATTCTCATATATGGAAGTGCAATTTGGTTCAATATTTCACCTTCTGATACGGAACGGTTACGGATGTATAAAAGAAAAATGTTACGAGCTTGCTTACGCATGTACAGATCCCCTAAAGTAATTACTTGAAATATTATTCTAATCTAGAATTATATAACGCTGCAAAGATCATTCGCATTGATAATCAAATAATAACCCAGACAAGGCTTCACATAGTAAGATGCCTTAATATTTAGATAACCCGTTTGTTAAGGCATAGATTCATTTCAATTTTCACGCATACCAATTCTCGCTATGAGGCAGGTCATGACTAAAAATAAATATCACTCAAAAAAGGTCGGACTGCCCACGAAACGTTTCAAGATTAACTCAAAATATCCACACATCGTCTAGCATGTTTTGTAAAAAGTCTGCCTTATTGTTAAGATACTCTGTAGTTGTAAGAAAGACCCGCTCAATGTATTTCTAAGACAAAACGGGTATATAAACCCAACGAAAATCCAAAATAAACGTCATTTACTTCAATCCTTTGTTTGAATCACCAGCCACCCTCTGTTCACCTAGTTTATGTACTAGTTGCAATAGAAATCTTCTCTGCCGTCCACCTGGTTTTTGTACTAGTTGCGACAATTATATATCGAAACAGACTGTATCCATACACTATCATTTTCAACACCGTTTATAAATTCACCTTTCTATGAAAGTTACCTTTATTTTAAAAACTGTCTATGTTCGGGTTACATGCCCCCAACCATATTCCTGTTCTTAGATAAGAAGGGATACATTCAGTGCTACAATGGATGTCCAATTTTGATTCATATATATAGGAGAGAAAATAAAAAACGAGCGCGCGCGACAGTTGGATGCCCTATGTAGGTCTTCAAACAAAAGTATTTTTCAAATTTAAAGACCCCAGCTCTTATAGTTGCTAAAATCCAAGGGCTCATACAGACGGACGGACGGACAGACAGACGGACAGGTGTCAACCGACTCGGCAATTGATACTTATTCAGAATATATATACTTTGTAGTATCGGAGGTGCCTTCTTATGCCTGTTACATACATTCACACAAATTCATTATACCCTTTTTTGCCCATTTTTAAAGGGCACAGGGTATAAAAATCCTATTTGTCGTGGGTTACATTTAAATATATAGATACACAATGAAATATCAATACAGTGACAACTCTCTTGGGAGGACACTCATCATAAGGCAATTTTCGTCCGCTCAAGGGAAGTGTCCGCCGAAAGGAAAATTTCAGGTCAGGGCCTTCTGATTCTTTTTCGGATTCCGAATTATGATTGATTCCTGGGGTTTCAATGCTATGTATGTCATAATCTATAGTTTGGTTTTCAGTAACGATCAAATTATCAATGGACAAAAATTGTTCGCAGCAGATATCGTATTGATATGTTGGAGAGAGATGGAGCGAAAAGAGGCTAGTGACAATTCAAATTTGTCAAAGCCAGTTTTTTTGTAAACTTTTCACTAAGGCTTCTACTTTCAAGTAATTTCAAGCTGTTTTTATGAAATGAATTGCTTCTAAGACGTTGGTCACTTTCGCGGCAGCACCAATAACAATATTGGTCAAAACTTGCAGAACTAGAAGTTCTGTTCTGTTTTAAAGATTTTTATTATGCCTTGATCAAGTGGCTGGCAAACTGCTGTTGTGTTGCTAGGTAGAAGAATAATCTTAAAGTTCTTTAGATGAGCATTGCAGCGTCACATTCGCAGCATTTTCCAAAAACAAAAATATTTTCGATTTTGGCGTCCTATCATCCTATCGAATATCACGAAGAGACTAATTTTCGTTGACCCGAGCAGTTATAATTTCAACGGTTTCCCTTAAGCTTAAGATTTTTCCTGTGCAGGTCTTCAAAGAAAAGTATTTTCATTATAATGGGATTTAAATACCCCCAATAATATTTTTTACACCCTTTACTTTAAAATAGTATAAGGGTCTATTAAGTTTGTCTAGAAAAAAATGTGCGTAACAGGTCAAAGGAGGTCTGGCAGACCCCTTAAGTACAAAAAGATTTTGGACAACAACTTTTTGCAGTTACTATAAGAATTGTTTGGAAAAACGGAATTTAAATGACCTTTCCATTGATGTCAAAATGTATATGAAGTAAGTTCAAATTATGAGTAGGTTTAACTTTAGTTTTGTGTAAATATTTTTGACTACCCCTGTATGTTATAGATTTTTATATCATAGATAATAAAAAATTTTTGTCTTGTATAGACATTTATTCCACCTTCGCGACATTAATCACAATAGATGGTACAATCGCTTCCATCTGCTTTCATTACTGTTGCGAATTTGGAATAAATGTCTATATAACCCAAAAGAGCATTACTTAAAATGTCCACTGTATGGGAAAACCAAAAAAAAAAAACAGACAAAGACCCAGCATTCTTATGGTCAGCATTACAAATATGGTTAAAATCAGAATGAGTAGATTTAAATATTACAACCAGTAAAAACGGAATTTCCGACGTAGAAAGATTTTATAAAAGTGTAAATGATAAATTAAGAATTATAAATTGTGAATCGAATCAAGAAAATAAACTAACTACATTTGAAATTATACTTTATATATATTTATATTTTTATATACGCAGGCTCTCCAGAATATGACACAAAATTAAATAAAAATAATAAAATAGAAAAATTAAATGAAAAACGTTCAGATTTTGAAATAGACACTAATTATAGGCAGTCACCATTGGTACGGTCAAAATCAACTAATCCATTTAAAAACACAGGTAGTTCGAAACAAATAGACGAGAAACATTTCGAGGAGACAAATAGAGGCAGGAAAATATTACACTATAAATCAAAATTTAATAACAAGCCGATCAGTCGGGCGCGCTCGACGATAAGAAACCCTGTGCAGGTTTTCAAAGAAGAGTATTTTCATTATAATGGAATTTAAATACCCCGAATAATATTATTTAGACCCTTTACTTTAAAAAAGTATAAGGGTCTATTAAGTTTGTCAAAAAAAAAGTCTGGCAGACCCCATAAAGTATATAGTATATTATTGATCAGCTTGGTCTGCCCGTCTGTCTGTATGAGCGTCTAGATCTCAGAGACTATAAGAACTAGAGCCACCAAATTTGGTATGTAGGTTCGTCTATGGGCTAAGCAGTAGAAGCTTATGTTAAAATTTTGACACGCCCCCTTCCGCCACCGTATATCGAAAACCAAATTTTTTAAATCCCATAAAACAAAAATATTTAAGTTATTTGGCGCACAGGGTGAGCATCAGGGTCCCAATTTATCCTGAAAATTTCATCGCGATTGGATTATAAACTCGGAAGCTATTCAAAACTTAATGTTACTCAGTGTCGGACCAAAGGAAGAAGAAGAGCATATTACGTTTCAACGCGCTATGTGGTACTATTAGTGTTACTCTTATTTCCATTTTGAAGAATAAGTAAAGGGTCTCTCATATTCGACTTCGACTGAAGTCTTTCCGACTGGTTTATATTAGAAAAGCGTATATATTAAAATGAATTTTGTTCGTCACAAAATTTGATATCATTAATTTTGGGGCTTGAATATGCTTTTGGCACTAGACTTTTACCTCGGGTGGAGGTTTTTTTTGGGGGATATCAGATGTTTTTGGAAGTCTATATGCTATTAGTCAGTTGAATTATTTTGATCCTTCTTAAATTTGGAGCCCTAAATCATTAAACTGCCATTGACAGTTTGCAAAAACGAATTATCCCCGATAAAACGATATATATATATATATATATATATATATATACAAACATTTGTAGAATTTCAATGTCTGCAGTGCATTAATTTTCAATTGGTGTAATATATTTAAAATTGATAAAAATGAATAGGCTCCATTTTTAATTAATTACATAAATTTGCAAGAGTACATTTTTCATTTAATTTTGGGTAGAGCGTATTTAAATAAGTGTTATTCAAATATTTACAGAAATAGTTTCCAATCAAATTTAAAAATGAAGTAAACTAGAAATAAAATGCTACAAATATTATAAAAATATAAAAATTTCGAAACCGCAGAGCCGAAGATTGTGGGACTCGAAGCCACGACCTCTTGTATATGAGTTTAACACTTTACTCACTAAGCCAACGAGCCTACTGCCAGCCGCTTGCTAAATTGCAACTTTGTTTGCAGAACTGTAATTATCATTACATTTTGATCTCGTCGCTTCGTTTCTGACACTAAGAAAAATCCGTGTACATATAATTTAAAATGTTGTATCTTGCCAAAATGAATTATCCTAGATGTGACCTATATTACAAAATTTGTATAATTTCAATAACTATTATACATTAAAAATTGATCGAAATCGTAGTCGCCGTTTTCTCAATAATTGCAAAAATATAAAAGTCCACATAATTTTTCATCAAATTTTAGAAAGGTTACATACGGCTTAATAATAACTTTTAAACGAGTTATCGGATTTGAATTATTGAGGTACCAATCGATCCGTAATAGACATTGGCATCATATAACATTAAATTTTGTTTACATTAGGCAATAACGGCCCCACCAGCTCCAATCTAACAACTAATTTCTGGACAGATTTTTCTAACGCCACCAAAATGAAAACGCTATATTTTCCAAACCAGAATTTTACCTGACAAGTGTTATATGTTAAAATTTGCGCAATGTCTCCTCGCTTAAGAAAAAAGAACCAAAAATGCAAGCATAAGGTCTCACTTTTTAGCAAACTCAAAAAAGAATAAAAAAAACATCATGTAATTTGTACATCATATAAAAATATTACATAGTTGGTTTAGACTTTTATTAAAGCTATTTTGATAACCTTTCCAGTGATGTAAAAAATTTTCATAGGCGCTATGGTTTGGCCACAGTTATCAACTGAATTTTCAGCTTATTTAGTTTTTCCTCGCCAAACTAGCGGTTTTTCAAAAAAGTTCTAGAACAAAAGTTTCTTCGATTTTTGCAATTAACACACTTAACGAGTTTCATTCCGATATCTCAAAGATTGGTCCAAACAAACCAACACACAAGATTTTCATCTCAGCTCGATGACGTCATCAAAATTTCCATTGCATTATCTTTGGAATGGATAGTCCGATTTGGGTGAATGAAGTACCGTTCGACGCGTATTTAATCTACCAACTATCTGCATCCAAAAATTGGGACTTTATGCCTCAACTGAAGCTCCACATTCAATCGTGCAAGGTTTGACAAAAAATAGACAAGAGGGGGTGGCGGCGAATGTGGGGGCGTGCCAGGGTGTTGTCAGCCGGCAGCAGTTTTAATTTACACAAAGCGTAGTCAGGCGTGTAATGCGACAACAGCGGGGGGAAATGAAGGATAGTTGAATGGAAGTAGAAGGGGGAATAGCCGAGAATGGGGAGAAGGGAAACGGGAAGCAGCTCGACAATTCCGCGATGAAGACGACGATTTAAAAAATACCTTGAGGCAGGCAACGCGGATGACGACGGCGTCAAATGATTTATGAAATTGCTTTTGCCGTTGCATACTTTGACAGTTGGGATGGGATTGGAGTGAGCGTGGACAGGGGACGTAGGAGCTGACGAAGGATGATGATGTTCCGCAGTTGATGCGACATCAATTAACGACACATAAATACGAGTACAACAACAATGGCGACAATTCGCTATATCTCGAAAAATATCTGACTAGTATATCATATTAAAACTACAGGAATTAAATTTCAAATGATATATAACTCATTGCGATCGGTCCAGGCGATCTCTATATCCAATATTGCGTGTATATAGTTAGTGGCCTGCAGCCAGCAAACTTCACTACGTGTGAGTTTTTGGGGTCTGCTTTCGTCACTAGCGTGGACTGCCATCCACAGTGATGTGTTATCTTAACAAACGAACATGAGTCGCTAATATTAATTTTACTTTCCCGAAGGAATAACATGCGCTTTCGCTCTGTACAACCACTATGAAATAATGACATTAAATCAAATTCCTTAATAACTCCTTTATTTGTTGGTCGATCGCTATGAAACTTGCAGCAAATTGTTATATTTTTTTGCAATCTCTAATAATAACTTTACGTTAGTTTGTAGCATTCAGCTTATCATAAAGTGTATAGTTCCGTGTGTCGCCGTCAGTTTACCATGTATAGCGCCATATTGACAAAATGTAAAGCGCCACAGCGACGGACAGTGCAAATCATAAGATTATCATTTGCGCATTTGTGCATTTTTATATCTGGCCAACAACTATGAAATCATGGATTTTTAACAAATTCCTTAATATCTTCTTCTTAATGGGTCGATTGGTATGAAACTTGCAGCAAATTGCTCAGCGTGAGTTATACTTCAACTATATGTTATGTTAGACTGAGTTATCTTCAAATTTGTGGCTGTGATAGTTTTCTTCTATTGTTATAAGTTTGTCAAAATGTGCGTAAAAGGTCGAAGAAAGTCTGACAGACCCCATAAAGTATATATTTTTTGATCAGTACAACAGCCGAGTCATGTCCGTCTGTCTGTATGAGCGCCTAGATCTCAGAGACTATAAAAGCTAAAGGGCTATAAAAAATTTGGTATGTAGGGCTAAGTAGTACAAGTTTATGTTAAAATTTTGACACGCCCCCTTCCACCTCCGTAAATTGAAAACAAAATTTTTTAAATCCCACAAAACGAAATTTATTAAAGCTAGAGTCCTAAATTTTGTCACACAGGGTGAGCATCAGGGTCCTAATGTATCCTGATATTTTATCGCGATCGGATAATAAACTCGGAAATTTTTCAAAACTCAATATTTCTCAGTGTCGGGCCAAAGGAAGAAGAAGAGCACGTTGACGTTACAACGTTTTCATTTTAGGGAATTAATTAAAACCTTAATAATCAATTATGATATTTGGATCAAGCTATTTGCATTACTTACAACTCAATTCGACTCGTAGGTCCCCAAAAATGTTTTTTTTATTTTGGAAAATTCGTGGTAGCCTTCCCGAGGATTTCCCTGGATACCGATTACATTCTATTAATCGGAAGCTAAATATAAGTATCTAAGTTTGTTACTATCATTTTCTTTTTGAAGAATAAGTAAGTGTAGGGTTTTCGACAGGTTATACCCTATGCAAGTATATTAAGGTTGTTAATAGTATTTAACAGTCAAAAGGAAACGTTGCCGATCCCAAAAAGGATATATATTCTTGATCAGTATCAATAGCCAAGTCGATATAGCCATGTTCGTATGTCCGTCCGTATGAACGAAAGGATCTCAGAGATGGTAAGAGCTTGAAGCTTGAACTTGGTCCCCCAGCACTGGTAATATTTGTAGGCAGGTCATGTTTATCTTCTTTTTTTTGATGCTACGCCCCCTTCGCCCATAAATCAAGAAGAGACTCATAAGTAAAGCAGTTATGTAGCTAGAGACTTGAGATTTGGTACACATGATGAGTACATTGGTGTGTATGTGTCCAAATTTAATCACGATGCCATGCCCCTTCTTACACAAGTCGAAAAACCTCATTACAAATACAATTTTACAGCTAGAAACTTCATATTTGGCACACCTGACCTGGGGTCGATGGGTCCAGAAAAATTCATTACGATGCCACGCCCCCTTCACCCACAAAAAAAACAAATTACAAGAGTAGTACATTACAATTGTAGAGCCACAAGCTATATTACGGTCCGACCTCAGCCAAGTAGTCCTACATGACTGCATCTATCTCAGATATTGCAAAAAGAGGTTAACAAATTTTTATATAGGCTTTTTGTTATATACCCAAATTTTTTTGACTACAGATATGAACGATCATTATTCGACTGCATATTTCTTTGATTGATATTTATATTATATTCCACTAGCAATAATGTACGTTTCTGTCCGTCTTTTCAAATATACGAGTGTTAACCATGAGTATTTTCAATATAAATCAGTTACATATTACTAATAACTAATGTATGTAGAGTTAATGTGTAAATACACCTACTGAAATCTAAGTCAAATCTCAGTGAAACACGCTTTAACAGTATATAATAATGCTTCCAGGTTCAAATAAGCAAAGTATTTGGATAATTGTTTCGAATAGAACTTTTTTCTTAAGTGAGCTAGCTCCTAGGTGCTATTGGTCTATAATAATATACATAATTATTGAAATAAACGAAATAGTTGTCTGGCCTATATTGTATTTAATAACTTGTATAGTGTGTCTTTAATTACGTAGTCTTACTTGGAATTCGGGATACAAGCTTCAGTGGCCGTAAAACACGAAAAGATCTCAACATGCGTAGGTCAACATCTATATTGGCCTCAGCAAATATCGTCATGACACTGTTCGGCATTGGCGTTGCCATATATAAGTCGGTGTACATATACGTAAATTGTTAATTTAATGATTCTTAAAGTTGCATATCAAAATATTGCAATAAAGATTACAAATCAACAAGCAAACTCTCAACATTTCATTAAATTAATCGTACTTATAATTATATCAGTTTTTAATTTGCTTCGTAAATATATTGCCTTAGATATAGGAAATGATTGCATTATATATTTAATATATAAACCAATATGTTTTTGCCTCATTTTTTTTATATTAAGGAACTATCAAACATAAAGTGATGATAAATATCCAAAACATGTTGTTTTGTTTATATTGTAATTTGAAATATTTTTTTATTTAAGTTCCGGGTATTGCTCATTATGACAAACACTTTACATAAGATAAGATATTATTTGCTTAAAGAAATATGCAACTGAAGAATTACATTTATAAAGTAAATTATAAGTCTAAGAGAAAGATACATAAAATGGTACTAGAAATTAAACTACTAAAATACATAATTACCCCGTCACTACAACGAAAAAATCCATGATGTTCCAAATATTCCTGAGATAGGAGTGTTTATGCAGAACAAGCCCTAAGGCAATGATTTTAAGCGATGCTTCTACACAGAAAATGCATATAAAATAGGCCTCTGTTTTTTCCTGAAACAAAATAATGTAACTCAATAAAAGATATAACCACTAAGCATACAATACATAGAGGCGTCAAACAGCGATTTTCGTGAGCACAAAATTTGCAGCAAGCATAGAACCCCAGAATAGCCGAAGTTATAGAACCCCGTTCGTGAGTAGCCGAAGTCATAGAACCCCAGAGCGAACGATCGACACTCAAAAGAGCGAGAGCGCACTGCTCAGCACAGCAAACGATTTCAGTCTTGGACAGACACCAGAACGATGAGCACGTCTGTGACGCTCGCTCTCTCATTTCGATTCTGTGTGTGTGTCCAAGTATGTACATGCTCACGTTTGCTTGTATGCGTGAACTCTATGAAACATGGCAACACCGCAATGGCAATGCTTT